>CM059433.1:122738537-122954536 GCA_030390025.1 Squalus acanthias
ATATGGAGCCCAAGAGAACATATTAAGAAATAGGAGCAGGAGTCAGCCCTTACCCAGGGGGCCCCGTGCAAATATGGGCCTTCTGGTAAAACCCGCCATAACTAGGAATTTTAAGATTTGCTTCGCCTGTGGCCTTTCCTCGCCTTCTCGCAGCGCAGCCCCACCCCGGGTTATGTAGAATCATAGAATCGTACAGCACAGAAGGAGGCCATTCATGTGTGCCGGCTCTTTGAAAGAGCTGTCCAATTAGTCCCACTGCCCTTCTCTTTTCCCCATAGCCCTGCAAACTTTTCCTTTTCAAGAATTTATCCATTTCCTTTTTGAAAGTTATTATTGAATCTGTTTCACCAATCTTCCAGATCATAACAACACGCTGCGTAAAAAAGTTCTCCTCATCCCCCCCCCTTGCTCTTTTGCCAATTATTTTAAATCTGTGCCCTCTGTTTACCGACCCTTCTGCCAGGGGAAACAGTTTCTCCCCATGTACTCTATCAAAACCCCATAAAATTTTGAACACCTCTATTAAAACTCCCTTTAACCTTCTCTGCTCTAAGGAGAACAACCCCAGCTTCTCCAGTCTATCCACGTAACTGCAGTCCCTCATCCCTGGAATAATTCTAGTAAACCTCCTCCGCACCCTCTCCAAGGCCTTGACATCCTTCCTAAAACGTGTTTCTTGGAACTTCTCACGTGAGGCACTACAGCTTTCGGCACCAAACCCTTCCTGCCCCCAGTCTCATGAATACTCCTAAAAGGCTGCGATGTAGAGCCGTCAACCCCAGGGAAATAGTCGGCACGACAGTGTGAGTTATAAGAACATAAGAAATAGGAGCAGGAGTAGGACATTTGGCCCTTCGAGCCTGCTCTGCCATTCAATAAGATCATGGCTGATCTTTTACCTCATCTCCACTTTCCTGCACTATCCCCATATCCCTTGATTCCCTTAATATTCAAATGGATAGAATTACATAGAATATACAGCACAGAACCAGGCCATTCGGCCCAACTAGTCTGCGCTGGTGTGTATACTCCTCCCTAGGTAAGATATTAATCCATGCATCATTTGTAGCAAATAAAAAGCATTTTATGGCAAATGTGGATCGATTTGGATATTTAATTGCCATTATACAATAGGCTGCATTGTTCAACTAGTGAGGCAAAACCCACCACAAACAACCTTCATGGAACTATTGTTCATCATATGGGCTTGCAGACACAATCTGTGCAACAATTCCCCCTCTGCCAGATCCTGGAATTTCCCCTGATGTGCCCTCTAACTCTATCAATATGCTTTGCTCCGCTGCATGGGGCTCCCACTGAGAATGCACTGAGCCCACTGGCAAAAAAGACTGGTGTTGGGCCACCAGCTCTGGTGCCAGCACAAAGCCCGAGGATGGCACGATGACGTTACTACGGAAGACGTTACTTTTCCGTAATGTGGAGGCACTTGGCAGTGGATGAATTTACCTTGTGAAGTCTGTACACACAAAGGCCAAACCACTTGTTAGATGGGAAGGATTGTTAAATCTCTGGATATCAATAATCTGTTGGGATCTGCTTGCATGGGAATTTAATCAAATTGAAAGCAACGAGTGAGAATCCAAAAATGCAGTAAATGTCTTCTTACACAGAACTTTCACCTGAACTTTACATTGATTGATATTCACCAAGTATTGGGGGGAGACTTCCTTTGTGCATCAGGAGGAGGCCGCAGCCGAGGACCTTTGGGGACCTTTCCCGGCAATTGGGAGGCGGGGAAGGTCAGCCACTTGCAAAGTGGAGGTGGGCTCTGATTTTCCAATGAAGGTTGAAGGAGGTGTAAGGAGTGTAAGTACATTTTACATTGCACTTCATGCGGGATGGGAATGTCCGGGAGCCGCGCCCGCTCCGCGTCCTAACTTCACCGGAGCGCGGCGCTTATGTGCGCAAGTGGAATTTCTGCCGTACTTCCCGTGAAGTTATGACAGCAAAGCAGCGGGAGCCTCTCCGGGGAACTTTCCTGGACTCTCGTCTTCACGTGGAGACAACTGCAGTCCACTCAGCTGCTCGCTGGCAAGGATTTAAAACAAGACACAGGAGGAAATAGCTTTGCATTGAAACAATTCTTCTATGAGCACGTGTTTCATGCAATAAAGAATCTGTAACTTGCACCTCCTTCGACGGCAAAGCATCTATCCTGCAGGAAGAATTGTTTTTAGGTGAGGAGCAGGAAGATAATAGGGCTAATTTTCCACATCAGGTGCAACTCATGTCTAAAAGGTTAATAAATGGTACTAAATTCACCTGAGTGCTAATGTGTTAATAGTGCCCAAATTTCCTGGGTCAGCTCACTTGCATTGCTAATCACACATCCAGATGCAGGCCAGATCAAGTGGAAGAAGTACATTAGTGACGTGAGCAGAAAATTGTGTGTAAATGAAATAAAAAGGGATGAGGACAATTAAAGGCAAGGATCACAACAGGCGGTCAAAAATTCTGACGGCCTTTAGAAATGCTCAGAAGGCATCTCAACCCATTTGCAGCCTTTCCATAAGAACATAAGAATATAAGCAGGAGTAGGCCATTCGGCTCCGCCATTCAATAAGAATCATGGCTGATCTGATCTTGGCCTCAACTCCACTTTCCTGCTCGCTCCCCATAACCCTTGACTCCCCACTTTTTCAAAAATCTGTCTATCTCCACCTTAAATATATTCAATAACCCAGCCTCCACAGCCCTCTGGGGTAGAGAATTCCAAAGATTCACGACCCTCTGAGAGAATCATATACAGTCCAAAGATGTGCGGGTTAGGTTGATTTGGCTATGATAAATTGACCCTTAGTGTTAGGGGGGATTAAATACGTGGGGTTACGGGGATAGGGTGGGATATGTGTCGGTGCAGGCTCGATGGGCCGAAATGGCCTCTATCTGCACTGTGGGGATTCTGTGATTCTGTGATTCTGTGAAGAAATTCCTCCTCATCTCCGTTTTAAATGGGCGACCCCTTATTCTGAAACTATGCCCCCTAGTTCTAAATTCCCCCTCGAGGGAAAACATCCTCTCATCATCTACCCAGTCCGGTCCTCTCAGAATCATATATGTTTCAATAAGATCTCCTCTCATTCTTCTAAACTCCAATGAGTATAGGCCCAACCTGTTCAACCTTTCCTCATAAGACAACCCCTTCAACTCAGGAATCAATCTAGTGAATCGTCTCTGAACTGCCTCCAATGCAAATATAGCCTTCCTTAAATAAGGAGACCAAAACTGTATGCAGTACTCCAGGTCTGGTCTCACCAACGCCCAGTACAGTTGTAGCAAGACTTCCCTACTTTTATACTCCATCCCCCTTGCAATAAAGGCCAATATTCCATTTGCCTTCCTAATTACTTGCTGTACCTGCAGCTAACTTTTTGTGTTTCATGTACGAGGACCCCGACCCCTCTGTACTACAGCATTCTGTAGTCTCACTCCATTTAAATAATATTTTGCTATTTTATTCTTCCTACCAAAGTGGATAACCTCACATTTTCCCACATTATACTCCATCTGCCAAATTCTTGCCCACTCACTTAACCTATCTATATCCCTTTGCAGACTCTTTGTGTACTCCTCACAACTTGCTTTCCCACTTATCTTTATATCGTCAGCAAATTTGGCTACAGTACACACGGACCCTTCATCCAAATCATTAATATAGATTGTAAATAGTTGAGGCCCCAGCACTGATCCCTGTGGCACCCCACTAGTTACAGTTTGCCAACCTGAAAATGACCCATTTATCCCGACTCTGTTTTCTGTTAGTTAGCCAATTCTCTATCCATGCTAATATATTACCCCCAACTCAGTGAGCTCTTATCTTGTGAAGTAACCTTTTATGCGGCACCTTATCGAATGCCTTCTGGAAATCCAAATACACTACATCTACTGGTTCCGCTTTATCCACCCTGCTCGTTACATCCTCAAAGAGCTCTAGTAATTTTGTCAAACACGATTTCCCTTTCATAAAACTATGTTGACTCTGCTTGATTGTATTATGATTTTCTAAATGTACTGCTATTACTTCCTTAATAATGGATTCCAGCATTTTGCCAATGACAGATGTTAGGCTAATTGGCAGATAGTTTCCTGCTTTCTGTCTCCCTCCTTTCTTGAAAAGGGGCGTTACATTTGCAGTTTTCCAATCCGCTGGGACCATTCCAGAATCCAGGGAATTTTGGTAGATTACAACCAATGCATCCACTATCTCTGCAGCCACTTCTTTTAAGACCCGAGGATGCAGGCCAGGGGACTTGTCAGCCTTTAGTCCTTAGCATGGCTGATGGCCTCTTGGTGGGTGAGGTCAATTAGGCTTCGCTGGCTGATGATTAAGAAGTGACAGGTAAAAACGTAGGCAAAGAAAGTTCCATGCGCAGTGACGTAAGAAAACTACTAGGCACTTGGTCTAAGCGTTAAACAAAGCGTTAATCAACTGTTTTACAACATGGAGGTCTAGTTGTGTCCTTCACTAGTTCCTGTTAAGAATGTCCTGCGCAAGCTGGGCCCATGCCCGAGTATTTATACTCTCCCTGGACAGCGCCACCCGCAGGCCACTCAGTATTATTTCATAAGTCATGAATGACAGATTCATGTCACGCAGGTCTCTGTCACTCGCTGTGCTGGCCCCGATGGCACATGGTAGCAGCAGGTGTCCTTGTAGCAGGTGGCACAACTCTGCCGGTCCAGACCCTGTGAAGACACTGCCCTACAGTCATTGCCATGTCGGTGTGACAATGCTTGTAAATATCGTTAATGGCATCTTGGTGGGTGCAGCCAATTAGGCTTGGCTGGCTGATGATCACTTGGGTCTACCTTCCTCCATGCAGTGCGTGACATTCTGTGACTACTTTTTTCACCCTCGGTTACCGGCCTTTTTTTGCTCTCCCTTCTGCATGATGAGACTTGCTCCCTTGCCAATGTACTTTGCTTTCTAATTGAAACAGCACCTTCTTGGTGTTTTCACCTGCTAAGCTTCCAATCTCTCTTCTGATTATTATATTATACCTACATAGCCGCTGGATAAAGTATTCATCGTTATAAAGAAAGGAACAGAATAACTGTATTTATGTATTTAGCTCCTTCTCTGTCATAATCCAATAGTTTTTGTTACAAGATACCCCAGAAAATATCTTTCCTTTGCCTTCTGCTCAGAGTGTAAAGCAGCCTTTGTTCCAATGAACAGGAGCGACACCAATGTTTTATTATCAACCCTGAAGCAGGCAAGTAGCCTTGTGTGAAACCAATTTGCAATGTTTACTCACTAATTTCTCAAGGTGTTTTTGTCCCATCAGTTGATAATCGCAAATACAATGCCCTCGGTGACAACTGCTGAGAATATCAATGAATTTATAATATCACACAGCATCACAAGCTGTCAGGGAGACATTACCGCTGAATGATAACACAGCAAATGTGCGAATCCAACCTTCTAGACTAAAAGTGTGCGTCCAATTCAAGTCTGAAAGCACCAGGTGGAATTCGGGAAGCAGGAAGAGTCGTACCAATAGAGACAAGCTTGACATGAATGGAGCAGTCGCGAAGCTTGAACATTTTACCCCACAACCATGTCGCAAACTAACTGCTCAGTCTGCCGTGGCTCAGTGGGTAGCACTCTCACCTCAGGAGTCAGAAGGTTGTGGGTTCAAGTCCCACTCCAGAAACTGTGAGTATGTAATGCTATGCTGATACTTCAGTGCAGTACTGATCGAGTGCTGCACTGCCAGAGGTGCTGTCTTTCAGATATGTTAAACCGAGGCCCTGTCTGCCCTCTTAGGTGGACGAAAAAGATCTCATGGAACTATGTTGAAGACAAGCACAGGAGTTCTCCCCGGTGTCCTGGCCAACAGTTATCCCTGAACCAACATCACTAAAACAGATTATTTGGTCATTATCGCATTGCTGTTTTTGAGACCTTGCTGTGTGCAAATTAGCTGCTTGCTGCCTTTCCCACACTATAACAGAGACTACAGTCAAAACTCCTTCATTGGTTGTAAAGTGCTTTGGGATGTCCTGAGGTCGTGAAAGGCGCGGTATAAATATTTCTTTCTTAGTGACACTCTTACCTCTGAGTGAGAAGGTTATTGGTTCAAGCCCCACTCTGCAATTGAGCAACTAGTGTTAAAAATGTCTGGAAACTTTCAGGCAGTGTATGTGCAGTGGACTGAGCGCTGGTGACCTCTGCCCCTGACCCTCTGGGAGTATCTGGGGCCAGAGGGAGGTTGCCTCATTGTCATACCAGCGGCGGGTGCCTGCCCCAGCAGGGCAGGGATACGGTGCTGGCCGGGAGAACTGGAAGAGCTGTCGGCACCACCGGCTCAGCGAGAATTGTTTGTGCGTCCCATCGATCCTCTTTCGCTGACATGCCGGCAATTTATTTGGCGGTGGGGAGGGTCTAGGTCTAGATATTTCATCTCACAACTGTGTCAGTAACTGAAATAACAACAGAAAACGCTGGAAAAACTCAGCAGGCCAGGCAGCATCCGTGGAGAGAGAAACAGAGTTAACGTTTCAGGTCGAAGACCTTTCGTCAGAACTGGAAAAAAGCAGGAAATGGAATAGATTTTAAAGCAAGTTTAGGGATGGGAAAAGGGGGAGGGGATGAAAGAACAAAAGGGAAGGTCAGTAATAGGACAGAAAGCAGGAGAGATTAAGAGACATTGAGAGACATTAAGAGATATACAAGGCAAAAGGAGGTGGTAATGTGACAGGTTAAGAGACAAAGGATGGCTCTAGATGAAATGTGAATTGTGCTGGCAGAATGAAGGACAGCTGCCAGCTTCTGGGAGGGAAGAAAGAAAGGGCCAAACAAAAGTGTAGATAAGAAAAAATAAAATAAAAATATATATATATGATGGGGGCCGGGGTTATGATCTGAAATTGTTGAACTCTATGTTGAGTCCAGAGGGCTGTAGATTGCCTAATCGAAAGATGAGGTGCTGTTCCTCGAGTTTACGCTGAGCTTCCGTGGAACAATGCAAGAGGCCGAGGATGGTGAGGTCAGAGTGGGAGTGGAGCGGAGAATTAAAGTGACAGGCCACCGGGAGCTCGGGGTCCCCCTTACGGACTGAACGGAGGTGTTCCGCAAAGCGGTCACCCAATCTGCGTTTGGTCTCCCCAATGTATAGGAGACCACATCGTGAGCAGCGAATACATATGCTAAATTGCAGGAAGTACAAGTAAATCGCTGTTTCACCTGGAAGGGGTGTTTGGGGCCCTGGACAGTGTGAAGGGGGGAGGTATAAGGGCATGTGTTGCATCTCCTGTGCTTGCACGGGAAGGTGCCGGGCGAAGGGGAAGGGGTGCTGGGGGTGGTAGAGGAGTGGACTAGGGTGTCGCGGAGGGAGCGGTCCCTGCAGATTGATGAAAGGGGAGGTGAGGGGAAGATGCGTTTGGTGGTGGGATCACGCTGGAGGTGGCAGAAATGGCGGAGGATGATCCATTGAATGTGGAGGCTGGTGGGGTGAAAGGTGAGGACAAGGGGAACTCTATCGTGGTTCCAGGAGGGAGGGGCAGGGGTGAGGGTAGAAGTGCGGGAGACAGAACGGACACGGTCGAGGGCCGTATCAACCATTGTCGAGGGGAATCCTCAGTTGAGGAAAAAGGAAGACATGTCGGAAGCACTGGTATGGAAGGTGGCATCGTCAGAGCAGATGCGGCGGAGACGGAGAAACTGGGAGAATGGAATAGAGTCCTTACAGGAGGCGGGGTGGGAGGAAGTGTATTCCAGGTAGCTGTGGGAGTCAGTGGGCTTGTAGTGAATGTTTGTCAATAACCTATCCCCAGAGATAGAGACGGAGAAGTCGAGGAAGGGAAGGGAAGAGTCAGAGATCGACCATGTGAAGGTGAGGGAAGGGTGGAAATTGGAAGCATAGTGAATGAAATGTTCTAGTTCAGGGCGAGAGCAGGAGACGGCACCGATACAGTCATCAATGTACCGTAAAAAGAGGTGAGGGAGGGGACCAAAGAGTGTTCCACATATCCCACGAAAAGGCAGGCATAGCTAGGACCCATGCGGGTACCCATAGCAACATCTTTGATTTGGAGGAAATGAGTGGAGTCAAAGGAGAAGTTGTTCAATGTGAGAACAAGTTCAGCCAGGCGGAGGAGGGTGGTGGTGGATGGAGACTGGTTGGGCCTCTGTTCAAGGAAGAAGCGGAGCGCCCTCAGGCCATCCTGGTGGGGGATGGAGGTGTAGAGTGGCTAGTCAGTTAGAGTGCCGGCACATGGGGTTCTTCCTGGCGTAGCGGGCGCTCAGTGGTAAGGAGACCAGGGCCATGCAAACTCTGGTCATGGGACTTCCCTCCCCTGGCCCCACCCCCTCCATTGAACAGGATTGACACCAATGTTTTATTATCACCCTGAAGCAGGCAAACAGCCTTGTGTGAAACCAATTTGCAATGTTTACATACTAATTTCTCAAGGTGTTTTTGTCATGGGCCATTCTTTGAGTGGTTGAGGAGCTTGATGGTAGGGTAGGAAGCGGTATATCCGGGTCTTGGATAACTCCCCACCCCCTTGCACTGCACTCCTGTAGGGGGTGGTAATGGGGTCAGCCTCCGCTTTCTGACTCAGTGAGCGGTTCAAATCGCTCCCACACCCCTCTGGTTCCTAGACTTTGGACTTATTTAGGGGTTGTGAACAAAATTGCAGTAGACGACAGGTTCTGATGAAAGAATTTTACTTTATTAAAAGAAAATGGTAACAAACTTGAAACACACTTATTACTTAAACACAGATTGGGGAGCACACGGTACAAGCGAGGGAGAATGACAATATACCAAACAAAACCTTATCCCTCCCAAGATCCCACTATCTAGCTAGGTTTTTGGTTTCAGGAGATCAGGGATAATGCTCACCAACGAATCCTTGACAGGATTTTAGAGTCTTTTGTTTAAAAGATTTCGTAAGGCCCTTGTTGCTGCGAGGTGTCCGATGGTCACTGAGGCAGTCACTCTGGTTTCTTCTTGTGTGATGGTCTGCTTGCTGGCCTTCTTCCTCGTGGCTTGTAGTGGTTTTTGCTGGAGCAGGGAGAGAGCTGTGTCAGCGTGGTCAGCCAGTCCGAAAGAGAAAGAAGTTATGGGACAGGCTTTCAATTATACTGTTTCTTTTTCGCGCCCAAAAACCCCTTACGAAAATGGATTCCTTTAGGTTGCAAATGAACCTTGCTTAGTCCATTGTCTAGTTTTGGCGGGCTTGCCAGTTCCGATGGCTTTAGCTCAGTGTTAAACATGTCCTGATCGTTTTCCGATTTAAACACAGCCTTATCTACGCGCCAAATCTCAACCCTATTGTCCTAGGTCTTTTGGTGGGCTTTTAAATCTGTTCTGAGGATACCTGGTTGATTGTTTTTTGATGAAGTACTAAATGTTTTATTGATTTCAGGCTTCTGGTATCCTGTTTGGGCCTGGGAATTTCAAAAGAGGGTCTTGGATTATTCATATTTCGATGTGTGTGTGAGTTTTTGCTTTGTCTCTTCCACCTTGGTAGGATTTGCAGTGTAAACAATTCCCAGACAGCTTGATTGGGCCCCAATACCCAAATCTGTTCACTGCCTGGCCACGCCCCTCTGCAGCTTGTCTTGTGTCTGTGAAAGGTGTCTCTCCCAACAGTAAGATTCAAAAGTCAGTTTCCTCAGGGTTTTTCTTCCCTGATCTTTCCAAAACTGAGGTTTTTACATCAAATCACTTCACTTAGGTCCCATCATCCCAAGTTTGTATGAAAGGTCCAAAAATCACTCCCTTTAGGGCTCTGTTCGAGTTTCTGGGGGATTTTGCGAAGCCTACACTCCTAGGCATGTATTGCTGGGCCCATCAGAAATTCAGGTCTTTACCTCGGTAGACACTGCAGTAGAGTACTGAGGAAGTGTTGCATTGTCAGAGAGACTGTCCTGCAGATGAGATATTATAGAATCATAGAATGGATATAGCACAGAAGGAGGCCAGTTGGCCCATCGAGCCTGTGCCGGCTCTCTGTAAGAGCACTTCAGCTAGTCCCATTCACCCGCTCTTTCCCCGTAGCCCTGCAAAAAAAATTTCTTCAGGTACTTATCCAATTCCCTTTTGAAAGCCACGATTGAGTCTGCCTCCACCACCCTTTCAGGCAGTGCGTTCCAGATCATAACCACTCGCTGCATAAAAAAGTTTTTCCTCATGTTACCTTTGGTCCTTTTGCCAATCACCTTAAATCTGTGTCCTCTGGTTCTCGACCCTTCCACCAATGGGAACAGTTTCCGTCTATCTATTCTGTCCAGACCCCTCATGATTTTGAACACCTTTATCAAATCTCCTCTCAACCTTCTCTGCTCTAAGGAGAACAACCCCAGCTTCTCTAGTCTATCCACTGAAGTCCCTCATCCCTGGAATTATTCTCATAAATCTTTTCTGCACCCTCTCTAAGGCCTTCACATCCTTCCTAAAGTGCGGTGCCCAGAATTGGACACAGTACTCCAGTTGAGGCTGAACCAGTGTATCATAACTTCCTTGCTTTTGTACACTGTGTCTCTATTTATGAAGCCCAGTATCCCATAAGCTTTTTTAACCACTTTCTCAACCTGCCCTGCCACCTTCAACGATTTGCATATATACTCCCAGGTCTCTCTGCTCATGCATCTCCTTTATGTTTGTACCCTTTAGTTTATATTGCCTCTCCTCGTTCTTCCTGCCAAAATATATCACTTCACACTTTTCTGCGTTAAATTTCATCTGCCATGTGTCCGCCCATTTCACCAGCCTGTCTATGTCTTCTTGAAGTCTATCACTATCCTCCTCACTGTTCAATATATTTCCAAGTTTTGTGTCATCTGCAAATTTTGAAATTGTGCCCTGTACACCCAAGTCCAAGTCATTAATATATATCAAGAAAAGCAGTGGCCCTAGTACCGACCCCTGGGGAACCCCACTGTATACCTTCCTCCAGGCCGAAAAACCACTGATGTAAGAAAACTACTAGGCACTTGGTCTAAGCGTTAAACAAAGCTTTAATCAACTGTGTTACAACATGGAGGTCTAGTTGTGTCCTTCACTAGTTCCGGTTAAGAATGTCCCGTGCAAGCTGGGCCCGTGCCCGAGTATTTATACTCTCCCTGGACAGCGCCACCCGCAGGCCACTCAGTATAATTTCATAAGTCATGAATGACAGATTCATGTCAACCACTACTCTCTGTTTCTGTCACTTAGCCAATTTCATATCCGTGCAGCCACTGTTCCTTTTATTCCATGGGCTTCAACTTTGCTGGCTAGCCTATTATGTGGCACTTTATCAAATGCCTTTTGGAAGTCCATGTACACCACATCAACCCTCTCTGTTACCTCATCAAAAAACGCGATCAAGTCAGTTAAAAATGATTTGCCCTTAATTAATCCACACTTGTCCAAGTGACTGTTAACTTTGTCCCTGATTATTGTGTCTAAAAGCTTCCCCACTACCAAGATTAAACTGGCTGGCCTGTAGTTGCTGGGTTTATCTTTACACACTTTTTTGAACAAGGGTGTGACAATTGCAATTCTCCAGTCCGCTGGCACCACCCGCTTATCTAAGGAGGATTGGAAGATTATGGCCAGTACCTCCGCGATTTCCTCCTTAACCTCTCTCAGCATCCTAGAAAGCATTCCATCCGGTCCTGGTGACTTATCAACTTTAAGTACAGACAGCCTTTTTACTACCTCCTCTTTATTAATTTTTATCTCGTCTCTTCCTTGGTGAAGACAGATGCAAAGTACTCATTTAGTACCTCAGCCATGCCCTCTGCCTCCATGTGTATGTCTCCTTTTTGACCCCACCCCTCCTCTTAATACCCGCTTATTATTTATATGCCTATAGAAGACTTTTGAATTCCCTTTTATGTTAGCTGCCAATCTATTCTCATACTCTCTCTTTGCGCCTCTTATTTTCTTTTTCACTTCCCCTCTGAACTTTCTATATTCAGCCTGATTCTCACTTGTATTCTCAACCTGACATCTGTCATACGCACTCTTTTTCTGCTTCATCTTACTCTCTATCTCTTTCATCATCCAGGGAGCTCTGGCTTTAGTTGCCCTATCTTTACCCCTCATGGGAATTTACCTCGACTGTACCCGAAACATCTCCTCTTTAAAGGCAGCCCATTGTTCGATTACAGTTTTGCCTGCCAATCTTTGATCCCAATTTACCCGGGCCAGATCTATTCTCAACCCTCTGAAATTTGCCTTCCTCCAATTAAGTATTTTTACTCTAGATTGCTTCCTGTCCTTTTCCATAGCTAATCTAAACCTTATGATACTATGATCACTGTTCCCTAAATGTTCCCCTACTGACACTTGCTCCACTTGACCTACCTCATTCCCCAGAACCAGATCCAGCAATGCCTCCTTCCTTGTTGGGCCGGAAAGGTACTGATCAAGAAAGTTGTCCTGAACACACTTCAGAAATTCTTCCCCCTCTCTGCCCTTTACACCAATACTATACCAGTCTATATTAGGATAGTTGAAGTCCCCCGTTATTACTATTCTATAGTTCTTGCACCTCTCTGTAATTTCTCTGTAAAGTTGCTCCTCTATATCCTTCCCACAAGTTGGCGGCCTATAGAATATACCTAGTAGTGTCATGGCTCCTCTATTATTTCTTAACACTAACCAAATAGATTCTGTCCTTGACCCCTCCAGGACATCCTCTCTCTCCAGCACTATAACATTCTCCTTAATCAATACTGCCACCCACCTCCTTTCTTTCTTTCCCTATCTTTCCTGAACACCTTGGGCTGGATTTTACCAACCTCGGCATGTCGGTGGCGGGCAACATCGGTGGCGGGTCCTGGCCTCACTGCTGGCTCCCAATTGATTTTCCCCTGATTGGGCTTGTTAAGCCCGCCCAGCGCGTTTGCCGGCCAATTGAAGGAAGCGGGTCTGATGACGTTATTTGATGATGCGTCTTCAGCCGGTTTCCTTAAAAGGACCATGCGTAAATTTAGTTTGACAGTTGTGCTGTCAGTGTTCTACAGCATTGGAGTGCTGCAAACACTGACAAGCACTGCACAATGATGCACGGCTGCACCCAGGCTCTCCCAGGGAGGTCCTCTTCCCTTCCCATGGGTGGAAGAGACCTCCCCAGGAGTCCAACACAGCCTGGTTGCACATTGCACAGGAGGACACAAGTAGGGATGTCATCAGGAGGATCAGGCTGCAGTGGGGCAAAGCTTTCAATGATCTCAGTAGATCACGAAACGTTACTGCAAAGCCACACTCAACCTCATCCTGTTGTGCCACTCATCACTTCCCCATCACCCTGCCTTCCCTACCCTACTCCTGCACATCCTTACTCATACCAACTTACCTTGCACCTCCACCCATCCCTCTCTATCTACATTATCACTTCCCCATCTCACTAGCCATCCCTCATCCTAGTTCAATCATACCAACTAACAACACACAAGGGTAGGCACTTGTGTATTTTAGCCAATGTTCATGTGAAGTTTCTGTTAATGTCAAACATTGAAACCTTTATTTTCACCACTTTGCATTCTTGAACAGATTTGTGTGCACCTTTGGAAGTGGCTTAGTGAGTTGCAGTGAATAGTGATACATAACGGCACCCTCCGCAATGCTGATGAGTGTGAAAGGAATGGCTTGGGCATTGCAAGGATGCTTTATGTTGTTGGTGTTGGGTGGTGCCAACCTGGTGCATCATGTGGCAGCCAGGGTGTACAGCGTCAAGTGAAGTAAATCTGGCCATGGTGAGGCCATCCCTGGGGTCGCGGGCAGCAATGTGGTCGGGTGCTGATGCCCTGTGTCCTGTGCAGCATCAGTTGATTGTGAAGAAGGTTGGTGTGGTTGTTGGTGCTGCTGGTGTGCCTGGTGCTGCTGGTGTTGGGGCTGATTTTGGTTTGATTCTGGGGACCAAGGTGAGATAGTTTCAAGGGCACCGATGCTGATGTACTAGATGGCAGGTGAACTTGAGATGACAGAAGCGATCTTTCAATGGGGAGAGAGGTTGTTCCAATGAGATGACACTAGATATAGAGTTTACTCCAAACACTTGCAACCTGCATAAAGCTCAATCTGTCTTCCAAAAGCAGTAAGCAACAGCTTCTGAGCTTGGAAAGTGAACAGCTGTGAGATGGGAGCTTTTATAGCACATTTGCAGCTGTCAAGTAATGAGATAATTCCATGGTCATACAACTCCGGACCTGCTTACCTCACGTGATCCCCGAGCGTGGACCCCATGGGCGACCTGGTAAACTCTGAAGGTGAGCTCAAAATAGTTCTTAATGCTCTGTTAACAAGATCATAATGACTTGTATTGCCTCCCCCGCCGCTGCGTGTCAGGTCTGCTCAGCGCTGACAGACACGACATTTGGGAAAGCCGCGTGGCGGCGGGTTGACAGCGGGGTCCCGACCCGCTGTCAAAAAAAAAACATTTTCCCACCCGGTCCGCCAATGATGACCCCCTGAAAAATTCCCCCCTTTATATCTGGGAATGCCGAGTGGATGATCCATATCGGCCTACTCCCGAGGTCCCCACCATCACAGAAGCCAGTCTTCAGCCAATTCGATTCACTCCACGTGATATCAAGAAACGGCTGAGCGCACTGGATACAGCAAAGGCTATGGGCCCTGACAACATCCCAGCTGTCGTGCTGAAGACTTGTGCTCCAGAACTAGCCACGCCTCTAGCCAAGCTGTTCCAGTACAGCTACAACACTGGCATCTATCCAACAATGTGGAAAACTGCCCAGGTATGTCCTGTCCACAAAAAGCAGGACAGATCCAACCCGGCCAATTACCGTCCCATCAGTCTACTCTCAATCATCAACAAAGTGATGGAAGGTGTCATCAGTAGTGCTAACAAGCAGCACTTACTCACCAATAACCTGCTCACTGATGCCCAGTTTGGGTTCCGCCAAGACCACTCGGCTCCTGAAGTCATTACAACCTTGGTCCAAACATGGACAAAGGAGCTGAATTCCAGAGGTGAGGTGAGAGTGACTGCCCTTGACATCAAGGCAGCATTTGACCGAGTGTGGCATCAAGGAGCCCTAGTAAAACTGAAGTCAATGCGAATCAGGGGAAAACGCTCCACTGGCTGGAGTCATACCTAGCACAAAGGAAGATGGTTGTGGTGATTGAAGGTCAATCATCACAGCCCCAGGACATCGCTGCAGGAGTTCCTCAGGGCAGTGTCCTAGGCCCAACCATATTCAGCTGCTTCATCAATGACCTTCCCTCCAACATAAGGTCAGAAATGAGGATGTTCGCTGATGACTGCACATCCTGGAGGAAGTTCAGGCTTGGGCCCCTAAGTGGCAGGTAACATATGCGCCACAGAAGTGCCAGGCAATGACTATCTCCAACAAGCGAGTGTCTAACCACCTCCCCTTGATATTCAATGGCATTACCATCGCCGAATCCCCCACCATCAACATCCTGGGGGTCACCATTGACCAGAAACTTAACTGGACCAGCAACATAAATAATGTGGCAACAAGAGCAGGTCAGAGGCTAGGTATTCTGTGGCGAGTATCTCACCTCCTGACTCCCCAAAGTCTTTCCACCATCTACAAGGCACAAGTAAGGAGTGTGATGGAATAGTCTCCACTTGCCTGGATGAGTGCAGCTGCAACAACACTCAAGAAGCTCGACACCATCCAGGACAAAGCAGCCCGCTTGATTGGCACCTCATCCACCACCTTATACATTCACTCCCTCCACCACCGGCGTACCGTGGCTGCAGTGTGTACCATCTACAAGATGCACTGCAGCAACTCGCCATGGCTTCTTCGGCAGCACCTCCCAAACCCGCGACCTCTTCCACCTAGAAGGACAAGGGCAGCAGGCGCATGGGAACACCACCACCTGCAAGTTCCCCTCCAAGTCACACACCATCCTGACTTGGAAATATATCGCCATTCCTTCATCGTCGCTGGGTCAAAATCCTGGAACTCCCTCCCTAACAGCACTGTGGGAGTACCTTCATCACACGGACTGCAGTGTTTCAAGAAGGCGGTTCACCACCACCTTCTCAAGGGCAACTTGGGATGGTCGATAAATGCTGGCGTTGCCAGTTACGCCCACATCCCATAAAAACAAATAAAGATTGTTTTTTTAAACCCAATCCTTCCCTTTTTGAGCCAGGTCTCCGTTATCGCCACAACATCATATTCCCATGTGGCTATTTGCGCCTGCAGCTCACCAACCTTATTTACCACACTTCGTGCCTTTACACACATGCACTGTAAACCTGTCTTAGACCTTCTTGTATTCTCTCTTAGTCTGACCCCATCTAATAACTTACTATTTCTTACCCTAGAGCTATCTGTCTCTCCCCATCCTTTGTGCACTTTGTTTCTCCTTTCTAATACTACATCCTGGTGCCCATCCCCCTGCCAAATTAGTTTAAACCCTCCCCAACATATTATTAAACCGAGACCCAGTCTCCCAGTTCTCATGACCCAAATGGATGTTAAAGAGCAGTGAGTCCTCAGTCAACACCAGAAAAGATACAGCTAACTGGTCATTTTATTCCTGAGATCCTGCTGCACACACAATAGGCTCCATGCTTGCCTGTGTATCAGCCTTAGCTCACTGGTAGCTGTCTCGCTTCTGAGCCTGAAGGTCGTGGGATTAAATTTTATTCCAGCAACCTCAACACTAGGCTGATATTTCAGTACAGTACGTGTGGAGTGCTGCACTGTCGGAGATGCTATCCCTCAGATGAAATGTTAAACCAAGACCCCATCTCCTGTCTCAGGTAGACATAAAAAAAATCCATGTCACTATTCAAAGAACAGGGAAGCTCTTTTGATTCTTTTGTTTCTTAACTTGTCCCATTACCTCACCTTTTGCCTTGCACCATCATCCCTTTTGTCTTTTAATCTCTCCTGCCTTCCATCCTATCACAGACATTCCCTTTTGTTCTTTCCTCCCCACCTCCCTGTCCCTGCCCCACACTTGCTTAAAATTCTGTTATTTCTCTAGCCTTTTCCAGTTCTGACGAAGGGTCCTTGACCCGCAACGTTGACTCTGTTTCTCTCTCCACAGATGCTGCCTGACCTGTTGAGTGTTTCCAGCATTTTCTGTTGTTATTTAAGCTCTTTTGATGTTGGCTTTGAGGCAAAGAGTACAATATAATTTAATAAGGAACTGGATAAGTAGTTGAAAAGGAAAAATATAAAAGGATACAAGGAAAGAGCAAGGCTAGACAAATGGGACTGGATTTTATCAATGGAGGCGAGCAGGAGGCGGGCCTCCCACTTTTGGGGTTGTAGTCCCGCCTCCATCGAGTTGTGGCCAACCCACTCGATTTTCCCTTGATTGACCTTGTTGAGCCCGCCCAGCGGGCTCAGCAGGCCAATTAAGGGCCACCCGGCAACAGGTGACGTCACAGATTGACATTTCATCTGACAAGAGCTTTTGACAGATGAAATATCAGCGTTTGACAGCTCCTTGAAGCTGTCAAACACTGACAATCTGTCCTCTAAGTTAATTCGTTCCTCTCAGGCTGATTTAGAGATCTCTGCAGAACAAAAAGCAGAGGCTGCAGCTTTTGACAGCTCAACGGCCATTCTGCTTTCTGTGCCGGTGAGATTTCTGACTCCCGAGACCTGAAGGGCTGACACCTGCAGGAGGAAGTTAAGGTAAGTAAAACTTTTTCCCACACTTTACACTTACCTTACACACTTACCTCTGCACACATGCACCCATCACTCACCTGCCCACCGGACATATCGACCCCTCCAACCCCTGCAGACCCACGGTCCGCCTCGCTGAAACGGCGTGGTTGGGACCTGTCGGGAAGCCCACATTTCAGCCATTAAAATAGGGATTAGGCAAAAAACTGCCTGTTAACTTCCTGTTAACAGGCAGTTAATTGTCACTAATCCCCTTCCCGCCTCGGGGAGGCGGGTCCCAGCACAGGTCGGGTACCCGCCTCCTGTGAAACTGGCATGGAGGCGGGTTGGGGGCAGGATGGGTTCGGGACTCCCGAATCTGCTATTTTCCCACCACACACGCCTCCAAACCCGCCTCCACGGGCCAGTGAAAATTCTGCCCATGGAGTGGACATCTCCAATTGGAAAACTAACACTAGAATGGACAAGATAGGCCTCCTTCTATGCTATAAAATCCAAGATTAAAGTCCTGTTAAAAAGAGGACACGATCCAGGTCTTTAAAATGCTAAAGGGTATTAGCAATGTCGAGGCAAGGCTATTTATCTTAAAAGTGGGATTTGCAGAATTAGAAGAATTGAGCACAGAACCAACAAGCCGCGAAATGCCATCTGTGAACTGTAATCAGCCTGGTGTTTTAAAATAAGATTGCAATCCTGGCGTTTTGTTAATTACCTTCGGGAGAAACGTCCCAGAGTTTTATATATTGGAACTTTTACCCATGGTTACTTGTTTCCCTCAGGAAATTAAATGAATTGGGTAGAGTCCATGATCATATAATATCATTGTTCCACGATTTCTCAAAATAAATACAAAATGAAATTGTGAAGTAGAGGTACAGGTTAATGAGAAATATTTGCAATAAATATACTCCAGTCAACTAATGGCAGAAAACAATGGTAGGGTGCACTTTGCTCTGGTCAGCACAGTTTCATCCTTCCTTAAAATATCACTGCCACGTGTGACGCCTGCCTCCAATCAGCTGAAAGACCATATTTCCAATAAACAACACGCCCTCAGTGCGGCGCACAACTGTTAGCCCAGACTGTGTGCTCATGCCCAGAACGGGGCTCGAACCCACAACCTTCTGACTCAGAAGTAAGCATGCTACCAACAGAGTCACGCTGCCCCACGTGATGCTTTTTCATTTTTAACCAATATTGAGCTTTTCTGCTTCTGGTATATACATAGGAACACAAGAACATAGGAACAGGAGGAGGCCAATGAGCCCCTCGAGCCTGCTCTGCCATTCAATGAGATCATGGCTGATCTGCGACCTTCGACCCTTAATACCTTTGGTTAACAAAAATCTATCAATCTCAGATTTAAAATTAGCAATTGATCTAGCATCACTTGCCGTTTGCAGAAGAGAGTTCCAAACTTCTACCACCCTTTGTGTGTACAAGTGTTTCCTTAGTTCACTCCTGAAAGGTCTGGCTCTAATTTTTAGACTATGCCCCCTGGTCCTAGACTCGCTAACTAGCGGAAATAGTTTCTCTCTATCTACCCTATCTGTGCCCCTTGCAATGTAATACATGCAATACAATCCTTATCATGTCTACTGGTTTACAAGTCATTGAAAAAATATTGAATCCAAGAACAAGAGTTAGGTTTTCTTTGTGCCCTGCTAACATGACTGAGTGGAGCTTTGTAGAACATTAAAGTTAAGGACCGAGGCAGGTTGAGTTCAGCCAGGGAGAAGGTGGCTTGAAATTGAAGACAGTTTGCGACCCTATAAAGTAGTGATGGCTGGGCAATGTGACTACCCATTTCTCATGACAAATTCAATAAATACAGCTCAAAATCTAATTTTAATTGGAAGCATTGGTACAAATTGGTGATTCCAGTTAAATGGAAGAACTAACAGCATTCAATGAAGGGAAAGCAAATAATATACTCTGTGAAGGAACTTGGTTGATCTCAGGGACCCTCGTTCAATAGAATTTTTGTGACCTAAATGCAACAACAATAATTTGCATTTATATAGCGCCTTTAACGTAGTAAAACGTCCCAAGGTGCTTCACAGGAGCGTTATCAAACAAAATTTGACACCGAGCCACATGAGAAGATATTAAAACAGGTGAGGTAGCTTTTAAGAAGCATTTTAAAAGAGGAGAGAGAGGTAGAGAGGCAGAGAGTTTTAGGGAGGAAATTCAAGAGCTCAGGGCCCAGGCAGCTGAAGGCACGGCCACCAATGGTGGAGGAGGTTACAGAGATAGGGAGGGGAGAGGCCATGGACGGATTTGAAAACAAGGATGAGAATTTAAAAATCTCTATGTGACTCTCTATCCCGTCATCTAAGTCATTAATAAATACGGTGAATAGTCGAGGCCCCAACACAGATCCCTGCGGAACACTTCTAGTCACATCCTGCCAATTAGAGTACCTGCCCATTATCCCTACTCTCTGTCTCCTGCCTCTCAGCCAATTTCCTAAGCAGGTCAATAATTTGCCTTTAATTCCAGAAGCTTCAACTTTAGCTAACAGTCCCTTATGAGGGACTTTATCAAATGCCTTCTGGAAGTCCATATAAATAACATCCATAGACATTCCCCTGTCCAGTACTTTAGTCACCTCTTTAAAAATTTCAATCAGGTTCGTCAGGCATGACCTACCCTTTACAAATCCATGCTGGCTCTCTCTGATCAGCTGAAAATTTTCAAGGTGTTCAGTCACTCTATCCTTAATTATAGACTCTCGTAATTTCTCCACAACAGATGTTAGGCTAACTGATTTATAATTCCCAGGTTTCCCTCTCTCGCCATTCTTAAATAGCGGAGTGACATGCACAATTTTCCAATCTAAAGGATCGGTTCCTGAATCGAGAGAACTTTGGAAAATTATAATTAGGGCACCTACTTCCTTTAAAACCCTGGGATGGAAACCATCTGGTCCTGGGGATTTGTCACTCTTTAGTGCCATTATTTTCTTCCATTAATGTTATTTTGCTTACGTTAATTTTGGTGAGTCCCTGTCCCTGATTCAATATTAGTTTCCTTGGGATGTCCGGCAGGCTGACCTCTTCCATAATGAGGAGGGCCTCAATCGCGATATCGGGTTCATGTCACGATACAGAACGTGACTTGACATCATGGCCGGTCTTCTCAGGTGTTTTTTTTTTAAAAAGGCTAACACAAGAACCTACACAGATTGACAGGATATGCAGCCAGCAGGTGGTTTGACACGTTGGACCCCCTGGGACACATCTCATTGTCTTGGCTATGCTCTTTGATGTGGGAAAGATTTGAATATATTTTGTCTGTGTTTAAATTGTGAATTCTGGGAGATTCTCTCACTGCTAAACTTACCTGACGAAGGAGCGAACTGCTCCGAAAGCTTGTAAAATTAAATAAATCTGTTGGACTATAACCTGGTGTTGTGCGACTTCTCATAATTTAATTGAATGGCGGAACAGGCTCGCGGGATGAATGGCCTACTCCTGTTTCTATGTTCTAATGGGAGATAGCATGCCTTCTTCAGATGGTAGTCAGAGGTGTCAATCCGCAATCTGTACGATCGTATATATACAATCCAGCGCTGGACTGTATGAAATGTCAGGCTGTGCAAATTGATGTACGCAGGAACACAGATCCAAGTTACAGTCAGATGCATTTTCGGAATAAAAACATAATAAATCTTACAATGGCAGGTTCCATTTAATTAATGAAAACTGACTCATAGCATTTATATGACAGAAAATAAATTATGTATCAGGGCCATGAAGGGTGACCAAAGTACTGGAGATGCAATAAAATAAATGGCCCTGTGAAAACACTTAATTTAGCAGAGTGCAGAATGAAAGCCACCCCAGCCACCACTCTTCAATGCACTAACTAAAATCTACATTCTGGCAGGCCGTACATGTCTACAATCTTTCGTTCCCTCTCTTTATTTCTCTTTCTCTTTCTGTACCTGATTTGACATTGAATTCCCCCACTCGAATTTACACGTCCTTCTCAGCCCTTGCGCTGTTAATTTCACAAGCCTTCAATCTGATTGGTTAAGGGGACAAGTTGCCTGTCCTGTTCACTCGGGTCCCAGGTGCCCGGTTCCCCTCACTGCGACGTTATCAGCTCGCACTTTCAGCAACTTGAGGCGCAAAAATATTTAAAAACCTAAATGTGCAAGGGGCGGATTCACCCCATCAGCAGAATCTGGCCCATAGAGACCATAGGATATAAAATTAGAAAAATAGGAAGAGGTCAGACGATACACTGAATCACAGCCATTGATGCAAACCGATGATAAGGATATACCTGGTTAGCCATTGAACGCAGCACCGAATACCTCGGGTAGCAACACTTCCACAGATTCAAAGTGATTGATTAGCCCCCCTCCGCCGCATGCTGTTATGTTATGGCAATTTACCAGCAAGGGAATCCAGAGCACTTAAAGGAGATCATTCTCTGCATGTAACATTTTGGGCCATTGCCAAAGTCAATGAGATGAACTTTTTGGAAAAACTGCTATCCTTTTGCTTTGTTGAGTGGGCTGGAGCGGTACGTGAAAATATTTCGCGAAATCTGCTCAACAATTATTCATACCCAGGTGGATTTTCTCATTGATGAAATGAATATGCCATATGGAGCCGGTAATAAAAAAGCAATAAGGCAAATGCCGCGCAAATTATATTAAACAAGCAACGACTTCATGAATCATCATGCTTATTGACTGATTCATTCAGGGCAACAATTGAATATCTTTAAAATGGGCCTTTAATGATCGTGTGGTAGTGTTGAATTGGTTCAGGTGCTCCTTACTGAGAGGTGGATGATATGCTTTCGGTTATTTCACCGTGACACAGACCAATCACAATAGCAAGAGTGGCTGTAAAATTACTGGCTGTACAGCAGAGATGGGTATTTTGTCAGTTTAAAAAATGCGATTGACAGTCGGAAGTGCCCATTCAATCAAACCCAACAGCAGGCCACGACTTTTAGAAGAAAGAAAGACCTGCATTTATATAGCGCCTTTCTCCACCTCAGCATGTCCCAAAGCGCTTTACAGCCAATGAAGTCCTTTTGAAGTGTAGTCACTGTTGTGATGTGGGAAAACGCGACAGCCAATTTGCGCACAGCAAGCTCCCACAAACAGCAATGTTAGGAGAGGGAGCCAGGAGAAAATCAGTAACAAAAGGAACCTGGAGTTCACAAGGCAATAAAGGCACATTTGGCACAGCACTATGGGCATTATGTGATCGTCTTGTGACTACTTCCAACTTTCAAAGCATATCTTAGACGTTAGTAGGAAAACAATTGCCGTCCCAGTTTGATGTCGCTTTCAGTGTGGCCTAAGGCAGGCCCAGTACGGCAAAATGCAAGTTAGCGAATGAGCAGCAAAATAAAAAATCACTTGGGCAGATGATCATTTGAGAATGAAAGCCTAGACATTATTGTTAGCGGACAAATGCTAAATGTATAACATTCCTCTCTATGGCATTTAAAATAACTGGGTGAATGCCTCCTTTAACACCGCGGGCAGAGGAATATCATATGAAATTCTGTACTGTCTTTCATGTCTCCAGGACATCCCACAGTGTTTCACAGCCAATGGGGTTGATTTTAACCCCGGGAGGACGTTGGGTGGGTGCCGCTGGGCAGTCCAATCGCGCTGGCTGCCCGATGTCACTGGCGAAGTGGCCGGAGCCATTTTTTGAGGGCCTATCCTCCTCTACGTTAGACCGAGGAGCCACCAGTGCTTTTTCAACGTTCACAGGCAGCTCACTGGCTTAGGGGGGAAGTGGGATTTACGGTAGTTCCGACATGGAGCCCAGCTGCCAATTTTATCCTGGGGGTGTGGAGGGGAGGCAATTGCGGGGCGCGGACCTTGTGCGGATGGGCTGGCAGCCGACTGAAAGATTTTTCAGGCTCCTCCTGACCCCAGCAAAGCCCAAAGAAAAATAAAATAAAACGGACCTTTCCCGAGCAGCCTGCAGCGGCCCCTTTAAGAGCCGCTCGTTAGACCACTCAACGCCTGGTGCCAATGGGAGCAGCTTGCTTGGCCCACACTCTGCCCATTGGTACCTAAAATATGCATTGGGGTCCTCTGTACATCAGAGGAACCCCCCTATTAGCATATTGGAATGAAGTTTCCGCCTGACACGGGCGGCCGCTTGGCCACCCAAGCTGAGGCCCCCAGGAAAATGGTGGCATGTGGGAATGGAGCGGGATCAGGGTGGTGAATACAGCGCCGCAATTTTCCGATCACTACCGCCCCGATCCCGCCTGGCGGAGCGACTTAAAATCGGTCCTAATGTCGTTAAGTGTAATCACTGCTGTTATGTGGGCAAATGCAGCAGCCAATTTGAGCACAGTGAGGTCACGTAAACAGCAAATTAGATAAATGACCAGTTAATGGGATGAGTTTCCCATTTATCCACCGTAGCTGGTGGAAGGGCCACGGAAACCCTGGGGAAAAAGAAGCCTAATGATTAGCAGTATAGTGACACACTTGAAATATCACCGAAACACTGTGTGCATTCCCTTCCCGGTCAGACGGATGAGCCTCCCGATAATTGCAGCCAGAATTGGGTTGCTTTGATCCAAAGAACTCCTCTTCCCCTCCCAAAGGGGCTAGGACTAGTAAATATCCCTTTACCCCCTCCCCTCCCACTCCCCCCTCCCCTCCCCCTCCCACTCCCCCCTCCCCCTCTTCCTCCCCCTCACCTCCTCTACCCTCCCCTCCTCCTCCCCCTCCCACTCCTCCTCCCCCTCCTCTCCCCCTCCGGCTCCCCCTACCCCTCCCGCTCCTCCTCCCCCTCCCCTCCCACTCCCCCCTACCCCTCCCGCTCCCCCTCCCCCTCCTCTCCCCCTCCCCTCCCCCTCCGGCTCCCCCTACCCCTCCCGCTCCCCCTCCCCCTCCCCCTCCGGCTCCCCCTACCCCTCCCGCTCCCCCTCCTCTCCCCCTCCCCTCCCCCTCCGGCTCCCCCTACCCCTCCCGCTCCTCCTCCCCCTCCCCTCCCACTCCCCCCTACCCCTCCCGCTCCCCCTCCCCCTCCTCTCCCCTCCCCTCCCCCTCCTCCCCCTCCCCCTCCCCTCCCCCCCCTCCCCCCCCCTCCCCCCCCCCCCCTCCCCCTCCGCTCCCCCTACCCCTCCCCTCCCCTCCCCCTCCCCCTCCGGCTCCCCCTACCCCCCCCTCCCCCTCCCCCTCCCCCTCCGGCCCCCTACCCCTCCCGCTCCCCCTCCCCCTCCCCCTCCGGCTCCCCCTACCCCTCCCACTCCCCCCTCCCCCTCTTCCCCCTCACCTCCTCTACCCTCCCTCCTCCTCCCCCTCCCGCTCCTCCTCCCCCTCCCCTCCCCCTCCGGCTCCCCCTACCCCTCCCGCTCCCCCTCCCCTCCCCTCCCCTCCTCCTCCTCCTCCTCCTCCCCTCCCCCTCCGGCTCCCCCTCCCCCTCCTCCTCCTCCTCCCCCTCCCCCTCCGCTCCCCCTCCCCTCCTCCTCCCCCTCCCGCTCCTCCTCCCCCTCCCCTACCCCTCCCGCTCCCCCTCCCCTCCCCTCCCCTCCTCCTCCTCCTCCTCCTCCCCTCCCCCTCCGGCTCCCCCTCCCCCTCCTCCTCCTCCTCCCCCTCCCCCTCCGGCTCCCCCTCCCCTCCTCCTCCCCCTCCCGCTCCTCCTCCCCCTCCCCTACCCCTCCCGCTCCCCCTCCCCTCCCCTCCCCCTCCCCCTCCTCCTCCTCCTCCCCCTCCCCCTCCGGCTCCCCCTCCCCTCCTCCTCCCCCTCCCGCTCCTCCTCCCCCTCCCCTACCCCTCCCGCTCCCCCTCCCCTCCCCTCCTCCTCCTCCTCCTCCTCCCCTCCCACTCCTCCTCCCCCTCCCCTCCCCCTCCGGCTCCCCCTCCCCCTCCTCCTCCTCCTCCCCCTCCCCATCTCCACCCCGTCCCCTCCCTTCCTCTTCCCCCTCCCCTCCCCTCCACTCCCCCTCCCACTCCCCACCGCCTCCCCTCCCCTCGCACTCCCCCTCGCCCTCCTCCTCCCCCCTCGCCCTCCTCCTCCCCCCTCGCCCTCCTCCTCCCCTCCTCCTCCCCCTCGCCCTCCTCCTCCCCCCTCGCCCTCCTCCTCCCCTCCTCCTCCCCCCCTCTCCCCTGCACCAACTACATGAGAAAGGCATCAAGTTCCAAAAACTCCTCTTCCCCCTCCCAAAGGGGCTAGGACTAGTAAATATCCCTTCACCCCTCCCCTCCCCTCACCCTCCCCTCCCACTCTCCCCTCACCCTCCCCTCCCCTCCCCCTTCCCCTTCCCCCTCCCCTCCCCCTTCCCCCTCCTCCTCCCCTCCTCCCCCTCCTCCTCCCCTCTCCCTCCCCCACCCTCTCCCACCCCCTCGCCCTCCCCCGCCCCCCCTCCTCCCCTCCCCCACCCCCCTCCCCCTCCCCTCCCTCACCCCTTCCCTCACCCCTCCCCCCTCCCCCACCCTCCCCCCCTCGCCCTCCCCCTCCTCCCCCCCTCGCCCTCCCCCTCCTCCCCCCCACCTCCCCTGCACCAACTACATGAGAAAGGCATCAAGTTTCAAAAGTTACAGTCGTTGCAAAATAATAACTGAATAAGATGTCAAACAACGGCCATTTTTGATAAGCTAATAAATATTTGCATTGGTGATCGAGTAACTGAAGAAACAAAAAAAATCCTAAACATTTTAATAGGCGACAGCCTGTTCCTCTCAATTGAAAGCCGTTTAATACACATTGTCTGATCATTCTAGTGTTTTTTACCCACTTTGCTGTGTTATTTATGTTGCTTGATTCACATTATTGGATCATTAAAAAGAATTCCAGCTTCCAAAACAACTTTGAATTATCAGGAGTAGACTGAATATTTTCCAGCTGGTCCCATTCCTGGAGAGGTGTTTAATGATCTCTCACAACATTTCTTCATGCACTTTTTTTTTTAACTTGGCTGTTAACCTGCTTAAAAAAATGTTCTGTATCCATACGGGAAAAGCGCCAGTTGTATATCACCGTTCCTTCATCGTTGCTGGGAGTCCCTTCACCACACGGACTGCAGCGGTTCAAGAAGGCAGCTCACCACCACCTTCTCAAGGGCAACTCGGGATGGGCAATAAATGCTGGCCTTGCCAGCGACGCCCAGATCCCATGAATGAAAAAAAAGCGTTAATGAAACCTCCCCTCATAATTTAACCCTTTAAAGCCCGCTATAATTCTGGTGAATCTGCACTGTATCCCCGCCAGTTAGTGTCATCTTCAAACTTGGATTTACAACTCTCTATTTCTTCATCCAAGTCATTAATATGCTAAAAAGCTGAGGCTCCAGCACAGATCCCTGGGAAACACCACTTGTCACATCCCGCCAATCCCTTACTCTCTGTCTCGTACCTCCAAATCAATTTCCTAACCAAGTCACAAGGTTGCCTCCAATTCTGCGCTCTTTCATTTTTGCCAATAATCTCTTGTGCGGAACTTTATCAAATACCTTCTGGCATAAACACCTTGCTAGCTTTACATGAACCCATTTGCACAGGCCTGCATTGTTACAATAATTACTTCATCATGCCAGGGGCTTTGTCGCGGTGATTTCAAAATTAAACATGGACACGGGAGACGGGCAGATTACGACAAAGCTTTGCTCAATTTTCACACGGTGTTCTTGCTGATTTTCCTATCGGACATAAAAACAGTCAAACAGTTTCCATGCTTTCCTTGATTTTTTTTCTACTCGTCTTAAATCGGGAACATCTTCACCCAAGGTTACCGTTGCTTCTCTCCCGTTTTTCTTTCCATTCATTCTCTCTTTTCTCTCTCTCAGTGTCTCTCTCTCCCCTCCCCACAATGAACCAGACACCACTGAGGCTGCACAAAGTGCTCCAAAACAAAAGGCTAGTCAAGTTTTTGGGAGTAAATATGCAATTGCATTTCATTTTTTTAATTATTCGTTTATGGAATGTGGGCATCGCTGGCAAGGCCAGCATTTATTGCCCATCCCTAATTCGCCCTTGAGAAGGTGGTGGTGAGCCGCCTTCTTGAACCGCTGCAGTCCGTGTGGTGAGGGTACTCCCACAGTGCTGTTAGGTAGAGAGTTCCAGGATTTTGACCCAGCGACGATGAAGGATCGGCGATATACATCTAAGTCAGGATGGTGTGTGACTTGGAGGGGAACTTGGAGGTGGTGGTGTTCCCATGCGCCTGCTGCCCTTGTCCTTCTAGGTGGAAGAGGTCGTGGGTTTGGGAGGTGCTGCCGAAGAAGCCTTGGTGAGTTGCTGCAGTGCATCTTGTAGATGGTACACACTGCAGCCGTGGTGCGCCGGTGGTGGAGGGAGTGAATGTTTAAGGTGGTGGATGGGGTGCCAATCAAACGGGCTGCTTTGTCCTGGATGGAGTCGAGTTTCTTGAGTGTTGTTGGAGCTGTACACCCCAATCGTCAGTGACTGTATATATGGAACTGTACACTTCCAAGTGTTAGTTACCTGGGGAGAAGAGAAAACAGGGGACATTTGGTAAAAATATCTGGGAGGTATCATCAATTGTGGCAATGAAACAAATGGCATTCATTATTAAAGGAATAATTCACACCAATGTGCCCATTGTGGAACTGCCCAGTCACACTTTGATACTCAATTTTTAATCAGAAGGACAGGGCATGCAGCAATTTCTATATTACTATCAATCTTCTCCCCCTTACAATAATATTTGCATTTCTGTAGCACACCGAATTATTTAAAGTACTTCAAATAAGTCCCCAGCAAAGCAAATATAATTCATGATGACATCGGTTACGATTAGTTATGCAAACAAACTCTCTTACATTCTGCAGATGTTGATTCCACACTTGGGGTACAGGTTCCCCGATGCCAGTCGTTCCTTCAGTACCTCTCCCAAGCATCTACCAGTTTTGCGTTGTCAGTGAGTGTTGGCAAGCTATTCGCACATGTAGAGCATCACAGAAGAGTCTGGTCCTGTTAAATTATGTGGATAGGTTTCATAGACTAGGCTTGTATTCCCTTGAATATAGAAGATGAAGTGGGTGATCTAATTGAGGTCTTTAAGATGATTAAAGGAGTTGATAGGGTGGAGAGAGAGAAACTATTTCCTCTTGTGGGGGAGTCCAGAACAAGGGGCATAACCTTAAAATGAAAGCTAGGCTGTTCAGGGGTGAGGTCAGGAAGCACTGCTCAACACAAAGGGTAGTGGAAATCGGGAACTTTCTCCCCCAAAAAGCTGTTGACGCTGGGGGTCAATTGAAAATGTAAAAACTGAGATTGATAGATTTTTGTTAGGCAAGGGTATTCAGGGTTACAGAACCAAGGCGGATAGATGGAGTTATGATACAGATCAGCCATGATCTAATTTTACTGCGGAACAGGCTTAAGTGGCTGAATGGCCTACTCCTGTCCCTATGTTTCTACATTCAATGTCCTCAGCTGGTATCAAACGCTTGCACCTCCAACAGGGTTTCCCGTATAGCAATCAGGTCACTGTTCTTCCTAATCCAGCCTGCTGAGGCCCATTGGAGCACCCTTCCTGGCACACTGGCTGAGATGAGCTGACTCAGGGCAGTCGGGGTACGGTAGCCTAGTGGATATGGACTTGAAACCTAGAAAGTTGCGAGTTCAAATCTCACAATGGAAATTGTGGCATTGAATTCAGCAAAGATGGATGTGGATTGGCATTTCAAAAAACAAACTGCTGGATAGTTGTAAAAACCCAGCTGGTTCACTAATGCCCTTCAGGGAAGGGACCTGGTCTGGCCTACATCTGAATCTTAAAGCCCTCGGGCAACTAGGGATGGGCAATAAATACTGCCTTGCCAGAGTCGCCCACATCCCAAGAACATATATATAAAATAAACTCAGCACAGACAAGGGATTGAACATGGGGATTTCTGGCCCAGACTGCTCATTGGATAGTCTCAGTGTAAACCTCCACATGCATTCACTAACGAGAATATTTATTTAGTTCTGGGCTGAGATTTTGGCCAATTTTCTTTGTTGTAAGGGCTATGTTTGGTGTACAAGCTCTGTTAGGAGTGCTCGAAGAAAAGAATGTAAGATGTATATATAAATTTTAAAAAAAACCCGAAGGGAGTCTGTTTGGATAACTGATGTCATCCTGAAAGATTTTTGTTTTGCTGGGGAAATGCTTGAAATGATTCAGTGACCCATGTTTAGCAAGTCTGAAAGAGTAATTACACGGGAGACTTTTACATCTATTCCGGGAACAATTTAGAGAAAAGCGTGGCCTTTTCCAAAGGGTTTCCAAATCACAGGGATAATCAAAAAGCAAATTTAAAAATCTATTTGTCCATCTAATTGCTGTCGTCAGGCAGACTTTCTACCAGCGCTTGTTCATTGTGCATTGTTATACTGCACATGCCCTCAAGTATAACTGGCTGCTTTCACTTGCCCAGCTGTGCTAATGGCCATATATGGTCTGCATGATTTATAGAATGTTAAACTATCAAATATATCCACTCCGAGACACAATTAGGGGTACTGATACACAAAGCACTAAACATAGCGACGCAGGTTAATAAGGCCATACAAACCGCAAACCAAGCACTGGGATTCATTTCTAGAGGGATAGAATTGAAAAGCAGAGAAGACACAGAAGGCAGTTGAGTCCAATTCATTAAATATATTCAAGAAGGAGTTCGATATATTTCTTAAGGCTAAGGGGATCAAGGGATATGGGGAGAAAGCAGGGACAGGGTACTGAATTTGGATGATCAGCCATGATCACATTGAATGGCGGAGCAGGCTCGAGGGGCCGAATGACCTACTCCTGCTCCTATCTTCTATGTTTCTATGAAAAGCAGAGAAGTTATGCTAAATCTGTATAAAGCCTTAGTTAAACCACACTTGGAGTACTGTGAGCAGTTGTCTCCATATTATAAAAAGGATATGGAGGCACTGGAGAAGGTGCAAAAAAGATTTACAAGGATGAGAGATTATAGCTATCAGGAAAAATTGAACAGCCTTTTTTCTCTAGAAAAGAGAAGACTGAGGGGTGACCTGATAGAGGTCTTTAAGATTTTGAATGGGTTCGATAGGGTAGATGTAGAGAAAATGTTTCCACTTGTGGGGGGAGTCAAAAACTAGGGGACATAAATATAAGATAGTCATCAATAAATCCAATAGGGAATTCAGGAGAAACCACTTCACCCAGAGAGTGGTTAGAATGTGGAACTCGCTACCACATGGAGTAGTTGAGGCAAATAGCATAGATGCATTTAGGGGAAGCTAGATAAAAATTTTGAGTTTTTTATTTGCTTGGGTCCAGGAGAGGCAGAAGCCGCCCAAAAGAAAGGGCCCTGACAAGTTTAGCAGTAGCCCAAACACACGCAGATTGGGCTAAATTCATCAATTTTTGCATCAGTATCATGATCGTAAAACGGCCGCGACGATGTTGAATTTCTTCCTCCGTATCTTATCATGCTTGATAATTAGGAAAGAGAATTAAAAACAGCATGGATTCTTCAGTGCTTAACCAATGAAGCACTCATTACCTACCTCAGTTGGTAGCAATCTTGCCTTGGAGTCAAAAGGTTGTGGGTTCAAGTCCCACTCCAGAGACTTGAACACAAAATTTAGGCTGACACTCCAGTGCAGTACTGTCTTCCAGATAGGACATCACACTGAGGTCCCACTTGCACTGTCGGGTGGTGTAAAAGATCCCATGGCACTATATCTAAGAAAAGCAGGAGTTATCCCCAGTGCCTTGGTCAATATTATCCCTCAACCAACATCACTAAAGCAGATTATCTGGGCATGATCTCATTGCTGTTTGAGGGAGCTTGCTGTGCGCAAATTGTCTGCTGCGTTTCCCTACATTACAACAGTAACTACACTTCAAAAATTACCTCATTGGCTGCCAAGTGTTTTGGGATGTTCTGTGGTCATGAAAGGGGCTTTATAAATGCAAGTTCTTTCTTTACTTCTTTAGGTTCAGTTAACAATTCCTCATTCCAGACCTACCACCATGCTATGATCATCTGATAACATTTAGAATCTCACTTATCCTCACGTTCACTAAAAAGCCCTCAACAGTCCCGTGAAGGGACACAAGAAGCCTTGATAAACAGGCAGGTTTAAAATGAATTAAAAGATGTTCAAATCCATTTAGAGTTGTAGTAAAACTCAGATTTCAAGAGGTTTGAAAGGGAATATGGCTTGTGTCAACAAAGCTCTATTGGTAAAGCAGGAGATTGAAGATTCAAAGGGAATGAAAAGAAAAACTGGCATTTATATAGCACCTTTCACAACCTCAGGACATCCCAAAGTGCTTTACAGTCAATTAAGTACTTTTGAAATGTAGTCACTGTTGTAATCCGGCAGCCAATATGTGCACAGCAAGCTCCCACAAACAGCAATGTGATAATGGCCAGATCATCTGTTTTAGTGATGTTGGTTGAGGGATACATATTGGCCAGGACATCGGGGAGAACTCCCCTGCTTTTCTTCAAATGTTCCTTTACTTGAGTGATTGAAATAACAATAATATATATATTTTTAATCTAAGTCATTAAATACAATGTTGTAGGAACATCATCACCTCCAAGTTCCCCTCCAAGTCGCACATCGTCCTGACTTGGACATATATCGCTGTTCCTTCATTGTCACTGGGTCGAAACCCTGGGATTCCCGACCCAACACCATTGTGGAGACACCATCACCACAAAGATTACAGTTGTTCAAGGAGAAGGCTCATTGCCACCTTCTCAGGGCAATTAGAGATGGGCAATAGATGCCGGCTTTCCTAGTGTCACCCACATCCCCAGAACAAAGTTCAAAAAAATACGTGTACTTGAGTCTTTTGGGTGAGGCTGTGCTCTACAAAACTCTAAAGTGTCTGCCCTTGGTTTTGGAGTCCTTGTGTAAAATACCAACGCATTACATCATGATGCCAAACTCAAGTGCCACGTTGATGTGCCACAGCATTAAGAAGCCTACCTCTGGCATTGCACCACACTTGGCATTTAACTGAACATTAGCTCGATTATAGATTTATTAACTGTAGGCGTCTTGAATAAGGATGGTCATGAAGTGAAAAGTACCAAACATTTGAGACGCGCCAGCTATTCCATAAAAAAAATAATCATGCTTCATGCTGAGTAGTCTGACCATCGAGACAGACAAGATACTGGACTTTGCTTGCTGCCAAAATATCAGAGACTCCTGGCACACGGTGACTTGTGAATGGTTGAATTGTGGCTTAAACTTCCAGCCTCACCAGCCTGTGTCTGAAAAAATGCGACTGCAAAATACAAAATGAGTAATCATTGTCGGATAATGATCTGCTTCTTTCGATGTTACAAACTATGAGAAGGTTAAGGGGAGATTTGATAGAGGTGTTCAAAATTAAGAGGAGTTTTGATAGAGTAAATAAGGAGAAACTGTTTCTATTGGCAGCAGGGTCAGTAACCAGAGGACACATGTGTAAGGTAATTGGCAAAAGAAGCAGAGGGGAGATGAGGAGAATTCTTTTACGCAGCGAGTTGTTGTGATCTGGAATACACTGCCTGAAAGGGAAGAAGATTCAATAGTAACTTTCAAAAGGGAATTGGATAAATACTTGAAAAGGAAACATTTGCAGGGCTATGGGGAAAGAGCAGAGGTGTGGGACTAATTGGACAGCTCTTTCAAAGAGCCTGCACAGGCACGATGGGCCAAATGGCTTCCTTCTATGCTGTATGTTTCTATGGTTCTTTCCCCACCTTTACATGAAATCCACTGTATATACTCATGTTTAAGGTGCTACACATATGATACAACCCACCCCTAAAATCCCAATCATACCGCCGCCCCCCAACCAAGAGTGGCCCTCACGCAAGGCGAAAGGTGACATTACAAAGCTTCTCTCCACCAAAGCTCTCACCGTCATTTCAGCCGGAATCTACAAATACATTTCTCTGTCTCTGTTCCCCCTCATTTCAGCCAACACACTCCTGCCAGCTGTAGTTCCACTCCAGCAGCCCTGTGATATTCACATGGTGACTCTCCCTCTCAACTTCAGTCCCCAGGCTCCCACTGCTGAGTCACAAATCTCCTCTCTCTGGACCTAGCCATCCTGCTGGGTCCTTTCTGGTTCGAAATCTTCAGTGGGAAACCTGAGCAGAAATCAGGGATGTCTGGAAGGAAAATATTGCTTAACTGTCGCAGTCCTGGGGAATAAGGCAGAGCAGTCAGGGTGGTTGATAGGAATGTGCAGAGAGGCTGCTGCTGAGTCCAACATATTTGAAGAAAGAGAAAGAAAGGAAAAACGTGCATTTATATAGTGCCGTACATGACCTGAAGACGTCCCAAAGCGTTTTGCAGACAATATGACCCATGACCAGGTGTTGGTTGAGGGATAAATATTGGCCAAGACACCGTGGAGAATTCCGCTGCTCTTCTTCGATATAGTGCCATGGAATCTTTTACATCCACCTGGGCTCAGTTTAACGTCTCATCCGAAAGACAACACATCTGACAGTGCATGATACACTTGCATTGGAGGCAGTTCAGAGATGATTCACACGGTTGATTCCTGCGATGAGGGGGTTGACTTATGAGGAAAGGTTGAGCAGGTTGGGCCTATACTCATTGGAATTTAGAAGAATGCGAGGTGATCTTATTGAAACATATAAGATACTGAGGGGGCTCGACAAGGTAGATGCAGAGAAGATGTTTCCCCTTGTGGGGAAATCTAGAACTCGGGGGCATAGTTTCAGAATAAAGGGTCGCCCTTTTAGAACTGAGATGAGGAGGAATTTCTTCTCTCAGAGGGTCGTAAATCTGTGGAATTCTCTGCCCCAGAGAGCCGTGGAGGCTGGGTCATTAAATACATTTAAGGTGGAGATAGACAGATTTTTGCAAGATAAGGGAGTGAAGGGTTATGGGGAGCGGGCGGGAAAGTGGCTTTGAGCTCAAGATCAGCCATGATCTTATTGAATGGCGGAGCAGGCTCGAGGGGCCAAGTGGCCTATTCCTGCTCCTATTTCTTATGTTCTTATGCATCATTCCCTCAATACTCCACTGGAGTGTTAGCCTAGATTATGTCCCTGGAGTGAGACTTGAACCCACAACCTTCTGACTCAGAGGCGAGATTGCTACCAAGTGAGCCACGGCTGCCACCATGGTAAGGTGTTACTATCCCCTACTTTTTTTTCTTATGGATCTAACTGTCTGGTCCTACATGTGAATCTCTAAAAGACGGATATTTTGATGTCGCAAAATGAATAAAAGATTCTTTTCTCGCTACAAACCTCAGGCAACATTCCAGCACTCAGAGGTTTCTCTCTAAGTTTCCTGATGCTGCCTTGCCGACCCTTTCCCATAGCAACAAACCAGCCAAAGGGAGGAAAGCCAGTGGGCTGGTGCACCAAAACAACATGGCAATTCGGTCAAATTATTATGAAAACAGATTTGGAGGTTTGACACTGACAAGCCCCTGATGCATGTCGAACGAGAAAGAGTTTGTGGATTTTAGTTTTGAGACTTAGGCCCCTGAATTCTATCAGTTATCCACAATTGCCGTCCGCCAAGGGACACCCTCGACATTGTTCTCTCTCATTTCCTGCAGTCCTTCTAAACCGAGCTGTCAAATCCCTTCTTGCTGAGTTTAGGCATTTCATCTCATAGGGCAACAGTCAGCGACTCACTGAATCTGTGCTACAGGAGGGTATTGGAACTGGAAAGATTTGTGGCAAAAATTGTATCCTGAGCAATGTTTCCATTTTGAGTACCGACCGTCACAGGAGGACAATGGTTCCAGGAGACTACAATAAACCTATATCACCATGCGGCATTCAGCAATTAAGGCTAGAACTTCCAATTTGCAAAGTTCATGCATAAATGCTTATTACACTCATTCAATATTCCAGTGTGCGCTATTTTCACACAGGCATTAACCCAGTTACTTTAAGCGGGTTAATGCCTGTGTCCAAATACAGCACACAGGAATGTAGTGCGAGCTACAATAACCATTTGGACATGGACTTTGAGGTTCCACCCTCACAGGTCTTGTGTAAAGCTATGATCATGAAATGACAGATTTTGACAGACATTATTAAGAAAGGAGCCAGTGGGGAGTGAGGGGGAGTGAGAGGAACCAGTGGGGTCAGACGAGCCAGTGGGCGTGAGGGGAGCCAGTGGGGTGAGGGGAGCCAGTGGGGGTCAGAGGAGCCAGTGGGGGTCAGAGGAGCCAGTGGGGGTCAGAGGAGCCAGTGGGGGTCAGAGGAGCCAGTGGGGGTCAGAGGAGCCAGTGGGGGTCAGAGGAGCCAGTGGGGGTGAGGGGAGCCAGTGGGGTTCAGAGGAGCCAGTGGGGGTGAGGGGAGCCAGTGGGGGTCAGAGGAGCCAGTGAGGAGTGGGGTGAGAGGCCTCCTACTGTTCAAGTGCTGTAATGGCCGTCTCAGGGGGATGGGTCGGGGGAAGGCGGAGGTCCTGCCCAACTGCAATACAGCAATGGGAGGAGAACCAGTCCATTATGTCAAGGCCGGGCTTCTGTGCAACAGCAAACCAACAAACAAGGTTTGCTACAGTAGGTCTGTATTTTGCTCCAATAAATGAGTTGCACCCATACCCTATACATATAACTATCCAGGGAATTACATTTCCTTCCTTATGTAAATTTTAATTTCGTATCATGGATGAGACTCCTGCATGTAATATATTTACTTGCTTCTACCCTTGAACTGATAGTGCCTACCTGCCAACAGTGACTGCCCAAAGAACCATGGCTTTTGAGCAGAATCATTTCACCGTTGCCTCCTAATTGATGTCAGCAGGCAATTATTGAAGGAATGAGACTGCAAAGCACTGGAGGATATCACCCACGCGCTTAGAAAAAGGTGGTAGTGTTCCTCGCTTTTCAAATAAATTTAACGCCAAGGTTTTCAATACAGCAAAATATGAACAAGAACCGAGGGCTGCAAAGCTAAACTGTTGCCGCGCCGATTGCAGGCGTGACCTTTGGGCTTTATAACAAACTCTCATTTTCTCCTGTAACCCTGGGGCAATGATTTATGACTATTGTATCAACTCTATCAACACTTGTCTATTTGTCGGAGAGCAGTGTAGCTAACATATCAAGGGCTTTTAGTCCAAATAAAAGCTTCCAGCAACAAAGTTTGCAAGTGGCTATGCTGCCATAGCAACAGAGGTTCTTGTATTTTATAGAATGAAACATTTCTTTAGCATGAAGGAAAATGGCAAAAAGCCAAATTACCAGGGTTGTAGGAATTCCGACTGTTTTCTTTTAGTCACTTCCAAAATGGCTGACAGACATTGACAAAATCTAAAATGGCAGCGTGAGCTGCAACAGCCACTCAGGTTTCTTTGCTAACTCTCCAGAATTTTCTTGCGCTTCTAACTTATTATTGCAAAAAAAGATAAAAATCATCAAGAGTTTACATGGGGGGAGGGGGAGGAAAAAAACTGCGCCAACTGCAGGAAAAGCCTGAGAGAGGCATAAAAGTGCACGGCATGGGGAAAGAAAACTTTACGGTCTAAAAAGGAACATTTTGCCTGTGACTGAACTGCTTTTCTTAAAAAAGAGTGCTGGGGCTGGATTTTCCCTCTGAATTACTGCCCGTTTTGGGGCAGATTCAGGATGTAAAATAAATTGATAATTCATACCCCTTCAAAAATCCCAGCCTAATTCGGCGTCAGAATTTTCCTGGAAAGCCGCCTTTAAGGCCCGCTAACCCCCTCCGACCCGTTTCCCCCAAACTTTCACCCCAAGCCTGTCTCAAATAGTTACTGCCACTATATACGTGGCGTTATAAGCACCAGTAAGGTGGCCCTGAGGCAGATGCTGCTCAGATGAAGCCATTTTGTTTGCTGTAACAGAAGCTTTGCTGTTACTTTGCCTGCTTGTTGATCTCTTCAGTGCTTTGGATGTTCTGTCAGGACATTTGCTGCTTTTATCAGTCATTTCTGCCAAAGGTACAGTTTTGGACTGGAAACATGGATGTCACAACTCTCTTGTTATGAAGAGATTAGATTGGAGGATGTTAGAGTGAGGCATCACAGAAGATATTTATTTCCTCCATACACTGACACACCGAGGTATACAGACCAGAAAGAAGGAGTTTCCTGAGCATCCTTTGGTGCACCTCTTGCAACAGCACCTCCAACCTGTCAGAAATGGCAGTGCACCCCACATGCCTCCATTGCACAATTCTGGAAAATTAGTCCATTTTTCTGCCACTGCCACGACTTGCCCTTTACTGCTGGGGTGTAGCCCTTTAAGAGCCTCGCCTCGCCAGACTTTCCACTCACCAACCAAGTGTGCTCCAGACCAAACTCTCTGAGCAAGCTTTCCACACGCCAGTACTTTCTTCACAATGGAGGGGGAGAAGAAGGAAGGAGGAGGAGGATGGGGGAGGAGAAGGGGGAGACGGAGGAGGCAGTGGAAAGAGGGGGAGGAAGGAAGGAGGGGAGAGGGAGGAATAATAAGAACATAAGAACTAGGAGCAGGAGTAGGCCATTCGGCCCCTCGAGCCTGCTCCGCCATTCAATAACATTATGGCTGATCATCAACGTCAACTCCACTTTCCCGCCCAATCTCCATATCCCTTGGTTCCCCATGAGTCCAAAAATCTGTCTCTTGCAGCCTTGAATATACTTAAAGACTCAGCATTCACAGCCCTCTGGGGCAGAGAATTCCAAAGATTCACAACCCTCTGAGTGAAGAAATTCCTCCTCATCTCCGTCTTAAATGGCCGACCCCTTATCCTGAGACTATGCCCCCTAGTTCTAGACATTCCAGCCAGGGAAAACAACCTCTCAGCATCTACCCTGTCAATCCCCTTCAGAATCTTGTATGTTTCAATGAGATCACCTCTCATTCTTCTAAACTCCAGAGAGTATAGACCCATTCTACTCAATCTCTCATCATAGGACAGCCCTCTCATCCCAGGAATCAATCTAGTGAACCTTTGTTGCACCGCCTCCAAGGCAAGTATATCCTTCCTTAGATAAGGAGACCAAAACTGTGCACAGTACTCCAGGTGTGGTCTCACCAAGGCCCTGTACAATGGTAGCAAGACTTTGTTACTCTTATACTCCAACCCCCTTGCAATAAAGGCCAACATGCCATTTGCCTTCCTTATTGTTTGCTGTACCTGCATGCTAGCTTTCTGTGTTTCTTGCACGAGGACACCCAAATCTCTCTGAACACCAACATTTGAAAGTTTCTCACCATTTAAAAAATATTCTGTTTTTCTATTCTTCCTACCAAAGTGAATGATCTCACATTTCCCTACATTATACTCCATCTGCCACCTTACTGCCCACTCACTCAGTCTATCTATATCCCTTTGCAGACTCTTTGTGTTCTCCTCACAGCCTACTGTCCTACCTAGCTTTGTATCGTCAGCAAACTTGGATACATTACGCTCGGTCCCTTCATCTAGGTCATTAATATAGATTGCAAATAGCTGAGGCCCCAGCACTGATCCTTGCGGCACCCTACTAGTTACAGCCTGCCAACCTGAAAAAGACCCGTTTATCCCTACTCTCTGTTTTCTGTCTGTTAACCAATCCTCTATCCATGCTACTATATTACCCCCAACCCCATGAGCCCTTATCTTGTGCAATAACCTTTTATGTGGCACCTTATCGAATGCCTTTTGGAAATCCAAATATACTACATCCACTGGTTCCCCTTTATCTACCCTGCTAGTTACATCCTCAAAACACTCTAATAAATTTGTCAAACACAATTTCCCTTTCATAAAACCATGTTGATTCTGCCTAATCAAGTTATGATTTTCTAAGTGCCCTGATACCACTTCCTTAACAATGGATTCCAGCATTTTCCTGACGACTGATGTCAGGCTAACTGGCCTGTAGTTCCCTGTTTCTCTTTCCCTCCTTTCTTGAATAGCGGTGTTATATTTGCTACCTTCCAATCTGCTGGGACCGTTCCAGAATCTAGAGAATTTTGGAAGATCAAAACCAATGCATCCAGTATCTCTGCAGCCACCTCTTTCAGAACCCTAGGATGTAGGCCGTCAGGTCCAGGGGATTTGTCGGCTCTTATTCCTATTATTTTCCCTAGTACTTTTTCTCTACTTATATTAATTACGTTAAGTTCCTCACCCTCATTAGACCCTTGGGGGGAAAAATTCAGTCGCGCCCCGTTTGGGGCGCAAATATCGTCCGGGCGCAAAGGTTAGCGCCTGGCGCTAATTATCGCCACTGACTGGAAACTTAACTTTTAACGCCCCTGGAGGTGATTGGAGCGCTAAATCAGGCGCTGCACACCTGTCTTAAGGCGCAAAGGCCGAGGAGTGAGGCACTAACTCAGAGCGCTGGCGAAGCTCATGTGATGTCAGTCAGCAATGGAACACACACACAATGGCACGGGCCAGTTCTTAAAGGGGATGGTTGATCTTGGTTTCCATCCACATCCTGCTCATTGCAGCCTTGAATCTCGGCCTGGAGAGACCTGCACATCAAATCTGCTGGAAAGAACAATGGAGAGTACCAGGCAAAGAGCTCAGAGTGCAGCCCCCACAGTCTCTTCTAAATCGATACAAGGAATGGCAAATCAAAATGAACCTGCAAAGTGCTGCTCAGTACCCAAAACTCCTTCACACAACGTTGAATCTCTCCAGAAGTCTCTCCCTCTCTCTCTCAGAATGCGTAGTTCAAAAATGGCACCAACAATAAAAGGCAGGAAGCGGTCACCTTTAAATAGCGCTCCCCCTTTCCCTTCATGACAGAAGAACGCTCCTATCAACCTGTCATTGCTAGCGTCAGGCGGTAAGGCAGGGGGCGCCACTCAATATCCGCTCCTGGGCGTTGCACACTCGTCTGACGTCACGATCTGCCGGCGCAGGAGATCGTGGCGGTAGTGTTTAGCGCCGCCGCAAAATGTCTGGTTAATTTTGCGAGCGGCGCAAACTTCGCCGCGCGCGGGTGCTAGCTGCTTTGCGCCCCATTAGCGCCCTCTTAAGGTGCTAACGGGAGGCGCAACCAACTGAATTTTTCCCCCTTGGTTCCCCACCATTATGGTATGCTATTTGTGTCTTCTACTGTGAAGACAGATACAAAATATTTGTTTAACGTTTTTGCCATTTCCTTATTCCCCATAATAATTTCTCCTGTCTCAGCCTCTAAGGGACCAATGTTTACTTTTGCTACTCTCTTCCTTTTTACATACTTGTAGAAGCTCTTACAATCTGTTTTTTTATTTCTTGCTAGTTTTCTCTCATATTCTATTTTATCCCTTTTTATCAATTTTTTGGTCATCATTTGCTGGTTGCTGAAACTCTCCAAATCCTCAGGCTTACTAGTATTCTTCGCAGCATTATAAGCTTCTTCTTTCAATCTAATGCTATCCTTAACTTCTTTAGTTAGCCACGGATGGATCACCTGGAGTTTTTGTTTCTCAATGGAATGTATTTTTGTTGAGAATTATGAAATATTTCTTTAAATGCTCGCCACTGCTTATCTACCGCCATACCTTTTAATCTATTTTTCCAAACTACCTTAGCCAACTGGCCCCTCATACCTATGTAATTGGCTTTTTTAAGTTTAAAACTCTAGTTTTGGACTCAGGCAAGTCACTCTCAAAATTAATGTGAAATTCTATCATATTATGATCCCTCTGCCCTCTGCTAATTAACCCTGTCTCATTACACAATACAAGATCTAAAATAATCTGTTCCCTGGCTGGTTCCATGACATAATGTTCTAGGAAACTGTCCCGAATGCATTCCATGAACTCGTCCTCCAGATTACCTTTGCCAATTTGTTTTGTCCAGTCTGTATGAAGATTAAAGTTTCCTACAAGCTCCTACTATTTATTGATTAATATTCTGTCCAACGGTACAGCGACTGTTTGGGAGCCTATATACTACTCCCACCAGTGTTTTCTGCCCCTTGTTATTCCTTATCTCCACCCAGACTGATTCTACTTCCTGATCTTCCGAGCTGAGATCCTTTCTCGCGACTGTCCTTATGTCATCCCTAATTATCAGGGGTATCCCCCACCCCACCTCACAACTCCGTTTCCATTCTCGAGGTGGAGGGGAGAGGGGGAGGAAAGGAAGAGGGAGGAAGGAAGGAGGAGGAGTGGCCTGTTGTAAAACCAGTCACAGCCGACTCTCTGAGCTGCTGGCACAGACCAGCCTGCACCACAGGCCAACACAACATCAATAACAACAACAATCTACATATACAGAGCGCCTTTAATGTAGGAAAAGGTCCCCAGCGCTTCACAAGAGCGTTATCAGAAATCTATTGAAATTAGCCACGTGGGGAGAGATGAGGACAGGAGACCAAAATAGATTCATGTCCATCGTTGTAAGATTTGAAAAATGATACCCAAATGAAAAATGATAAATAATCATGCCTGGACGACGAAATAAAATAGTATTTGTGTCAGACATGAGTACAGGACAGAGTGTGGAGTATAGGACAGAGTGTGGAGTACAGGACAGAGTGTGGAGTACAGGACAGAGTGTGGAGTACAGGACAGTGTGTGGAGCACAGGACAGAGTGTGGAGGACAGGACAGAGTGTGGAGTACAGGACAGGGTGTGGAGTACAGGACAGAGTGTGGAGCACAGGACAGAGTGTGGAGTACAGGACAGGGTGTGGAGTACAGGACAGAGTGTGGAGTACAGGACAGGGTGTGGAGTACAGGACAGTGTGTGGAGTTCAGGACAGAGTGTGGAGTACAGGACAGGGTGTGGAGTACAGGACAGGGTGTGGAGTACAGGACAGGGTGTGGAGTACAGGACAGAGTGTGGAGTACAGGACAGGGTGTGGAGTACAGGACAGGGTGTGGAGTACAGGACAGAGTGTGGAGTACAGGACAGGGTGTGGAGTACAGGACAGAGTGTGGAGTACAGGACAGAGTGTGGAGTACAGGAGGGGGTGTGGAGTAAAGGACATGGTGTGGAGTACAGGACAGAGTGTGGAGTACAGGACAGAGTGTGGAGTACAGGACAGGGTGTGGAGTACAGGACAGAGTGTGGAGTACAGGACGGAGTGTGGAGTACAGAACAGAGTGTGGAGTACAGGACAAGGTGTGGAGTACAGGACAGGGTGTGGAGTACAGGACAGAGTGTGGAGTACAGGACGGAGTGTGGAGTACAGAACAGAGTGTGGAGTACAGGACAGAGTGTGGAGTACAGGACGGAGTGTGGAGTACAGAACAGAGTGTGGAGTACAGGACAGGGTGTGGAGTACAGGACAGGGTGTGGAGTACAGGACAGGGTGTGGAGTACAGGACAGAGTGCGGAGTACAGGACAAGGTGTGGAGTACAGGACAGGGTGTGGAGTACAGGACAAGGTGTGGAGTACAGGACAGGGTGTGGAGTACAGGACAGAGTGTGGAGTACAGGACGGAGTGTGGAGTACAGGACAGAGTGTGGAGTACAGGACAAGGTGTGGAGTACAGAACAGAGTGTGGAGTACAGGACAAGGTGTGGAGTACAGGACAGGGTGTGGAGTACAGGACAGAGTGTGGAGTACAGGACAGGGTGTGGAGTACAGGACAGAGTGTGGAGTACAGGACAGGGTGTGGAGTACAGGACAGGGTGTGGAGTACAGGACAGAGTGTGGAGTACAGGACAAGGTGTGGAGTACAGGACAGGGTGTGGAGTACAGGACAGGGTGTGGAGTACAGGACAGGGTGTGGAGTACAGGACAGAGTGTGGAGTACAGGACAAGGTGTGGAGTACAGGACAGGGTGTGGAGTACAGGACAGGGTGTGGAGTACAGGACAGAGTGTGGAGTACAGGACAAGGTGTGGAGTACAGGACAGGGTGTGGAGTACAGAACAGAGTGTGGAGTACAGGACAGGGTGTGGAGTACAGGACAGAGTGTGGAGTACAGGACAGGGTGTGGAGTACAGGACAGGGTGTGGAGTACAGGACAGGGTGTGGAGTACAGGACAGAGTGTGGAGTACAGGACAAGGTGTGGAGTACAGGACAGGGTGTGGAGTACAGAACAGAGTGTGGAGTACAGGACAAGGTGTGGAGTACAGGACAGGGTGTGGAGTACAGGACAGGGTGTGGAGTACAGGACAGAGTGTGGAGTACAGAACAGAGTGTGGAGAAAAGGACAGAGTGTGGAGTAAAGGACAGGAAGTGGAGTACAGGACAGAGTGTGGAGAAAAGGACAGAGTGTGGAGTAAAGGACAGGAAGTGGAGTACAGAACAGAGTGTGGAGAAAAGGACAGAGTGTGGAGTACAGGACAGGGTGTGGAGTACAGGACAGAGTGTGGAGTACAGGACAGAGTGTGGAGTACAGGACAGAGTGTGGAGAAAAGGACAGAGTGTGGAGAAAAGGACAGAGTGTGGAGTACAGGACAGAGTGTGGAGTACAGGACAGAGTGTGGAGTACAGGACAGAGTGTGGAGTACAGGACAGAGTGTGGAGGACAGGACAGGGTGTGGAGTACAGGACAGGGTGTGGAGTACAGGACAGGGTGTGGAGTACAGGACAGGGTGTGGAGGACAGGACAGAGTGTGGAGTACAGGACAGAGTGTGGAGTACAGGACAGAGTGTGGAGTACAGGACAGAGTGTGGAGTACAGGACAGAGTGTGGAGAAAAGGACAGAGTGTGGAGTACAGGACAGGGTGTGGAGTACAGGACAGGGTGTGGAGTACAGGACAGAGTGTGGAGAAAAGGACAGAGTGTGGAGTACAGGACAGAGTGTGGAGTACAGGACAGAGTGTGGAGTACAGGACAGAGTGTGGAGTACAGGACAGAGTGTGGAGTACAGGACAGAGTGTGGAGAAAAGGACAGAGTGTGGAGTACAGGACAGGGTGTGGAGTACAGGACAGGGTGTGGAGTAAAGGACAGGGTGTGGAGTACAGGACAGAGTGTGGAGTAGAGGACAGGAAGTGGAGTACAGGACAGGGTGTGGAGTAAAGGACAGAGTGTGGAGTACAGGACAGGGTGTGGAGTAAAGGACAGGGTGTGGAGTACAGGACAGAGTGTGGAGCACATTGCAGGGAGTGGAGTACAGGAGAGGGTGTGGAGTACAGGACAGAGTGTGGAGTACAGGACAGGAAGTGGAGTACAGGACAGGGTGTGGAGAACAGGACAGAGTGTGGAGTACAGGACAGAGTGTGGAGTACAGGACAGGAAGTGGAGTACAGGACAGGGTGTGGAGAACAGGACAGAGTGTGGAGAACAGGACAGAGTGTGGAGAACAGGACAGAGTGTGGAGAACGGGACAGAGTGTGGAGAACGGGACAGAGTGTGGAGTACGGGACAGAGTGTGGAGTACGGGACAGGAAGTGGAGTACGGGACAGGGTGTGGAGTACAGGACAGGGTGTGGAGTACAGGACAGGGTGTGGAGTACGGGACAGGGTGTGGAGTACGGGTCAGGGTGTGGAGTACGGGACAGGGTGTGGAGTACGGGACAGGGTGAGGAGTACGTGACAGGGAGTGGAGTACGGGACAGAGTGTGGAGTACGGGACAGAGTGTGGAGTACGGGACAGGGAGTGGAGTACGGGACAGGGTGTGGAGAACGGGACAGGGTGTGGAGTACGGGACAGGGAGTGGAGTACGGGACAGGGTGTGGAGTGCGGGACAGGGTGTGGAGTGCGGGACAGGGGGTGGAGTGCGGGACAGGGGGTGGAGTACGGGACAGGGGGTGGAGTGCGGGACAGGGGGTGGAGTGCGGGACAGGGGGTGGAGTACGGGACAGGGTGTGGAGAACGGGACAGGGTGTGGAGTACGGGACAGGGGGTGGAGTGCGGGACAGGGGGTGGAGCGCGGGACAGGGGGTGGAGCGCGGGGCAGGGTGTGGAGCGCGGGGCAGGGGGTGGAGCGCGGGGCCGGGTGTGTGGAGCGCGGGGCTGGGTGTGTGGAGCGCGGGGCCGGGTGTGTGGAGCGCGGGGCCGGGTGTGTGGAGCACGGGGCCGGGGGTGTGGAGCGCGGGGCGGGGCGCGGAGTCCCGGAGAGACTGTGTTTTTACCACGTTTTTCAGATTGTCCATACATTGCATGAAGATGATGCGGAGATGCCGGTGTTGGACTGGGGTGGACAAAAATGAGAAGTCGCACAACCCCAGGTTATAGTCCAACAGATTTATTTAAAATTACAAGCTTTCGGAGCTGTTGCCCCTTCGTCAGGTAAAGGTACAATGAGGGAATCTACAATATTATTACACAGTATATAAACACAGAAAGCAGTTTGTCTGCAGAGATACAATCTTTCAGGGAGGCCTTACATCAAAGACACACCAGAGCACAGCCAAGACAATGAGATGGGTCACAGGGGGTCCAACGTGTCAAATCCTGCTTTCTGCAGTTGAGCTTTTAACCTTTTTTTTGTGTTTTTTTTTTAAACTGGAAAGACAGACAACGATGTCGAGTCACGTTCTGTAGCGTGACATGAACCCGATATCCCTATTGAGGCCGTCCTCATGGGTGTGGAACTTGGCTATCAGTTTCTGCTCGATGATTTTGCGTTGTCGTGTGTCTCGAAGGCCGCTTTGGAGAACGCTAACCCGCAGATCCGAGGCTGAATGTCCTTGACTGCTGAAGTGTTCCCCGACTGGGAGGTAACAATCCTGCCTGGCGATCGTTGCGCGGTATCCGTTCATACGTTGTCTCAGTGTCTGCATGGTCTCGCTGATGTACCATGCTCTGGGGCATCCTTTCCTGCAACGTATCAGGTATACAACGTTGGCCAAGTCACATGAGTATGTACCATGTACCTGGTGGGTAGTGTCCTCACGTGTGATGACGGTATCTGTGTCCATGATCTGGCATGTCTTGCAGAGGTTGCCGTGGCAGGGTTGTGTGGTGTCGTGGTCGCTGTTCTCCTGACAGCTGGGTAATTTGCTGCGAACGATGGTACTTTTGAGGTTAGGCGGCTGCTTGAAGGCGAGTAGTGGAGGCGTGGGGATGGCCTTAGCAAGGTGTTCGTCGACATCGATGACATGTTGAAGGCTGCGAAGAACATGGCGTAGTTTCTCCGCTCCGGGGAAGTACTGGACGATGTAGGGTACATGAAGATGGTTGAACCTTATCTGATGACTGTCATTGACTCTCCATTTAGTGTTGAACTGGATGAGCTGCCGACAAACATTCCTTTATGAAAGTATTCCTCGTTTTATGTTTCACTTAAAGCAATGCTGGAACTTTTATTGCCCAGCAGCTTTCTTCCTCCTTGACACTGTTTCATTTAATTACAGTCGTGGCCTGCTTATTGCTTCAATCTTTACTGTCGCAGATCTCAGCAGGAGCAGCCACTGAAAGGTATGAGTAAGTATTGCTGTCGCGTCCAACACAGCAGATGGCGCGGTGGGGTGCAGCATTCCTGATATGCGTCCGGTCCCTCGCTAGTGCGGGGTTGGCACTTGTATGGATGGGAGCAGCCCAAATAGCAGCATCCACCTTTCCAATAGATCCCCACACATCCGTCATTCTATATATAGCGAGGCCTGTGGGCAGAGGCCACGTCATCCTGCATGTTTTCTTCAGGGGACGGTGGAAGTGAGGATGAAGCAGTTCGACCATGTGACACCCATCAAACTGAGCTCCTTACCAACCAACAGCTGTCCTGCACACTCGAACATCAACACTCGCTTTTATTCCGCGCGCTGCAGTTGATGTAAGAGGTGCACGGGGCTGCTGTGCAACATCGGCACAGAGCCAGCAACCTCGGTCTCAGGACGCAGTGTGGAAGTGTAGTTTACAATTAGAAAGAAAGAAAGACTTGCATTTATATAGCGCCTTTCATGACCACCAGACGTCTCAAAGCGCTTTACAGCCAATGAAGCACTTTTGGAATGTAGTCACTGTTGTAATGTAGGGAAACACAGCAGCCAATTTGCACAGAGCAAGCTCCCACAAACAGCAATGTGATAATGACCAGATAATCTGTTTTTGTTATGTTGGTTGAGGGATAAATATTGGCCAGGACACCGGGGATAACTCCCCTGCTCCTCTTCACAATAGTGCCGTGGGATCTTTTACGTCCACCTGAGAGAGCAGATGGGGCCTCGGTTTAACTTCTCATCTGAAAGATGGCACTTCCGACAGTGCAGCATAGCGCTCCCTCAGTACTGCACTGGAGTGTCAGCCTAGATATTTTGTGCTCAAGTCGCTGGAGTGAGACTTGAACCCACAACATTCTGACTCAGAGGCGAGTGTGCTACCCACTGAGCCACAGCTGAGAGTGAAGTATTCCAGAGAGAGGACTGGAAGGCATGGCACTCAACCCCAGGATGTTCACCTTTTATTTTGACAGACGTCATGGCAGTGCAGGGGGAAGAATTCTATTGTTTGACAGGATTGGTCTATCTCTGTGTGCCTGTACCTCGATCACTCTCCTCCTCTCTGTGGGCATTCCTGAAATTAGGCCTTAGTAAAGTCCACCAGATTTACATTGGGGCTGTGCCAGAAGAGGGTGAGGACTACTCGTGTGGAGCGCACTTTGAACACCAATATAAAAGCAGCTTTTACATCTGTGTGTGTGCATGTGTGTGTGTGTGTTTAGGTATGAGGTTCTTGCTGCCTGTGAGGATGAGGGAAAAGCCTGCAGGATGGATGAGCAAGCTGACCATGGCACCATGGTGCAGGAGGCCATTCAAGTGGGGGGCGTGAAAGGCAATGTAGTTGTGGTAGGGGCCAGTATAGTCAGGGGGATAGATACTGTTCTCTGCAGCCGCGACCGAGAGTTCTGAAGGTTGTGTTGCCTGCCAGGGTTAAAGACATCTCCTCACGGCTGGAGAAGAACATGGAGTGGGAGGGGGAGGATCCAGTTGTCGTGGTCCATGTAGGAACCAACAACATAGGTAGAACTAGGAATGAGGTTCTGCTGAGGGAGTTGGAGGAGCTAGGATCCAAATTAAAAAGCAGAACCTCAAAGGTAATAATCTCTGGATTGTTACCTGAGCCACGTGCAAATTGGCATCGGGACAAGCAGATTAGAGGTTTAAATGTGTGGCTCAAAGGGTGGTGTGGGAGGAAGGGGTTTTGGTTCATGGGGCACTGGCACCAGTACTGGGGAAAGAGGGAGCTGTTCCGTTGGGACGGGTTCCACTTAAACCAGGCTGGGAACAGTGTCCTGGCAAACCAAATAACTAGGGCAGTAGACAGGGCTTTAAAATAATGAAGTGTGGGGTGGGAGGATTCAGGAAAGAGTAAATTTCAAAGCAGTGAAAAATATCAAGGCTCTAGAGCAGAGTAGAGTTTTGGGTAAAAATAAGCAGAGTGGGTCAGGAAGGGACAGAGAGTAACAAAGGTAATAGGGATTCAGTGAAAAAAGTGACATCTGGGAATATTGAAATAAGTCAAAGCTAAAGGCACTATATCTGAATGCACGAAGCATTCGCAAAAAAATAGATGAATTAATAGCGCAGATAGAAATCAACAGGTTTGATCTAATAGCCATCATGGAGACGTGGTTGCAAAGTAGCCAAGGTTGGGAACTAAATATTCCAGGATACTTAACTTTTAGAAGAGATAGGCAAAATGGAAAAGGAGGAGGGGTAGCCCTGATAATAAAGGATGGGATAAAGACAGTAGAGAGAAAGGATCTTAGCTCCAAAAATCAAGAAGTAGAATCAGTTTGGGTGGAGCTAAGTAACAGCAAGGGGCAGAAAACATTGGTGGGAGTTGTTTATAGGCCCCCAAACAGTAGTTGTAATGTAGGGCAGAGCATAAATCAGGAAATTAGAGGCGCATGTAACAAGGGTAATACAGTAATCATGGGGGACTTTAATCTACATATAGACTGGGCAAACCAAATTTGCAGTAATAGTGAGGAGGATGAATTCATGGAATGTATGCAAGATAGTTTTCTAGATCAGTATGTTGAGGAAACAACTAGGGAACAGGCTATTTAGGACATCCCAAAGCACCTTACATTCAATGAAGTACTTCTGAAGTGTAGTCACTGTTGTAATGTAGGAAACGCGGCAGCCAATTTGCACACAGCAAGGTCCCACAAACAGCAATGTCACAATGACTAGATAATCTGTTTTAGTGATGTTGGTTGAGGGATAAATATTGGCCAGGACACTGGGGAGAACTCCCCTTCTCTTCAAATAGAGCACCTTGGCCACACGGACTGCAGTGGTTTAACAAGAAAGCTCACCACCTTTTTAGGGCAACTAGGGATGGGTAATATATGCCCACTTCCTGAGAATAAATCTTTTTTAAATTGGCTTAAAGTAAAACAGCAGCAAATTAAAACCAAAAAGCTAGGAAACCAAAAGTGAGGAAAATGGCTGGAAAGATGCCAATGCGAAACTACTGAGGATTTATAAAACAACCAATGCTGAATAACCAGGCAGGACAATCTAGCAACAGAAAAGATTTTCTCAGTAACTGAAATTTCTAATGTCTCAAAAAATGTTTTAAGCAAAATAAAAACATTAAAAATTCACAATATTATGATTCAGCTTACCCATTGAATTGCTTTTAATACCTTCATCAGCACTTTTGCTTGCAGATTTCAGCTTCTCTCAAAAGGCTGGGCTTGGACCTGGTTATTTTCAAGAGAACACATGGGGTAGATCTGGACGTTGTGCGCTAGTGTAAAACGGGTTATAGGGAATCGGCTGCCTGTTTTACATCTCTCCCCATTTTTAATTACCATTGACTTCATTGGAAATAGAAATCAGGAGAGATGTAAAACGGGCTGCCCATACTGCACAAAATCAAAATCTATCCCATGCAGTCTAAGAACGTGCACTGTGCATAATTTCCTGGAGGCATCGGTTGCACTGGCCCCGATTTTTAATGGGCCGGGATTTCCAAGTGGTGGGAGGGGGGAGTTCTAGTGTAGAGTTTTAACTGATTGACATGCTTGGCTCCCTGGCGGGCGGGGTATGCTGCAGCAAAGGCCGCAGCCCAGGAACAGATAGGTTTCCTGCTCCTCAGGTTGGAGATCATGAGGGGGGGGGAAGTGATCGTGGGGGGTCTGAGAAAGATCGGGCGGTCGTTTGGGTCAGTGATCGTGGGTTGGGGGTCCGTGATATGGTGGGGGGGTTTCCAATCACGGGGGTCCGATCACGGGGAGAGAAGCAGCTTAGCTTAGGGGGCCAGGGGGGAGGCACTCCTGCTCCTCCTGGCCCACAAGCAGTGCTGGAAAAGCACTTCTCTCTTCCACGTAGCAGTCCTCGCCTCCCTTTAGCTGCCAGGTTTCCCGCGGCTTGGGAAAACTGGCTGGCCAGCGATAAACCTGGAAGAGAGATAATATCTGAGGCACGTAGCCTCATTAAAATATTTAATGAGCGACCCGTCTTCTGGGAGCGGGTTCGTCACTCACCCCCACCCCACTGCCCCCCACCCGCCCCCCCACATCCCGCCTCCATTCGTGGCAGGTTGGGTTCGGGTTTGTGATTTAAACATTCTTTACATCCCGCCCGACCCAAACCCACCCGTTTTTGGGGGTTAAAATTCCCCTCATTTAGTCAGCCCAAAGTTTCTCGTCAGATTCCAGCAGATTTTAAAAAATATTTGAAAGCTATTTATCATTTTGAAAAGCTAGATTTAAAATAGAGCAAAAAAGAAAAACAGAATTTCATGGTGTGTGCTTTTGAAATTGATTTCAGTACAAACTGAATGATGAATTTGAATAGGTTGTCAACTATACTTTTAAATGAAAGTTATTCATTTTTTTTTACTTCAGACAGTCCATCAATCAGAGAGAGAGAGAGTTAGAGAGTGAGACAGAGAGTGAGAGTGAAAGACAGAGAGTGAGAGTGAGAGTGAGAGTGAGAGTGAGAGTGAGAGTGAGAGTGAGAGACAGAGAGTGAGAGACAGAGAGTGAGAGACAGAGAGTGAGAGACAGAGAGTGAGAGACAGAGAGTGAGAGACAGAGAGTGAGAGACTGAGAGTGAGAGACAGAGAGTGAGAGTGAGAGAAAGCGGAGATGGACCATACTAATGTGTACTCCTTCACCGCCTCACCATGTGCAGATGGGGGCAGGGGAGTGGGGTGTTTCTCACTTCCCGAGCCATGGGGATAGTGACGGCAGGTCCCAGGAAGTGGCGGTAACTGCCCCGAGAAAGAAAGAAAGACTTGCATTTATATAGCGTCTTTCACGACCACCGGACATCCCAAAGCGATTCACAGCAAAATTCCGTATTTTTGAAGTGTAGTCATTGTTGTAATGTGGGGAACGCGGCAGCCAATTGCACACAGCAAGCTCCCATAAACAGCAATGTAATAATGAGCAGATAATCTGTTTTTGTTATGTTGATTGAGGGATAAATATTGGCCAAAGCTTCGATGCTGGGGATGTTGGCCTGAGCGAAAACACTGACGTTGGTGCGCCTATCCTGCCAATCGATTTGCAGGATCTTGCGGAGGCAGCATTGGTGGTACCTCTCCAGTGCTTTGACCACGCTTGATCAGCTCCGATGGACTGGCCATATCGTTCGCATGCCCGATACAAGACTCCCAAAACAAGCGCTCTACTCGGAGCTCCAACACGGCAAGAGAGCCCCAGGTGGGCAGAGGAAACGCTTCAAGGACACCCTCAAAGCCTCCTTGAAAAAGTGCAACATCCCCACCGACACCTGGGAATCCCTGGCCCAAGACCGCACAAAGTGGAGGAGAAGCACCCGGTAAGGCGCTGAATACCTCGAGTCTCTTCGCCGGGAGCAAGCGGAAGCCAAGCACAAACAGCGGAAGGAGCGCACATCAACCCAAGCACCCCACCCACCCGCCCCTTCAACCACCGTCTGCCCCACCTTTGACAGAGACTGTAGGTCCAGCATTGGACTCATCAGTCACCTGAGAACTCATTTTTAGTGTGGAAGCAAGTCATCCTTGGTTCCGAGGGACTGCCTAAGAAGAAGAAGAAGAAATATTGGCCAGGACACCAGGGATAACTCCCCTGCTCTTCTTCGAAATAGTGCCATGGGATCTTTTACGTCCACCTGAAAGGGCAGACGGGACCTCGGTTTAACGTCTCATCCGAAAGACGGCACCTCCGACAGCGCAGCGCTCCCTCAGCACTGCACTGGAGTGTCAACCTAGCTTTTTATGCTCAAGTCTCTGGTGTGGGGCTTGAAGCCACAACCTTCGGACCCAGAGGCGAGAGTGCTACCCACTGAGCCACAGCTGACACCGAGGGGCCCCCCTGGAGGGAGAGGGCTTTGCCACAACCTCCCATCCCGCTATTCCGTCCCCAGAGACTTACCCGTTGCAGGCCCTGGCTTCGGCCAATGCCTTCCAGGAAGCTTGGTTTCTACTCTCCGGGGAACTGCTGCAACTTTAAGGTCCCTTGCCGGATCTTCTGGTGCTGCAGCGGTCCCTCACTGCACCACTCCCGGAGTTTCCTCCGTGGGTTCCCTCCTGACAGCGGGAATCGTGCCGGGGGCTCACCATGCTCACTCAATCCGCAGGGCCTCAGGAAAATGGGTTGGTGCTGGGATGGATAAAGAAGGGTGTGTGGAAGTCACTGCCCCTGCAGTGGTATTATGCCATACAGGACAGAACACCCCAATTGTTATAAAACAGCAAGGTCACTGACTCAATGTGAGGAAACTCATGGTAGATCTGCTAATAATATTCAAATTCTCACATACACTTTCTTCAAGCGTCACCCTTACTTCCAGTCACCCTTCAGACGCCACACGTCAGCACATTCCGTGTCACCCTGAGCAGAGCCATGGGACATCTGCCAGCATGGTTTATTTTTCCTCCCTTTCATTCAAAAATCCAACTTCCAAATTGCCCGCAGTTATCACAAGAGTTCTGACGAAAGGTCGTCGACCTGAGACGTTAACTCTGTTTCTCTCTCCACAGATGCTGCCCGACCTGCTGAGTGTTTCCTGCATTTTCTGTTTCTACGACAGATTAATTAAAAAAAAAATGTTTTATTCGTTTTTATGGGATGTGGGCGTCGCTGGCGACCGTGTGGTGAAGGTACTCCCACAGTGCTGTTAGGGAGGGAGTTCCAGGATTTTGACCCAGCGACGATGAAGGAACGGCGATATATTTCTAAGTCAGGATGGTGTGTGACTTGGAGGGGAACTCGGAGGTGGTGGTGTTCCCATGCGTCTGCTGCCCTTGTCCTTCTAGGTGGAAGAGGTCGCAGGTTTGGGAGGTGCTGCTGAAGAAGCCTTGGCGAGTTGCTGCAGTGCATCTTGTAGATGGTACACACTGCAGCCACAGTACGCCGGTGGTGGAGGGAGTGAATGTTTAAGGTGGTGGATGGGGTGCCAATCAAGCGGGCTGCTTTGTCAAGCTTCTTGAGTGTTGTTGGAGCTGCACTTATCCAGGCAAGTGGAGAGTATTCCATCACACTCCTTATTGTGCCTTGTAGATGGTGGAAAGGCTTTGGGGAGTCAGGAGGTGAGACACTCGCCACAGAATACCTAGCCTCTGACCTGCTCTTGTTGCCACAGTATTTATGTGGCTGGTCCAGTTAAGTTTCTGGTCAATGGTGACCCCCAGGATATTGATGGTGGGGGATTCAGTGATGGTAATGCCGTTGAATGTTAGGGGGCGGTGTTTAGACTCTCGCTTGTTGGAGATAGTCATTGCCTGGCACTTCTGTGGTGCGAATGTTACCTGCCACTTATCAGCCCAAGCCTGAACATCGTCCAGGTCTTGTTGCATGCGGGCATGGACTGCTTCATTATCTGAGGAGTTGTGAATGGCACTGAAGACTGTGCAGTCATCAGCGAACATCCCCATTTCTGACCTTATGTTGGAGGGAAGATCATTGATGAAGCAGCTGAATATGGTTGGGCCTAGGACACTGCCCTGAGGAACTCCTGCAGCGATGTCCTGGGGCTGTGTTGATTGACCTTCAATCACCACAATCACCTTCCTTTGTGCTCGGTATGACTCCAGCCAGTGGAGAGTTTCCCCCCGATTCCCATTGACTTCAGTTTTACTAGGGCTCCTTGATGCCACACTTAGTCAAATGCTGCCTTGATGTCCAGGGCAGTCACTCTCACCTCACCTCTGGAATTCAGCTCCTTTGTCCATGTTTGGACCAAGGCTGTAATGTTGTCGGGAGCAGAGTGGTCTTGGCGGAAGCCAAACTGGGCATCAGTGAGCCTGTTATTGGTGAGTAAGTGCTGCTTGATAGCACTGTCGATGACACCTTCCATCACTTTGCTGATGATTGAGAGTAGACTGATGGAGCGGTAATTGGCCGTATTGGATTTGTCCTGCTTTTTGTGGACAGGACACACCTGTGCAGTTTTCCACATTGTTGGATAGATGCCAGTGTTGTAGCTGTACTGGAGCAGCTTGGCTAGAGGCGCGGCTAGTTCTGGAGCACAAGTCTTCAGCACGATAGCCAGGATGTTGTCAGGGCCCATAGCCTTTGCTGTATCCTGTGCGCTCAGCCGTTTCTTGATATCACGTGGAGTGAATCGAATTGGCTGAAGACTGGCTTCTGTGATGGTGGGGACCTCAGGAGTAGGCCGATATGGATCATCCACTCAGCACTTCTGGCTGAAGATGGTTGCAAACGCTTCAGTCTTGTCTTTTGCACTCACGTGCTGGGCTCCACCATCATTGAGGATGGGGATATTGATGGAGCCTCCTCCTCCCGTTAGTTGTTTAGTGGTCCATCACCATTCACAACTGGACGTGGCAGGACTGCAGAGCTTTGATCTGATCCGTTGATTGTGGGAACGCTTAGCCCTGTCTATAGCATGCTGCTTCTGTATTTTAGCATGCATGTAGTCCTGTGTTGCAGCTTCCCCAAGTTGGCACCTCATTTTTAGGTACGCCTGGTGCTGCTCCTGGCATGCTCTTCTACACTCCTTATTGAACCAGGGTTGGTCCCCTGGCTTGATGGTAATGGTAGAGTGAGGGATATGCCGGGCCATGAGGTTACAGATTGTGGTGGAATACAATTCTGCTGCTGCTGATGGCCCACAGTGCTTCATGGATGCCCAGTTTTGAGCTGCTTGACCTGTTCTGAATCTATCCCATTTAGCACAGTGGTAATGCCACACAACACGATGGAGGGTGTCCCCAGTGTGAAGACAGGACTTCGTCTCCACAATGACTGTGTGGTGGTCACTGCTACCAATACTGCGACAGGTAGATTGGTGAGGACGAGATCAAGTAGGTTTTTCCCTCTTGTTGGTTCTCTCACCACCTGTCGCAGGCCCAGACTGGCAGCTATGTCCTTCAGGACTCGACCAGCTCGATCAGTAGTGGTGCTACCGAGCCACTCTTGGTGATGGACATTGAAGTTCCCCACCCAGAGTACATTCTGCGCCCATGCTACTCTCAGTGCTTCTTCCAAGTAGTGTTCAACATGGAGGAGTACTGATTCATCAGCTGAGGGAGGGCGGTAGGTGGTAATCAGCAGGAGGTTTCCTTGCCCATGCTTGACCTGAAGCCATGACACTTCATGGGGTCCGGAGTCAATGTTGAGGACACCCAGGGCCACTCCTTCCCAACGGTATACCACTGTGCCACCACCCCTGGTGGGTCTGTCCTGCCGGTGGAACAGGACATACCCAGGGATGGTGATGGAGGAGTTTGGGACATTGGCTGAAAGGTATGATTCTGTGAGTATGACTATGTCAGGCTGTTGCTTGACTAGTCTGTGGGACAGCTCTTCCAATTTTGGCACAAGTCCCCAGATGTTGGTGAGGAGGACTTTGCAGGGTCGGCTGGGCTGTGGGTGTGCTGTTTCCGTGTCCGTAGCCGGTGCCGAGGTCGATGCTGGGTGGTGCGTCCGGTTTCATTTTTATTATTTTGTTTCGTAGCGGTTTGTTACAACCGAGTGGCTTGCTGGGCCAGTTCAGAGGGCAGTTAAGAGTCAACCACATTGCTGTGGGTCTGGAGTCACATATAGGCCAGTTCCGGTTCACACAAAAGCCTGTAAAATACGCGCAGTGACTGAAGACATTTCTTTTGTGTGTGTGTGAAGAATTCGAGCATTTAATGCTCGATTACAAACTCAGTTTCACAAAAGTTAAAACCAAATGACTTCACTGGCAGAATGTCTCGGGAATAATCTGCTCCGAGTTCTTGCTGCTGATCCTCTCCAATTTGGTAACTTCTCAAAAAAAATAAGACGGCGAATAACTGGGGCAGCAGTTAGTGCTGTATTCCGCAGCAAGACAGGCGACAGATTTGGATTTTTGAAGGTTTTTTTTTAACTAAAAGAGACTTCAGCGAACTCGTTTCTTTTCCCCTTCAAAAGCAGTCTTATTTTCTGAAGAACTTTGTGGAAGCAGACACGCGCTGTTTGCCAAGAAATTAGTAAAGAAGGTTATGGAACATCAGAAAGTGTCAAATCTCTAAGATCTGCGTATAAATCTTTATCCACAACAGAGAGACTCCTTCGGCTCAATATCATTGCCTGTGTGTTCTGTTGCTTAGCAACCTGAAGACATTTGCCTTTGCATCTGGGGGGTTCAAAATGGTTTTCTTATTAGCCTGGGCAGTGGCAGTCACTTGTTGGCGAGATTGCTTATTACATGTTTTAAGTGCTGGCCGAGCCGGATGAGAAGGAGTGCTGTGACATTTTCTGTTAACGTTGCGTTTGCTGAGAGCGCTGTCCTCTCTTTTTGTTATTTTGAGTGGACTTCATTGCTCGTCCCTCACACCCTAGCAGCTCTCCGACAAGCCTTACAAAAACACATTCAAGCTTTCGGTAGAATTTACAGGCCATTCGGCCCAACTGGTCCGTGCCGGTGTTTATGCTCCACACGAGCCTCCTCCCACCCCTCTTCATCTCACCCCGTCAACATATCGTTTTGATTCCTTTCTCCCTCATGTGTTCACCTAACTTCCCCTTAAATGCAGCTGATATTCGCCACAACCACTCCCTGTGGTAGCAAGTTCCACATTCTCACCACTCTCTGGGTAACGAAGTTTCTCCTGAATTCTTTATTGGATTTATTAGTCACTGTCTTATATTTATGATCTTTATAAATCTTGCACTTGGTCTTGATAGAGTTTTGTTTTGGCAAGTGAAAATAGGAGATGCAAACAAATCCAAGTATGTGAAGAAATTCATTTAAATCTCAAATCATAATCGCTTTAATAGCGAAAATAAATGTGGTTAAAAAAAAAAAGTATTTCCTCGCTGCCAAACAGATCAACATTCATCAACTGCTCCTCCTAGAAGGACGAGTGGTTCATCGAATTCATTCCCTCTGAATGTGTCTTCTACTTGGCCTCATTATATGACAAACCTGGCACGCTAACAGCGCGCTGTCAATCTGGACGTGCTGACTCCAGAGCAAATCCAACACTTTATTTCTAGATGTCAACTTAAGCCCAAAGGCTCCAAACAACGTGAATGTCAAAAGGCTTGCTGCTGACTGAAAGATGCGATGGAAAATAAAAACATATGGGGAGGTGGTGAGGTGGAGGAGGGAGGGGGGGGTGGGGGCGGGTCTGAATGTATTTATCTCGTACATTTCTTTCAACAGAGTGGCCGAAGGCTGCTAGGAATCCCCCCTCCCGCTAAATTCCTGGAAAATGGAATCATTGAATGAAATTTCCGATTAAAAACGAGCTTCTTTGGCATTCCCAGTCAATGTCCGATTGTTTTGGCAAATGGAGTATAATGTGGGAAAATGTGAAGTTGTCCATTCTGGCAGGAAGAATAAAAAAGAAGCATATTATCTAAATGGTGAGAGATTGCAGAGCTCTGAGATGCAGAGGGATCTGGGTGTCCTAGTGCATGAATCGCAAAAGGTTACTATGCAAGTACAGCAAGTAATTAGGAAAGCTAATAGAATGTTATCGTTTATTGTGAGGGGAATTGAATACAAAAGTAGGGAGGTTATGCTTCAGTTATACAGGCCATTGGTGAGACCACATCTGGTGTACTGTGTACAGTATTGGTCTCCTTATTTAAGGAAGGATGTAAATGCGTTGGAAGCAGTTCAGAGAAGGTTTACTAGACTAATACCTGGAATGGGCGGGTTGTCTGATGAGGAAAGGTTGGACAGGCTAGGCTTGTATCCGCTGGAGTTTAGAAGAGTAAGAGGTGACTTGATTGAAACATATAAGATCCTGAGGGGTCTGGACAGGGTGGATGTGGAGAGGATGTTTCCTCTTGTGGGAGAATCTAGAACTAGGGGGTCACTGTTTAAAAATAAGGGGTCGCCCATTTAAGACAGAGATGAGGAGAAATTTTTTCTCAGAGGGTCATGAGTCTTTGGAACTCTCTTCCTCAGAGGGCGGTGGAAGCAGAGTCGTTGAATATTTTTAAGGCAGAGGTAGATAGATTCTTGGTAAGGAAGGGGCTGAAAAGATATCAGGGGTAGGCGGGAATGTGGAGTAATCGGATCAGCCATGATCTTATTGAATGGCGGAGCAGGCTTGAAGGGCCAAGTGGCCTACTCCTGCTCCTAGTTCGTATGTTCGTATGTTTTATTCAACAGCAGCAGCCAGCTCTGTGGTGTCAGTTTCTGGGAGGGGGTTATTCCCTCTTCGAGCCCTGAGGGGCGAGAATTCCTCCACTCACTACATGTAGCAGCCTCACAGACCCATTCAGACAGAGTTTCACTGGTCAGTATTTTCCAGTGAAATTGTAAAAATGCGCAAAAGATTGCCTTTTAAAATCTTGCTCGAGATACCGAAGAGAGGAGATCTTTACGGAGTGGTGTGAATGTGGAGCTCGTTGCTACAGGGAGTAGTTGAGGCAAAAAGCATAGATGCATTTAAGGGGAAGCTAGATAAGTACACGAGGGAGAAAGGAATAGAGGGGTACGTTGATAGGGAGAAAGGAATAGAGGGGTACGTTGATAGGGAGAAAGGAATAGAGGGGTACGTTGATAGGGAGAAAGGAATAGAGGGGTACGTTGATAGGGAGAAAGGAATAGAGGGGTGTGTTGATAGAGAGAAAGGGATAGAGGGGTACGTTGATAGAGAGAAAGGAATAGAGGGGTACGTTGATAGGGAGAAAGGGATAGAGGGGTACGTTGACAGGGAGAAAGGAATAGAGGGGTACATTGACAGGGTGAAAGGGATAGAGGGGTACGTTGACAGGGAGAAAGGAATAGAGGGGTACATTGACAGGGAGAAAGGGATAGAGGGGTACGTTAATAGGGAGAAATGAAGTAAATAGAGTGGAAGGAGGCTTGTGTGGAGCATAAATAGCGGCATAGACCAGTTGGGCCAAATGGCCGGTTTCTGTGCTGTACGTTCTATGTAATTCTGTGAACACATTAACAAAGTCACTACACTTAGCAACTGGAGGAGGTCTTACCCCTGAGCGGGCTTTAGATTTAACAAACTTTTTCTCCTTTTTATTTCGGCCGAGTGGCGTGTCCACACGGGTTTGCTCCGTATGGTTGGATGCAGATCTTCCTGGGAGTAGCAGTAACCTTACTCCTGTACTTAGTAAAGTGCCGAATGAGTCCTGTTGGCACAGTGCTGACTGCAGACTGCAGACACATCACGTGCGCTCTCTTTGACCTCAATTTAAAAGTCTGGAGAAGTCAAATTGAAGTTCAATTATGCCATGTTAATAGAATCATTGTGCTGATCCTGAGTGTATAATCATTCACAATGCAAAATTTACACTTTAATATAATTTTGCGCTGTCATTCTTCACCTCCACCTTTTCAAGAGTAGCTTGTCAGCGACATAACTGATGGTTGTGAATGGTAACACATGCCATAGGCAGCCCCATGTGGCATGTGCATCAGTTTCCCAGCAGGTCAGCCTGGGCTTTCTGCACTAACCCGGTCACCCCACGAATTTGTTTCAACCTCCCCACTGTCCTCCGTGCTGTACCTCCCTACTCCGCCCACTCCTGTAGTGCCAGCTTCATGCAGGCAGTGATGACAGTCTTTCCTGGAAAAAGACAACCCGTAGGGATTTAGCAATGAGAGATCTTTCAATTTCTCCTTGAGTAGCAAAAAAAAAGCCCATTTACTCTGAGCCATGGCATTCGCGTGCATTACACCTGATTGCACCAGGAGCAATTTTAGCAGCGAGGGTAAAAATGACCACCGAATCCAATAATGCTACTGCACAAATCTTGATGCGCAATTGGCACACTCACTGCCTCTAATGTACAGAAGAATTAACCTCCGGTAAGAATGGTTGTGGGTTCAGCTCCCACTCCAGAGACTTAAGAACATAAGAACATAAGAAATAGGAGCAGAAGTAGGCCATTTGGCCCTTCGAGCCTGCTCCGCCATTCAATGAGATCATGGCTGATCTTCTGCCTCAACTCCATTCACCGGCCCTATCGCCATATCCCGTGATGCCCTTACTAGTCAGAAATCTATCGACTTCTGTTTTGAATATACCCAATGACTGAGCCTCCACAACCCTCTGGGGTAGAGAATTCCAAAGATTCACCACCCTCTGTGTGAAGAAATGTCTTCTGATCTCAGTCCTGAATGGCCTACCCTTTATCCTGAGGCTGTGGCCCCTGGTTCTAGACTCCCCAGCTAAGGGAAACATTCTCCCAGCATCCATCCTATCAAGCCCTGTAATCATTTTGTATGCTTCAATGAGATCCCCTCTCATTCTTCTGAATACATGAGAATACAGGCCTAGTTTACTCAATCTCTTCTCATACGACAGTCCCGCCATCCCAGGAATCAATCTCGTGAACCTTCGTTGCACTCCCTCTATAGCAAGTATATCCTTCCTTAGGTAAGGAGACCAAAATTGTACACAGTACTCCAGGTGTGGTCTCACCAAGGCCCTATATAATTGGAGTAAGACTTCTTTACTCCTGTACTCAAATCCTCTTGTAATGAAGGCCAGCATACCATTTGCCTTCCTAATGGCTTGCTGCACCTACATATTCACTTTCAGTGACTCATGTACAAGGACACCCAGGACCTTTTGAGCATCTGCATTCCCCAATCTTTCACCATTTAGGAAATACTCTGCCTTTCTGTTTTTTCTACCAAACTGGATAACTTCACATTTATCCACATTATATTCCATCTGCCATGTTCTTGCCCACTCACTGAGCCTGTCGAGATCTCCTTGAAGCCTCTTCACATCCTCTTCGCAACTGACACTGCCACCTAGCTTTGTATCATCAGCAAATTTGGAAATGTTACATTTAGTCCCCTCATCCAAATCATTGATATAGATTGTGAATAGCTGGGGCCCAAGCACTGATCCTTGCGGTACCCCACTAGTCACAGTCTGCCATCCTGAAAAAGACCCATTTATCCCTACTCTTTGTATTCTGTCTGTTAACCAATTCTCAATCCATGCTAGTATATTACCCCCAATTCCATGCCCTAATTTTGTTCACCAACTTCTTGTGTGGGACCTTATCGAAGGCCTTCTGAAAATCCAAATACACCACATCTACCGGTTCCCCTTTGTCTACTCCATTAGTTACATCCTCAAAGAACTCCAATTGGTTTGTCAAACAGGATTTCCCTTTCATAAATCCATGTTGACTCTGCCCAATCTTACTATTAGTTTCTAAGTGCCCAGTTATTGCATCCTTTATAATAGATTCCAGCATTTTCCCAACTACTGATGTGAGGCTAACAGGTCTGTAGTTCCCCGTTTACTCTCTCCCTCCTTTCTTAAATAGCGGGGTTACATTTGCTATCCTCCAATCTGCAGGAACCATTCCAGAATCTATAGAATTTTGGAAGATGACAACCAATGCGTCCACTATTCCAATGGCCACTTCTTTCAAAACCCTAGGATGTAGGTCATCCGGTCCTTGGGATTTGTTGACTTTTAGTCCCATTAATTTTGCTAATACTGTTTTTTTACTAATAATAATTTCTTTAAGTTCCTCATTCTCGTCACACCCTTGGTTTTCTCGTATTTCTGGGAGGTTTTTTGTGTCTTCCTCCGTGAAGACAGAAACAAAGTATTTATTTAATTTCTCGAGCCATTTCCTCATTCCCCATTATAAATTCTCCCGTCTCTGACTGTAAAGGACCTACATTTACCTTCGCCAGTCTTTCCTTTTCACATACCTATAGAAGGTTTTACAATCTGTTTTTATATTTTTCGCTAGTTTGTGCTCATTCCATTTTCCCTTTTTTTTATCAAGTTCTTGGTCCCCCTTTGCTGATTTCTAAAAAGATCCCAATCCTCAGACTGACCGCTTTTTCTGGCAACTTTATAAGCTTCCTCCTTTGATTTAATACTAGCTTTAATTTCTTTTGTTAGCCATGGTTGGATCACTTTTCCTTTTGGGTTTTTATGCCCTAGAGGAATATATGTTTGTTGCAAATTATGCATTATTTCCTTGAATGTTAGCCATTGTATGTCCACCTTCATACCTTTTAGTGTAGTCTCCCAATCTACCATGGCCAACTTATCCCTCATACCCTTGTAGTTTCCTCTGTTTAGATTGAAGTCCTTAGTTTCAGATTGGACTACATCACTCTCAAACTTAATGTAATATTCAATCATATTATGGTCACTTGTCCCTAAAGGCCCCTTTACCACAAGATTATTGATTAGCCCTTTCTCATTACACAGTACCAGATCCAGAATAGCCTGTTCCCTGGTTGGTTCCTCCACTTACTGATCCAGGAAACCATCTCGCATGCATTCCAAGAATTCGTCCTCCACACCATTAGTGGTAATTTGATTTGCCCAGTCAATATGTAGATTAAAGTCCCCCATGATTACTGTATTGCCCTTGTTACATGCACTTCTAATCTCTTGATTGATACTGTGCCCTACACTACCATTACTGTTTGGTGGCCTATACACAACTCCCACCAATGATTTCCGCCCTTTGCTGTTTCTTAGCTCCACCCAAACTGATTCCAGTTCTACATCACGATCTGCCGAGCCAAGATCTTTTATCTCTACCGTACCGATCTCATCCCTTATTAACAGCGCTATGCCACCTCCTTTTCCTTTTTGTCTGTCCTTCCTAAATGTTGAGTACCCTGGAACATTCAGTTCCCAGCTTTGGTTGCCCTGCAACCATGTCTCTGTAATGGCAATTACATAATACCCATTTACTTCTATTAGTGCCATTAATTCATCCACCTTGTTGCGAATGCTATGTGCATTTAGATAAAGTGCCTTCAACTTTGCCTGTTGAATATTTTTCTGCACTTTGACCCTCTTTACTGTTAGCCTTTGTTTCTGCTCCCTACTAGTTTTGCTGACTACTTTTCTAACTTGCACTTCCAGCTTTGTTTCTCTCCGTTCTGGGCCCACACTTAGGTTCCCAGCCCCCTGACAAACTAGTTTAAATCCTTCCCAACAGCACTAGCAAACCCCCCTGCGAGGATGTTGATCCTGTTTCTGCCCGAGGTGTAACCCGTCCAGCTAGTACAGGTCCCACCTTCCCCAGAATCGGTCCCAATGCCTCAGGAATTTAAATCCCTCCCTCCTACACCATCTCTCCAGCCACGCATTCATCTGTTCTATTATCCTGTTTCTGCTCTCGCTAGCACGTGGCACTGGGAGTAATCCTGAGATTACTTGAGCACATAATCCAGGCTGACACTCCAGTGCAGTGCTGAGGGAGAGCTGCACTGTCGGAGGTGCTGACTTTGGAATGAAACATTAAATCGAGGCCCTGTCTGCTCTCTCAAGTGGACGTAAAAGATCCCATGGCGCTATTTCGGCGAAGCACAGGAGAGTTCTCCTGGTGTCCAGGCCAGCATTTATCCCGCAACCAATATTACTAAAACAGGTGATCTGGTCATTATCACATCGCTGTTTGTGGGAGCTTGCTGTGCACAAATTGGCAGCCGCTTTTCCTACATTACAACAGTGACTACGCTTCAAAAGCACTTCATTGGCCGTAAAGCGCTTTGGGACGTCCTGAGGTTGTGAAAGGCGCTATATAAATGCAAGTTCTTTTGTTTTTTTCTTTAAAAAGGTTGGTGGTTAACTCTCCATAGCAAGTGCAGATGGGGCAGCGCAGAAGGCAAAAAAAAAAATCGAGGAAAAATAGTTCCTATTTTCAGTGTTCGATGCAGTTCAAGCCGTTTCATTGACTCACCACATTTTACAGCAATGAGGGAGGCCATTTAGCGCATTGCGCCTGTGAAGATCCACTTTGAAAAATGTTTTGCTTTGATCTAAATTTGACAATGTAGTGCTCCCAACACAGACGTCACATAACAGGAGTGCATGTCGGGAATCACGCGGAGTGCACAGACCCTCCGCGCCCGACTTCCTGATACCAATGGGTGAAACTTGGCATTGGCAGCACTACATTGTAAAATTTGCTTCGATATATTTATATATAGCAAAACAGTTCCTAAAATAAATTACTGCCAGGGTCAGATATTTGAGTTTAGACAATGAATTGCTCGGACATGGGATTTCTGGGTATCACTGTGATGTAAATGGGAGACTTTTCTATTCTTTGAAGTGGTCTGAAAGATGAGAAATTCTGGGTGAAGGTATAAAGCTTGAGTGAGAAAAGGGTCCAGCTCTCCGATTGGACAAATGTGAAGGGAGAGATTTTGTACTTGGAAATGAATTAACGACTTGATTAAGGCCTGTTTTAAGCCCCACTGTAGAACACTTCCTCCTTAGTCATGCTAATTACTTTTGACTTGCTAAAAATGAAGAATAATGTGCAAACACACTCGAAAAATCATGCAACCTGTAAAACTGCCTCCATCTGTCCTTGAACATGACTGCAGGAAGTCACTGTGTAACTAGGAGGTCGCGTGAGAGACAGCTGTTCACTGATGGAAGGAGAGAAACACTGTCAACATCATTAAAGTACCTACGACAGTCTTAATCCTGCTGAAATGAGGGTAGAGTTTCTGCTTTGGGTGCAATCGGAATCCAGGCACAAACACGCTCAAAATTGCGCTCGTTTTCTGAATTGAATTTTTGTCTCAAGTTTCCGTTCAAACGCTTCTGCATATCCGCCCAACATAAAATCTGCCATGAACCAGCGTAACCGGGCAGCGTTTTAGAACGCACATTTTTTTAAAATTAAAACATATTCCTTGAAATATTTAAGAACCGCTAACCTGCTTTGTAGTTTTATTAATACAGCTGAAGATGGTTTATCAAAAAAAATAAGCATTTTTAATCAGAGTGTCTACTCCACCATCTGTGAGTAACCTAATTTTAAATCACTGAAAATGAATTTTAAAAACTGTACAGAACCATTTATTAGTTTCAATGGTGTACAGTAGTCAGTTTCTTAGTAAATTCAATACTTTTAGCTTTTTAAAAGGTGCCTTTTAGTGTCCTTGCACCTAAAAAAGGGCTTACTTTTAAGAGCCTCCTCGAAGGCCCGCAAACGGCCGCAATTAGTGGAAACTCGCCATGGTGATTAATTCAATCCAGGGGCGTGGGCAATTTTCTGGGTGGGGCCTTCTTCCAGCGCAATAAGAACATAAGAACCTAAGAAATAGGAGCAGAGTAGGCCATTTGGCCCCTCGAGCCTGCTCCGCCATTCAATAAGATCATGGTTGATCTTCTATCTCATCTCCACTTTCCTGCACTATCCCCATATCCCTTAATTTCCTTAATATCCAAAAATCTATCGCTTTCTGTCTTGAATATACCCTGATGTGGAGATGCCGGTGTTGGACTAGGGTGGACAAAAGTGAGAAGTCGCACAACACCAGGGTAAGCGTTCTCCAAGGCGGCCTTCGAGACACACGACAACGCAAAATCATCGAGCAGAAACTGATAGCCAAGTTCCGCACCCATGAGGACGGCCTCAACCAGGATCTTGGGTTCATGTCACGCGACATGACGTAGAGTCATCCAGACTCGAGTCGTCGTTGGCTTGTTCACAGATGTGATTTCCAGTAAAAAAAAAGTAAAAAGTTTAAAGTTTATGGTTTTCCATACAGACTGCAGCATTTGACACATTAGACCCCCTGTGACCCCACCTCATTGTCTTAGTTGTATCTTGCTATGTCTTTGATATAATGTCTTCCTGACTGACCTGATTGTTTCTCTGCCGAGGTGTGATAAAAGGCAGTCAGAAAGATTAAATGTAGTCATCTGACATTGTACGCTACACAGGCATTGTTCTCTGTCTATATATGCTTTGCCGATTCGTATTCCTTCACTTCAGCTGACGAAGGGGCAGCAGCTCCGAAAGCTTGTGATTTCAAATAAAACTGTTGGACTATAACCTGGTGTTGTGCGACTTCTCACTTTTGAATATACCCAACGACTGAGCCTCCACAGCCCTCTGGGGTAGATAATTCCAAAGATTCACCACCCTCTGAGTGAAGAAATTTCTCCTCATCGCCACCCTAAATGGCCGACCCCTTATTCTGAGACTGTGACCCCTGGTTCTAGACTCCCCAGCCAGGGGAAACATCCTCCCTGCATCTACCCTGTCAAGCCCCTTAAGAATTTTGTATGTTTCAATGAGATCACCTCTCATTCTTCTAAACTCCAGAGAATATAGGCCTAGTCTACTCAATCTCTCCTCAGAGGACAATCCCCCCATCCCAGGAACCAGTCTGGTGAACCTTCGTTGCACTCCCTCTATGGCAAGTATGGCAATGTTTTTTAAACCAGCGTCAAAGATCGCCTAAACTTGATTTGCACTGGACTCAATTTGCCTTGAAATTCCACAATCCTTTGGGGCGAATTGTGCTGAGAAAAACAGCGCAACCGAGCGGAAACTCCAGGCAATCATCTGGTCATTATCACCTTGCTGTTTGTGGGACCTTGCTGAATGCAAGTTGGCTGCTGCATTTCCTACATTGGGGGAATCTAAAACAAGGGTCATCAATATAAGATAGTCACTAATAAATCCAATAAGGAATTCAGGAGAAACTTCTTTACCCAGAGAGTGGTGAGAATGTGGAACCCGCTACCACAGGGAGTGCTTGAGGCGAATAGTATAGATGCATTTAAAGGGAAGCTAGATAAGCACATGAGGGAGAAAGGAATAGGAAAGTATGCTGATAGGGTGAGATGAAGTAGGGTAGGAGGAGGCTCGTGTGGAGCATAAACACCGGCATGGAGCTTTTGGGCTGAATGGCCTGTTTCTGTGCTGTAAATTCTATGTAAATGGAAAGTTAGCAGAACTAACCAGGATCTCATAAACATGTATACAAAAGCAAAATACTGCGGATGCTGGAAATCTGAAATAAAAACAGAAAATGTTGGAAATACTCAGCAGGTCAGTCAGCATCTGTGGAGAGAGAAACAGAGTTAACGTTTCAGGTCGATGACCCTTCGTCAGAACTGGAAATAGTTGGAGATGGAACAGGTTTTTAAGCAAGTGTAGGGGCAGGGAAAGGGGGGAGGGGAGGAAAGAACAAAAGGGAAGGTCTGTGATGGGATGGAAGGCAGGAGAGATTAAGAGACAAAAGGGATGGTGGTGCAAGGCAAAATGAGATGGTAATGGGACAAGTTAAGAAACAAAAGTTGACTCTAGATGAAGTGTAAATGGCAGAATGATCAACAGCTGCCATGTGAGAGAGAGAGAGAGAAAAACAAGATAGGGGCAGAGGTTATGGTCTGAAATTGTTGCACTCGATGTTGAGTCCAAAAGGCTGTAAAGTGCCTTCTCCAACTTTTTCCAGTTCTGACGAAGGGTCATCGACCTGAAATGTTAACTCTGTTTCTCTCTCCACAGATGCTGCCTGACCTGCTGAGTATTTCCAGCATTTTCTGTTTTTATCTCATAAACATGTAATTATTTCAAAATGACAAAGTTTCTGGGCAGGCCTGTGAAGGTAAAAAGGGACAATTCTGCAAGCCGGCACTCCCAGTGGGTGTGCGGCCTGCAATTTTCTGTGATGGTAAGTGCGCCTGTGATTGCCCACCACACGCTCGCTGCGAGTTCCGGTACTTACTGGGACTGCTGGATTGTGGAACCACCCCTAAATGTACATTGCCAGACATTTAACCCGTGCTTATAAATAGAGGGCTGTGCCACGATATGATTGGCAGTGCAGAGATGCAACTTAAAAAAAAAAATTACATTATAAAATTAAAACCCGGATAGCCCAGTGGCTAAATGCACCGCCCAGTGTATAACTGAGCCAGACAGATGGGGACTGTCCCAGGTCTATGCTGAGTAAGTTGGTCGTAGGTGTCAGCTGTGACTCAGTGGTAACACTCTCCCCCTCAGTCAAAGACTGTGGGTTCTGAACCCCAGTCCAGCACCTGAACGCATACACAAGGCTGACGCTTCAGTGTCGTACTGAGGTAGTTAACTGACGGAGGTGCCGTCTTTCAGATGAAATGTTAAACTGAGGCACCGTCTGCCCACTCAGCTGGACATGAAAGATCCCACGGCACTATTCGAAGAAGGGCAGGGAGTTCTCCCGGTGTCCTGGCTAAAACTTATCCCTCAATCAACACCACCAAAAAAAACAAATGATCTGGTCCTTTCTCGCATCGCTGTTTATGGGATATTGCTGTGGGCGAATTTAGCTGCTGCATTTCCCTACATTACAACTGTGACTACATTTCAAAGCATTTCATTGGCTGCAAAGTGCTTTGGGACGGCCTGAGGTCATGGAAGGTGCGATGGAAATGCAAGCCTTTCTTTTTTTAGTGGTAGTAGAGATAGTCAATGGCGTTTACATTGATTACATCAGTGCCCCCAACTCCCAGTTTAATAACCTCTACATAGGCTCTGGACAAAATTTACCAGATGCCAATGTTTCATTTTGTAAAGGGTAACCTTCAAAGCCGTGTTACTCTGTTTCTCTCCACATCTAATTATAAGGACACCTCTGAATCACCAGCTGGCTATCGCCAAAGGAAAAGGCCCAGAGAACTGTAGCAATCGGAGCACAAATCATGAAATTTCAGCAATATATTGCCAAAGAGTGTGAGCTGATTAAATATTGCTCTTCGATGCAATCTTGCTTTCCTGAACTATGCACCAGAACTAGCTGCTCTCGTAACCAAGCCATTCCAGTAGAGCTAGGGCACGGACTATGTGGAAGATTGCCCGGGTATATCCTATCCTCAAAAAAAACAGGACAAATCCAACCCGGCTAATTACTGCCCTATCAGCCTCCACCCAGTAAAGCGATGGAAGGGGGTCATCGACAGTGCCATCAAGTGACACCTGCTCACCAATAACCTGCTCACAGATGCTCAGTTGGAGTTCTGCCAGAACCACTCGACCCCAGAGTGTATCACAGTCTTGATTCAGGCATGGGCACAAGAGCTGAATGCCAGAGGAGAGGTGCGAGTAGCTGCCCTTGACATCAAGGCACCATTCGACTGACTTGGATATATATATATATATATATATCACCATTCCTTTATCGTCATTAGGTCAGAACCCTGGAATCAAGGAATTCCCTAACTCGCACCATCACCAAATTGAAAAGAAAGAATGATTTGCATTTATATAGTGCCTTTCAAGACATCCCAAAGCATTTTACATTGAATGAAGTACCTTTGAAGTGTAATCACTGTTGTAATTCAGGAAACACAACAGCAAATTTGCGCACAGCAAGGTCCCACAAACAGCAATGAGATAATCACCATTTAATCTGTTTTAGTGATGTTGGTTGAGGGATAACTATTGGCCAGGACTCCGGGGAGAACTCCCCTATTCTTCTCTGAAATAGTGCCATGGGATCTTTTACATTCACCTCCGATAGTGCAGCGTTCCCTCAGCACTGGCCCTCCGACAGTGCAGCGCTCCCTCAGTACTGCCCCTCCGACAGTGCAGCGCTCCCTCAGCACTGCCCCTCTGACAGTGCAGCGCTCCCTCAGTACTGTCCCTCCGACAGTGCAGCGCTCCCTCAGTACTGCCCCTCCGACAGTGCAGCGCTCCCTCAGTACTGCCCCTCCGACAGTGCAGCGCTCCCTCAGTACTGCCCCTCCGACAGTGCAGCACTCCCTCAGCACTGTGCCCTCCGACAGTGCAGCGCTCCCTCAGCACTGTCCCTCTGACAGTGCAGCGCTCCCTCAGCACTGCCCCTCCGACAGTGCCGCGCTCCCTCAGCACTGCCCCTCCGACAGTGCAGCGCTCCCTCAGCACTGCCCCTCCAACGGTGTAGCACTCCCTCAGCACTGCCCCTCCGACAGTGCAGCACTCCCTCAGTACTGCCCCTCCGACAGTGCAGCGCTCCCTCAGTACTGACCCTCTGACAGTGCAGCGCTCCCTCAGTACTGTCCCTCCGACAGTGCAGCGCTCCCTCAGTACTGCCCCTCCGACAGTGCAGCGCTCCCTCAGTACTGCCCCTCCGACAGTGCAGCGCTCCCTCAGTACTGCCCCTCCGACAGTGCAGCACTCCCTCAGCACTGCCCCTCCGACAGTGCAGCGCTCCCTCAGCACTGTCCCTCCGACAGTGCAGCGCTCCTTCAGCACTGCCCCTCCGACAGTGCCGCGCTCCCTCAGCACTGCCCCTCCGACAGTGCAGCGCTCCCTCAGCACTGCCCCTCCAACGGTGTAGCACTCCCTCAGCACTGCCCCTCCGACAGTGCAGCACTCCCTCAGTACTGCCCCTCCGACAGTGCAGCGCTCCCTCAGTACTGCCCCTCTGACGGTGCGGCTCTCCCTCAGCACTGCCCCTCCGACAGTGCAGCTCTCCCTCAGCACTGCCCCTCCGACAGTGCAGCGCTCCCTCAGTATTGCCCCTCCGACAGTGCGGCTCTCCCTCAGCACTGCCCCTCTGACGGTGCGGCTTTCCCTCAGCACTGCCCCTCCGACAGTGCGGCTCTCCCTCAGTACTGCCCCTCCGACAGTGCGGCTCTCCCTCAGTACTGCCCCTCTGACGGTGCGGCCCTCCCTCAGCACTGGGAGTGTCAGCCTGGATTTTGTGCTCAAGTCTCTGGAGTGGACTTGCTTCCAACAGAGCCACAGCTGACACCTCAACAACTACAACAGTTCAAGGAGGAGGCGACTAGGGATGGGCAATAACTGCGGCCTTGCCGGCGTCGCCCACGTCCCAAGGGCATTCCTGGCGTGCTACTTTTTGCGAGGTTGCGGTGCTGTTTGGCACAAGGACTGATTCCAAATGTTTTTTTTTATTCGTTTATGGGATATTGCCCATCCCTAGTTGCCCTTGAGAAGGTGGTTGTGAGCCACCTGCTTGAACCGCTGCAGTGCGTGTGGTGAAGGTACTCCCACAGTGCTGTTAGGGAGGGAGTTCCAGGACTTTGACCCAGCGACAATGAAGGTTCGGCGATATACTTCTAAGTCAGGATGGTGTGTGACTTGGAGGGGAACTTGGAGGTGGTGGTGTTCCCATGCGCCTGCTGCCCTTGTCCTTCTAGGTGCTAGAGGTCGTGGGCTTGGGAGGTGCTGCCGAAGAGGCCTTGGCGAGTTGCTGCAGTGCATCTTGTAGATGGTGCACACTGCAGCCACGGTGCACCTTATACACCGATGACAGCTTTTGCTGCTCACAAATGATGGATTTCAGACTTTTAATGAAATTGCTGTATCACTTCAAAGCCTCTAGTGTAGTTCACAGCGCCATAGCTCTCAAAGCTGTCAAATGAGATTGTAACTTTGGGCCAGCTGGCACAGAACGAGTAGGCCAGCCGGATTCATGAAGCTACCACCCAATTCAGGCGGACGACCTGGGCCGCCCAGCCAAGGACCCCGGGAAATATGGCGGCGGGGGTGGGAACGAGGCAGCAAGTCGACGACCTCGATTTTAACTCTGCCACCGCCCTGTTTCCACTGGACAGAGGGTGTTCAAATCCCCTCCCCCCCAATGAAGTGCTCATAGAGCAAAAGATCTCATTTGGCTCAAGTATCTGTTAAGTTAAACCTACTGCTTGGTTTTCAACTTTTGGAACTTACAGCTACCACTCAGTTTTCCCAACTGCTTTCAGCTACTGCTGCCTTCCTCAGTCAGCTCGTTACTGACCATTAAAAATAGCCAATCACACAAAAAATGTACAACTTTGGAAAAAAGAAACCCTCATTAAACTTAGCCGTAAAATGGAGTTATTTGATGCAATGCCTGCTGGAGGTTTCCGTGGTACAGAACCGTTCCTGTCTCTGGAACCTGGGGGCATCAGTGCTGCTTCTGTCCAGGAGCTGAAACCTTCACTCAGGTGTTGCGTGTTGGGGATTTTCAACACCTGGTTGACCAATTCTGTTTGCGTGCGTGAGTGAAGGACAGAGATGCATCTCGGAAGATGTCGTTCTCATGTGGAACTACAGTACCCAATGTGCACCATGGCAACTTAAGTCACGGCAGAACATTTACAGATAGCAATGGTAAGATGTGGGCAGTGGGGGGGGAACAATATCCCCCAGCAAAAACAAAAGAATGTTTTATACAGTTCAAGCCTTCAGCAACATCACCTGCAGGTGTTTCACGTGTAAGCTGATGATAGCCAGCTCTACCTCTCCGTCATCTCGCTTGACTCCTCAACTGCTTCGCTGCTGTCAGACTGCCTGTCCAACATTGGCAAGATCAAAGCCATTGTCTCCACCGCCTACCAGACAATCTGCTCCCTGTCTACTGATTCCATGCCCCTCGGTGACCATGCTCTCAGGCTGAACCAGACCGCCCATCATCAGGAAATCCTTCTTCGATTTTGGGCTGTGCTTTAAACCCTAGCTCATATCCATCACCAAGATCTCTGCCACCTCCACAAGATTGCCTATCTCGACAACTATCATTGCCCCTCCGCCCTTCTGCATACCGTCATCACCTTCAGGCTCAATGAACTACTATAGTGTCACACTTCGCTCAACAGTAGCACCCTTGCCTCTGACTAAGAAGGTTGTAGGTTCAGGCACCACTCCAGAGACATGACCACATAATCGAGGCTGACACTTCAGTGGAGGTACTGAGGGAGTGCTACACGGTTGGAAGTGCCATCTTTCAGGTGAAACGTTAAGCTGTGGTCCTCTCGGGTGGATGTAACAGATCCCATGATACCCTTCAAAGATGAGCAGGGGAGTTCTACCTGTGTCCTGGCCCAACATTTATTCCTCAACCAACACCCCTAAAACAGATTATCTGCTCATTTATCTATTTGCAGTTTGTGGGATCTTGCTGTGCTCAAATTGGCTGTCACGTTTCCCTACATTACAGCAGTGACTTCACTTCAAAAGTACTTCATTGGCTGTAAAGTGCTTTGGGACATCCTAAGGTTGCGAAAGCCGCTATATACATACAAGATCTTTCTTTGTTCTTTATCCAATGCCATACTATCCTTTACCCTTTGTAAACTCCAACTTATTGCAAATCTCTACCATATGTATCCTGTCACACACCAAGTCCCACTTGCCTCTCACCTCATCCTCACTGATCTACATTGTCTCTCGGTCCCCCAACACATTCTATTTCCAATACTTGTCCTTGTCTATAAATCAATCAATAGTCTTTCCTCAACCTATCTCTGCAATCTGCATCGGATCCCCACCCAAATGCTCCGTTCCTTTGACTCTGACACTCTCTGCATTCTCTCTCCCCCTTTCACCCCACCAGTGGGTGCTGAGCTTTCAGCTGCCTCGGCCCTCGTCCCTCCCGAAACATTTCTGTCTATCACTTCACCTTTGACCACCTCTTCTTTGACCAAACATTTGGTCATCTCTCCAAACCTTTCCCTTCTTGGCTCATTTTTCTAACACCTATTTGTAAAGCACTCGGGGAGGTTTATTTTACTTTAAAGGCCTGACATAAATGCAAGTTGAAGTGGAAAATCCTGGTCCTCTTAATTAGAGGATAAAGAATTGAACAAGTTAACTGAGTGGTATCAGACGTGGCTCAGTTGTAGCACTCTTGCCTTTGAGCTCAAGAAGGTTGTGGGTTCAAGTTCCCACTCCAGGGACTTGAGCATAAAATCCAGGCTGACGCTCCAGTGCGGTGCTGAGGGAGTGCTGCACTGTCATAGATGCCATCTTTCGGATGAGACATTAAACCGAGGCCCCGTCTGCTCTTCCAGGTGATTGTAAAAGACCCCATGGAACTATTTGAAGAAGAGAAGGGGAGTTATCCCTGGTGTCCTGGCCAATATTTATCCCTCAACCAACAACACTAAAACAGATTATCTAGTCATTGTGACATTGCTGTTTGTGGGACCTTGCTGTGTGCACATTGGCTGCCGCGTTTCCTACATTACAACAGTGACTACACTTCAGAAGTATTTCATTGATTGTAAAGTGCTTTGGGACATCCTGAGGTCATGGAAGGTGCTATATACTTCTTCTTCTTCTTCTTCTTAGTCAGTCCCTCGGAACCGAGGATGACTTGCTTCCACATTAAAAATGAGTTCTCAGGTGACTGATGAGTCCAATGCGGGACCTACAGTCTCTGTCACAGGTGGGACAGACGGTGGGTGGGGTGCTTGGGTTGACGTGCGCTCCTTCCGCTGTTTGCGCTTGGCTTCTGCTTGCTCCCGGCGAAGAGACTCGAGGTGTTCGGCACCTTCTCAGATGCTTCTCCTCCACTTTGTGCGGTCTTGGGCCAGGGATTCCCAGGTGTCGGTGGGGATGTTGCACTTTTTCAAGGAGGCTTTGAGGGTGTCCTTGAAGTGTTTCCTCTGCCCACCTGGGGCTCTCTTGCCGTGCCGGAGCTCCGAGTAGAGCACTTGTTTTGGGAGTCTCGTATCGGGCATGCGGATGATGTGGCCCGCCCATCGGAGCTGATCGAGCGTGGTCAAAGCTTCGATGCTGGGGATGTTGGCCTGAGCGAGAACACTGACATTGGTGCGCCTATCCTGCCAATGGATTTGCAGGATCTTGCGGAGGCAGCGTTGGTGGTACCTTTCCAGTGCTTTGAGGTGCCTGCTGTACATGGTTCATGTCTCTGAGGCATACAGGAGGGCGGGTATCACAGCTGCTCTGTAGACCATAAGCTTGGTGCTGGGTTTGAGGTCCTGGGCTTCAAACACTCTCTTCCTCAGGCGACCGAAGGCTGCACTGGCACACTGAAAGCAGGGTTGGACTTCGTCATCGACGTCTGCCCTTGTTGACAGTAGGCTCCCGAGGTATGGAAAGTGGTCCACGTTGTCCAAGGCCTTGTCGTGGATTTTGATAATCGGGGGGCAGTACTGTGTGGCAGGGGCAGGTAGAGGACCTTTGTCTTACGGATGTTTAGTGTAAGGCCCATGCTCTCGTATGCTTCGGTGAAGGGCAAGGCTTTCTCTCTGTTTTTTGCCTCATTTTTATCATTGGAATCTTTTTGGGTCCAGTTTGTCGCCCCTCAGCTGAAGGCACTGGCTCAAGCTGGACTAAGGTCCACAGGTGCTGGCATCACTCCAGGACCAACCCCTGGTGGCGACTCTGTTTTACTCCAGGTGCTCTCAGGATGTTTCAGTCATTACTTCAAAATGTGATTCTTATTTCGTCTGTAGGAACTGCTGATTTGTTATTTATACCATGCAAGTGGAAGGGTCAGTTTAACTTAACTACGCACACTGCAGCTCAGTGGGAGGTGGGGCTGGATGTTTTTCAGCTGAATTTAGCACAAAATGTAGAGAGTACCAGAGGATTCCGTGGCAACAGGAGGATATTTCGGTTTAGCCTGCGTCAGCCAGGTTGTTTTTCAAGTTAAATTTATTTTTTTTAATCGTCAAACCTTTGTACGTTAACACAGACTGACAGGCTCAGAAGCTCAAAATGTCTGCTCGGCCTTTCAATGTTTCTACTCAGGTTCCAATGTTTCAATTTAGCAAATACAAGAATTGTAAGGGGAAAAATACTGTCAGAGGGGAGAGGGAGGGGTGGAACAAGACCTGGACGATGTTCAGGCTTGGGCTGATAAGTGGCAAGTAATATTCGCGCCACATAAGTGCCAGGCAATGACTATCTCCAACAAGCGAGAGTCTAACCACCGCCCCTTGACATTCAACGGAATTACCATCGCCGAATCCCCCACCATCAATATCCTGGGGATCACCATTGACCAGAAACTTAACTGGACCAGCCACATAAATACTGTGGCAACAAGAGCAGGTCAGAGGCTAGGTATTCTGCGGCGAGTGTCTTAGCTCCTGACTCCCCAAAGCCTTTCCACCATCTACAAGGCACAAGTCAGGAGTGTGATGGAATACTCTCCACTTGCCTGGATGAGTGCAGCTCCAACAACACTCAAGAAGCTCGACACCATCCAGGACAAAGCAGCCCGCTTGATTGGCACCCCATCCACCACCTTAAACATTCACTCCCTCCACCACCGGCACACCGTGGATACAGTGTGTACCATCTACAAGATGCACTGCAGCAACTCGCCAAAGCTTCTTCGACAGCACCTCCCAAACCGATGACCTCTACCACCTAGAAGGACAAGGGCAGCAGGCGCATGGGAACACCACCACCTCCAAGTTCCCCTCCAAGTCACACAAGATCCTGGCTTGGAAATATATCGCCGATCCTTCATCGTCGCTGGGTCAAAATTCTGGAACTCCCTCCCTAACAGCACTGTGGGATTACCTTTACCACACGGACTGCAGCGGCTCAAGAAGGCGGCTCACCACCACCTTCTCAAGGGCAATTAGGGATGGGCAATAAATGCTGGCCTTGCCAGCGACGCCCACATCCCATGAATTAATTTTTTATAAACTGTGGCATAATCCCATTGTTGGGGGGTGGGGGGGGGGCGGGGGTTCAATTTGAGGCAGAACGCTGGGTCCCCGCTCCCGATGCTGACATTGCCCTCGTTAAATTGAAAGCCAGCTTTAGGGGGCATCGGAAGGTCATTCAGAAGCTACCCCGGAATTTCCACGCTGCTCAACCCCTATAGGCCAAGCAGGGCTTATGCCAGGTCTCATTCCAGGCCTAGGGAAGGCTCCGAGACTGAACCAGGTAACTAGTTGATCCCCAAGGGATCGATTACCATTGAACTAATGGCCTGATGGGCAGGGGGAGTTTTGGAGATAATTTGCTCTTGCTTCTTTTTCAGTCTAACTCAATCCTCCGGGGCCCCCTTTTCGGAGTAGCCTGGATCCTCTCCAACGTCCCCCTCCTTAGTTGGGCGGCACCTCTATTGCGCCATGACTGGTGTAGGCGCACCCACCCTGATTATTCAAATATCTGCTTTCCCTCAACTTTAACCTAAAAAATCAGGTGGGTTTGGAGCGTGCAGGTAGTTAAATTGTTAAAAATAGGATTCCTGACCCGATCCCGCCTCCAACCCGCCCACTTCCGGTTTTAACGGAGGTGGGACGGGGTGGGGGGGGTGACCAACCCGCTCCCAGGAACGTCAATTTAAATATTTTCCCTCCATTTTGTTTTTAACTGCCTGTGGACGGGTTTCACACAATTCGTGAAACCTGGAAGTTAAAGCAAGACGGGAACTGCTGGATCCAGGAGGATGGTAGGTAAATGGTTAATACCTACCTCCTGGATCCAGAGTCCCTACCTAACCCACCCCCCGCGATCGGAGACCCCCTCATGAGGCCTCCGATCAACTCCCCAGGCCTCCCACCCACCGCCCCCCTCCCCCCCGATGGTTTCCCCGGCCCGATCCCCTCTCCGCCACCCCCCGCCTGATCGTCTGTCCGGCCCCTGATCCCCAGTCCTCAACCCCCACCCTCCCCACCGATTGTTTACCCGGTCCCCGATCCCCAGTCGTATACCCACCCCCCATCGATCGTCTGCCCAGCCCCCGATCCTCTCTACCCCCCACCCCGATCCATTTAACGGCCCGGCCCTCACGCAATCCCAACCCTCCTCTGTTCAGCTGAAGGCCTACCCGCCCACAGCCAGCCTCTCCTTTCAATCTGGCTGGCTGCGGGCGGGAAACCAAAGCCTCCCAGGTTTCCCGACCGCCTCGGAGCCGCGCCACCCCCAACCCGCCTTCCTCCACAAAATTCCGGCCCAAGAGTACTGCACCTCAGGAAAGATATATAGGCCTTGGAGGGAGTGCAGCGCAGGTTCACCAGAATGATACCAGGGCTTAAAGAGTTAAATTATGAGGACGGATTGTATAAGTGTATTCCCTTGAGTTAAGAAACTTGGGAGGTGATTTATTCGAGGTGTTTAAAATGATAAAGGATTCGATACAGGGTGCAGAGAAACCATTTCCTCTGATGGAGAAATCGAGAATAAGGGGGCACAACCTTAAAATTAGAGCTAGCCCATTCAGGAGTGAAATCAGGAATCACTTCTTCACACATAGGGCAGTGGGAATCTGGCACTCTCTCCGTTAAAAGGCTGTAGATGCTGGGTCAATTGAAGCTTTCAAGACTGAGATTGATAGATTTTCGTTAGTTTTAAGTAACAAGGGATATGGATCAAAGGCCGGTAAATGGAGTTAAGATACAGATCAGCCATGATCTAATTGAATGATGGAGCAGGCTCGAGGCGCTGAATGGCCTACTCCTGTTCCTATGCTCCTATCCGAGCCTCACCATTCTGGCGCAGACAGCATACCGTGCACCCAAGATTGGGTGCGCCCAAATATCTACCCCACGGAGTCTTTTCAGAATAAGTAAAATATGATCTGAATTGGACAGCCTGTCAACACAATTAAAATAAACGTTGGCAATATTGATTGCCCTCCACTAGCCTATTTAGTATTTACAGTTTTATCAAATATTTACAAAGCTTGGGCAAAGGCAGCAGGAGTGTGAGAACCTCAATACTGCATCAACCTGACCTTCATTTTACCTTCCTCAAAAACTCAATTCCTGGAAGATTACCTGGCCGTCTAATTTCGGAATACCACATCTCACAGTGAGCTGTGCCGTCAGCACCACCCCCAGGCACAGCCCCCTGCGGCACCATCTGCTGCAGGACCTCTCTCAGCTCCACGTGAAATGTTCAAATAAAGAAGGGCATACAGCCCATTTGGTCTCACCCTTCCAGAATGCCAACGCTCTCATCTTCCCATTACCGCATCGAGTCGCTTCTTAATAAATGAGTATGTTGGCCTTGACATGAATCTTGTCATTCATGAAAGAAAGACTTGTGAAATAATACTGAGTGGCCTGCGGGTGGCGCTGTCCAGGGAGAGTATAAATACTCGGGCACGGGCCCAGCTTACGCAGGACATTCTTAACAGGAACTAAGAAGGCTACAACTAGACCTCCATGTTGTAAAACAGTTGATTAAAGCTTTGTTTAATGCTTAGACCAAGTGCCTAGTAGTTTTCTTACATCAGTCCTGGTCTCACCCACATTCCAATTCAGCTAACTCCAGGAGTCATTGGCACACAGTGTCTACTTATGTAGATGCAATCATTAAACCTGGCTATAATCAATGCAATCATCAGAAGACCTTGAGTTGGGTGTCTCTGAATTCTCAAAGCTCTCTCATGCGGTTTCCTCTTCCTCATCTTCCTCATTGCCATCATCGGGTGTTGCTGTGTAGCCATTTCACACTAGCCAAGATTCCACAAAGCCCAATGATCAGTTCATCTGCTTTTTGGTGGCGTTGGTTGACTGACAAATGTTGGCCAGGAAAGCTCCCAGCTCTTCTTCAAACGACGTTAATGTCCACCTCAAAAAACTAGAACAGTCAGACTCGGGCCTCAGTTTAGCATTTTATCCGAAGGGGTGCGCGAGATTTCAACTTCAGCCTCACGTTCTCTTTTTTTAGCCGTCATATTTCGAACCATCTCTTCACCTCTCTTGTTCTTGTCCCTTGTATTTCCATCATTTTTCCTTTGAATCTGTTTGATTTGACTGTTCCAATGCTCTCCTGGCCGGCCTGCCATCTTCCACCCTACATAAACTGGAGCTCATCCAAAACCCTGCTGCCCGTGTCCTAACTCGCACCAAGTTCCATTCACCCATCACCAATGTTCCTGTGAAGCTGTGCGGCCACGCAGCTGTCTGGAGGTCACGCGCAGGCCGCTCAGCAGCTTTTAACTGGAAAAATCGTGCATGAATGGGCCGCGCAGCCAAAAAAAACTAGCGGGAACATTGCCCATCACCCCTGTGCTCGCGGACCTACATTGGCTCCCGGTCCAGCAACACCTCTATTTTAAAATTCTCATCCTTGTTTACGAATCCCTCCATGGCCTCGCCCCTCCTTATCTCTGTAACCTCCTCCAGCCCTACAACCCTTCGAGATCTCTGCGCTCCTCCAATTCTAGCCTCTTGCGTATCCCCGATTTTAATTGCTCCTCCATTGGGGGCCGTGCCTTCTATTGCCTAGGCCCTAAGCTCTGGAATTCCCTGCCTAAGCCTCTCCACCTCTCTACCACGCTCTCCTTCTTTAAGACGCTCCTTAAAACCTACCTCTTTGACCAGGCTTTTGGACACCTGCCCTAATTTCTCCTTGTGTGGCTCGGTGTCAAATTTTGATAATGCTCCTGAGAAGCGCCTTGGGACGTTTTACTGTGTTAAAGGTGCTGTATCAGTGCAAGTTGTTGTTGTTTCTCCTCACACTTCTCGCCATCTCTCTAGCTCACCTTTCTACGCTCTAATCTCTCACCTGCTCCATTGTTTCTGGATCCCTTAGTTTTCTCACTTGACCTCTGCGTGCAGGAAGTTAAAATTTCACCGAGTACTCTCTTGTTTACCAAATTCGTGACAAATCAGAAGCTTCAAAGCAAAAATATTGCGCTTGAAGCTTCTTGAAAGGACGGTTGGAAATTTCTGCTCAAATTTACTGACACTGAAAAATCCTTCTTTCTGGGAGCTCTTAATGGATCATTTTTGTACAAACGAATGGGCCAGTTGGCAAGGTCACAGTGTCTAAGGAACCATGGGATTTAACCCTGAATGACTACTTTCAGGAGAGGAGAGTTAAGGAGAGGAAAATAGAGGGTGGGGTGGGGGGGGTTGGAAAAAGAAATTTATTTAAAAGTGGGGCAGAGACTTCATACTTATTTGCCGAGGGACACAGGAACAGGAGGAGGCCATTCAGCCCCTTGAGCCCGTTCTGCCATTCAATTAGATCATGGCTGATCTGTAGCATAACTCCATCTACCTGCCTTTGCTTCATATCTCTTAATATCCTTACCTAACAAAAAGTCTATCAATCTCACTTTTGGCATTTTCAATTAACCCCTAGCATCAACATCTTTTTGGGGAGAGAGTTCCAGATTTCCACTGCCCTTTGTGTGAAGGGCTTCCTGACATCACCCTGAACGGCCTAGCTTTAATTTTAAGGTTATGCCCCCTTGTTCTGGACACCCCCCACCAGAGGAAATAGTTTCTCTCTCTCTCTACCCTATCACCTCCTTTAATCATCTTAAACACCTCAATTAGATCACCTCTTAATCTTCTATACTCAAGGGAATACAAGCCTATTCGATGGAACCGGCCCTCATAATTTAACCCTTTTAGCCCTGGTATCATTCTGGTGAATCTGCACTCCACCCCCTCCAAGGCCAATATATCCTTCCTAAGGTGCGGTGCCCAGAACCTGCGAGGCCCCGTACAGCAGTAGCGCATGCAGCAGGTGCGAGTTGTCCATGTGTGTGCCAGTCACTGTCTGGTGCCGGTTGTTTGCACTGTGAGGACATCCTGGCACAGCCTTGCCTCTTGGCACCAGGACTGGCATGGGGAGTTAGGCGAAGAAATACTTTGGGCGTGCAGTGATGCATTGCCGGGAATCCCAGCATTGCGTCACTGGAATTTCCTAACTCCCCATGCCAGTCCTGGTGGCAGGAGGCAAGGCTGTGCCAGGCCATCCCTACAGCGCGACCATCCGGCACCACACAGTGACTGCCGCACATGAGGACACAGACCCAACGTCACAGAGTCTTTGCTCCTTAGTCCCCTTGGCTGCGCTGAGAACTGTGTGTTCCCCCGGGGAAAACCCCCCACTTATTCCCATACCACCATTCTAATTATTCCTATACCACCATTCTAATTATTCCTATACCACCATTCTAATTATTCCTATACCACCATTCTAATTATTCCTATACCACCATTCTAATTATTCCTATACCACCATTCTAAATATTCCTATACCACCATTCTAATTATTCCTATACAACCATTCTAATTATTCCTAGACCACCATTCTAATTAGTGCCTCCAGTTCCCTCACTTTATTATCTTACCATACAGTTTATATCTTCCCCCAATCATTTCAAAAGGGAATTGGATATATAGTTGAGAAGGAAAAATTTGCAAGGCTACGGAGAAAGGGCGGGGGAGTGGGACTAATTGGACAGCGCTTTCACAGTCTCGATGGGCCGAATGGCCTCCTTCTGTGTTGTAAGATTCTACGATTCTAATGGGGAAACTCCCTTCGAAACATGCACATTGTTAGTATACATTTTCTTAATGGCTTTCAAAGGCAAACTTGGTGTAGTCTAACACAGAGTAGTATTTTTATTAATGGCAGTAATTGATAGAGAAAGTTACACACAGCTACATTTTCCTGCTTCTGGAATGCATTTAAAAAAAAATTAAGTTGCCAACTTTTGACAGATTCCCTGTCAAAATTGACAAAGTCCTGCTGTAATCTTGTCATATTTACTCACATCCTGCTCGAGATAGCTTGGGAGGGGGCGGGTGAGGGGAGGGGAGTGGAGGGGGATACAGTTGACAATCTCCAAGCAGCGGCGCTTTACTATTGACACCAAAACACTGACTCTGGAGTGTGCCAGCCAAAGCCCTTGTTTGCAGCTGTCAGATTCATCCTCCCACAACTTTTTCTCTGCAAAATCCCCAAGTTTCCGCCGATCCCCTCGTGTCCAACTGACAGAATCCATCCACTGATTTAGTTTGCATCGCAGTGCCCAGGGCTCCACCGCCAGAAACATTTCCCAGCAGTATGCTACGTGCCTCCCTCCCTTCCTGCGGCTGACAAGCAGCTCGCTTTCTTCCCAGTTGCTCTCTGACGCGTAGCTTCATACATCCCTCTGCTGCTTGAATCAATTTCTGCCTTTGATTTGCCTTTACTTTCTTGTCCACCCTGCTTGCCCATTTACAGAATTGTCGGACTGCATAATCAAACAGTGACCTCCGAGAGACATAGATCTCCGAAGGACTACCAGCCCAGCCCATCAAGGAGCCACCTTCCTAGAGCACAGTCCGTGATATAATCCGTCAAATGTCAGGGAAATATAAATCAGAAAGTGTCAGCCTTGGCTCAGCATTCGCACTCTCAACTCCGAGTCAAAGGTTGAGAGGTCAAGCTACACTCTGGAGACCATAATCAGCTCTGATCGCGAGGACTATGGAGTCGTGCTAAGCATTCCTGCTCCGCCTCACTCCACAGAAAGGCTTTTTCAAAATAATGGGCCGGAATTTGCAGTCGGAGGCGTACCTCCGGAGTACGCCTCCGACCCGATAAAAAAATCCACAACTACCTGCTGGCTCCCGGGCTTCGGAGACCCCCGATCTTGGGCCTCTAGGTGTACGCCTACGTAAAGGCCCATGGATCCCAGGGACACAGGCGGTCCGGAAATGTCCCTGGGCTCACGTGGGCCAGGTCCTCCTATCAGAAAAGAGGATTCCTCAGAAGCTTATGGGGACTCCACTTACGAACTGAATCCCCATAAGCATGAACCCAATCCCCAAATAATTAAATCATTTATACAACCGGAATAAAAATAAATGTACCAATTTTCAAATTTAATTAAAAGTCGCTTTAATGAAGCGTTTACAATAAAAATTTAATTTTTTGAAAAATAATTTTAACCATTTTAATCTGGGCCAAAATTTACATAAACTAATTTTAAATGTTTGTGGATGATTTTTTATTTTTACCTTTTTAATTGAACATTTATGTTAACCCTTACGCTGGTGAAAGCAGGCGTAAGGGTTTCGTGGGCATTTGCTGGGCAGTAGTTGGGCAAACAGCCCAACTCTGCGCCAGCGAAAGTGTTTTTTGGGTTGGTGCAGATGATCTGTCAAGGCGCAGCGCGCATGCAGAAATCAGGAACTTGCGGGGCTTTTTACAAGGTTTATGACGGCGTATGCTGTACGTACGCCGTCATCAGGACCGCAAACTCCGGGCCAATATATAAACAAACTTACTTTTCTTTAGCCCAAAGCTTGCTGATATTTTTCAATGGCTCCCTTTACTCGTACACTCTTCTGCAGTACTTCAAATCTGCCTTCGTCACTCTGTCCTCAAAAGCTGATCCTTGACCCCATCTGTCTTCTCCAACTATGACCTCATCTCTAACCTTCGTTGCCTTGCCCAGGTCCTTGAGCATGTCACTGCCGCCCAGTCCCATACTCACATCTCCCATCACTCCTTGCTCAGTTTCCTTCAGTCAGCTTTCCACCCCGCACAAACAGCTAAGACTGCTTGGTTCATCGTCACCAATGGCATCCTTTGTTACTGCCACCATGGTGTGTTAAGAATGAACAAACTTGCAATTATATTGATCCTTTTACATCCTCAGAACATCTCAAAACACCGCACAGCCAATAAATTGCTTTTGAAATGTAGTCACTGTTGTTACATGGGCAAACGCAGCAGTCAATTTGCATACGACACATAATTACCAATAAGATAATGAGCAGTTAATCTGGTTTTTGGTGTTGGGTGAGTGACAAATTTGGCCAGGATACTTGGAGAACTCCCTTGCTCTTCTTTGAATAGTGTCATGGGACATTTTAATTCCACAAGGGCAGACTCAGTTTAATAACAACACCTGTGGCAGTGCAGCTCGTCCTCAGTACTTCACTGAAGTATCAGCCCAGATTATGTACTCAATTATCTGGAGTGCGGTTTGAACCCACAACCTTCCGACTCAGAGGTGGGACGACCACCATTGAGCCAAGCTTGTCCTTCCTTGACTATTCTGTTGCTTTCAACATGGTCTTTCCTCTTTGGTTCATCTCTGTGGTAACATTCTCACTTAATTCCATTCCTGACGGTCCCAATGTAGCTGAGGAAAAATGGCTTCTCCCCCCATCACTCACACAATAACCTTGGGAATCCCCTAAGTTTGCCTCCCCTATTCCTCATTAGCATATCGTCCTTGGTGACATCATCCACAAGTTTAGGAACAGCTGCCATGTATATGTTAAATAGAATTTACAGCACAGAAACAGGCCATTTGGCCCAACTGGTCTATTCTGGTGTTTATGCTCCACACGAGCCTCCTCCCACACTACTTCAACAAACTCTATCTGCGTAACCTTCGATTCCTTTCTCCCTGTTAACAATAGACGGCTTTGCTTCTGCAACATTACCCTCAACTGCTGGCCCACCTCTCGGTTGTGTGATCGTTAGTACGACATCAAGTCATGGATGAACTGGAAAAACCATCCTCCAACTTAACACCAGCGTAACTGAAGCCACACTGCTCGTCTTCCATCAAAATCTCTACACCCTAGTCTCTGACTCCATCCCCATACCAACTGCATCTTGGACCTGAACCCAATGATGCGCATCCTTGGTATTCTGTTTTACCCTCAAATAATCCATTAGCAAGAGCACTTATTATCCATCGGCAACATCACCTGTCTCCACTCTCCCTCACCCCCATTCCTGAAACCCTCATCGATTGCCTTCTTCACCCCTAGGCTGTCACTTCTCTAAGCTTTCATTACTGAATTCCCATGCTGCACCCTTTATAAACTTTGACTTGTACAATGCACCAAGTCCAATTCTCGTCAACCTCCATTGGCCCCTAGTTCCCCCAACACATTGAATTTAAAACCCTCATATTCATTTACAAATCCTCCATTGCCTTGCCTCACTGTATCTCTGCATTCTTCTCCAGCCCTACATGCCAGAATGCCCTCTGCCTTATTGACTGGACATCCTTCTTCAGCTCTACATGCCAGAATGCCCTCTGCCTTATTGACTGGCCTTCTATGCACCCCAACCACGCACCCGCCCCCCCATTCCACCATTGGTGAAGTAGCCGTCAGCCCTTCACTCTAAAGTTCTCTCCCTGAACCCCCGCCCCCTCCTATCTTGCTATCCCTTTTCCCATCTTCAAAAGCCTCCTCAAAACCTTGCTCCTCGAGCATGCTTTTGCTCACACTCCACCCCCCAATTATTCCGCTACTGTCCGACAATCGCTTACCACGTTAAAAGATGCTGATAGTTCTTGTTGATATTGTTTATAATTCTTCTGTAAGCCGTCCATCTGGCCTCCCTGAGTGCGATTGCTCAGTCATGGGCAGCTTTGACTGTGGACTCCTGCCCACTAATAGCAGGATTGAGACTGCCTGAGTTTATTTCAATTAGGACTTCTTACAGCTGGAAACAAGAGATGGCACTCATCCCATCTGTCTGGACAGGATTCAAGTTCAGGACCCAGAGGTGAAAGGATATTCTTCTAATCCGCTGAGCCACATTTATATAAAGGGCATTTTGATTGATTGTCTCAGATTACCATCAACTTTAACAATATTCAAGCGTCTAGGTTGGGACGAACTTTTCTATCTTTCCTTTTCATCGCTGAATTGCTGGGCTTGATGTGACTTTTTCCATCTATTGTTTTGTCTGGTTGCCGAGGGGCCGATGTGTCTGCTGAGGTCTCTGTTTAGGGTTTTGTGAAGGGTTGTGAATAGTGCAGATTCCCTGCATTCCTCGTACTTTATTTTTTGCGGTCAGTGTTTAATTGTCCTTGCTGCCTCCATCTCTCTGTCTCTGTTGGTTTTTTTTCTCTTGGCGGTAATTGCTGTTTCTGTATCCTTGTAATTAAAGATTGCCTCTTGCTTCTGGGATTTGTTGTGTCTGGGGTCTCGCAGTCTTTCACTGGAGTTACACTGTTCATCATACTCGCTTGTTCTGGAACATTTCCCAGCGTTGTATACAGTCCTTTACTTGTTAAGTGCTTTTGCCCATTCAATTGCTGATGTATGGTTTGTTTGATTTAATGGATTGTGAGGCCTATCTGTCAGGCTTCCTATGCCTGGCTTCTCCAAGTTTAGATGTGTGTGTTTGTGTGTTCAGGCGAGTGGGAGATACAGAGGCTCAGTTCAAACCTCCTTTTTTTGAGGAAGTCAAGTTTCAATCCTCGCCCCTAAAACAGCAGCAGCTGCAGCGCTCCTCCATGTCTCCAGCTCCGAGATCTGGTCCCATTTACTTCACAGAACCACTTCAAGTCAATGGTGTTCTATAATATGCTGGGCCCGCCGGTGCTGTGGAACCTGCTCAGATTGTATTGCCTGCATTGAAAGAAAGACAGAAAGACGGTGGGGGAGAAATTCAGTTGGTTAGTGCCTCCCGTTAGCGCCTGGCGGGGGCGCCAACGAAGTAGCGCCGAGGCGAGGCGAATCCAGCGCCGCACGCCAAATCCAGTCGCCCCCTTGGCGCCGCCGCTAACAGTTAGCGCCTGGGGCTTTAGCGCCAGGCAGTTCGTGACGTCAGTGAGCGTGCAACGCTCACTCAGCGCCCGATCTGCCAAATTGATCATCGCCCCCTGCCTTAGCGCATCGCCCTGACAACGACAGTAAGAGGAGGGGTGAAGCAGTCGGATGGCAGCTCCAGGGGCTATATTTAAAGGGATCAGTCGCAGCTGTCAGGTTCGTGCTGTTTCACTGCTTCCTTGTCAGTTTGAGATTGTGCAAGTGTTTAATTCAGTCATTTAAAGGTTCTTTAGTATCAGGAGTGTTGTGGCTGCTAAAAACTGTTACATTTATTCTGACAAAATTTCAAAGTGCTACACATCATTAAATTAATGGGGGCTGTACTGGCAGTCGACCTCGCCCTCCAGGATCTACTGCGGAGGGAGCAGAGGCAGCGAGAAGGATTGCAAGATGTGGCCAGAGGGAGGAGGAGGGCCATCAGGACTCTCAACAGGAGGCCTTACCCTCCGAGGGTATTCCGAGAGCACTTCTCCTACCTCCAATTAAGTGAGGAGCAGTGTATTAGAAGGCTCTGCTTTAGCAAGGATGTGGTCACAGAACTCTGCCACCTCCTGCAACCAGACCTCGAGGCTCAGATCAAGGCAACCACGGCTCTCTCAGTGACAGTCAAGGTCACTGTTGCCCTCAATGTCTTCGCCAGCAGATCCTTCCAGTGCGCAACAGGAGACATAGCTGACATAACGTAGTTTGCCGTCCATCGCTGCATCCGGGAGGTCACAGGGGCTCTCTACAGTATCAGAAGGGACTGCATTTCCTTCCCCATCACCAGAGAGAAGTAGGATGAGTGTGCTTTGCCAGGATAGCGGGATTCCCCATGGTGCAGGGCGCCATTGACTGCACCCACGTGGCTTTGCGGACACCACATAACAATCCTGAGGTCTTCCGTAACTGCGAAGGCTACCACTCACTTAATGTGCAGTTGGTGTGCGACCATAGACAGCGAATCCTCAATGTGAATGCCCGCTATCCTGGCAGCAGCCACGATGCCTTCATCCTGTGCCAGACCGGTATTCCAGCACTCTTCCAGACACCACATCAAATGCACGGCTGGCTGGTCGGAGACAAGGGCTATCTGCTCTCCACCTGGCTCATGACTCCCCTCCGCAACCCCAGCACTCCTGCACAGCATTTATATAGTGAGAGCCATGCTGCCACCAGGAACATCATCGAGCAGACCATCGGAGTGCTCAAGCAATGGTTCCGCTGCCTTGACCGCTCGGGAGGAGCCCTCCAGTACTTGGTAGAATGGGTGTCCCATTTCGTGGTGGTCTGTTGCATGCTCCACGACTTGGCCATCATGAGAGCCCAACCCTTGCCACCAGGGATTGTGGGACCACCTCAGGAGGAGGAAGTGGGAGAGGAGGAGGAGGAGGATGTGGATGAGGAGGAAGAGGAAGACAAGGAGGAGGAGGAGGAGGAGGAGGAGGAGGAACAGGAGTGAGGGAGGAGGCAGCCACTCAATCGGCCTTCCAGAAGGGCGGTCCGTGACTGCCTCATCAGACTGCGGTTCTAATAAATTAAACCCCAGAACCCCGGTGCTCACAACATCCCCATCCTTCCATCCCTGTCGCAGGACATATCACAGCGCACAGCTGAAATGAGAGACACCACAAAATCATCCAAAGCCAATGAATAAATTTATCAATAATCAGTGAACACATCTTTACAACAACAATATTTACTATTCACCCTTGTGCAATCCCTTAGTGCCCCTCGTCACTGTGCCTTTGCCTACTCTAGTGCTCCTACGAAGTGTTGGCCCAGTGGCTGCAGCAGGGCTGGTGGAAGGCTGCTGACTGTCCGTGCGAGAGACTTCAGATGGCCGTGCAGGATGTCCTCGCCCAGCTCTGGGCCTGGAAGACCTGGCTGTAGATTGCACCACCTCAGCATGGGTGGCCGCAGTCCGGGCTGGCTGGATGACAAGGGCAATGGCGGAGTGGCAGTGGTGGGAGCAGGAATACTGTCATCCTGAGAGAGGACAGCAGGTTCCTGCACCACTGACCCACTGCCATTCCTCTGGGGCAGCACCTCGGCATCACTACCAATCTGCTGGAGCACAGATTGCTGGCCTGCTGTGACACCGTGAAAGCCCTGATGGACAATGGTCAACCCAGCCACGATGGCAGCAGTCAGAGCTTGCGTGGCATCAAGCTGAGACTGCATGAGAGCAGTCTGAGTATCGATGGCACCAAGCATAGACTGCATTACAGCACTAAGACGTCGCGTCGCTTCCACTTGGGCTGCAATTGAAGCTGCAACATCGCCCATGACACGCGGCATGAAGTCTGGCTCACCCCTGTCTCTCTGGGAGCCCACCATCCTTTGCAGACTGCAGATGATGGGCTCCATGGTGTGCGCAGAGCTCTGTGCAATGCTGAAGGCAGTCTCCTCCACGCTCCTTACCATTGCCGAGAGACTCTCAGGCACCCTTGCCATTGCACCTATCATCTCTGTGTGCGTGCCCAACACCCTTCTTCTAAAGGCCTCCCCATCGAGGTCCTCATCTGAGTCCTGTGCAGCAGAACTCGCGTGCGAACTCGCCCTCCGGGGAGCTGGCCCCCGAGCTACCCTTTCCCCCCCGCTGGCCTTGCCGCAGCCCGCTCGTCCACGGTGCATCACCCTGTGCAGATCCCGCTACTATACTAGCCTCTAAAGAACACGTAGTGCCAGTATCTGAGCTGGTACCTGTGGGTGAGACATGCAGAGACGCGATGTGTTCTTCCTCCGCCTCGCTCTCTATGGTGCCCTCCGGGACGGGCTGCTCAGGTGCTTGCTCATTATCTGAAAGCATAAAGGCACAAGAGTCGAGTTAAGGTGAGGGGAGGGGGGCAGGAAGGGAGAAAGGCATACATACTGCATGATTGGCTGCAAAGTGGGAAAGGCTTGTGGGGTGAGGGGGAAGTAGGATGTGAGAGGAAGGAATAGGGATGAACATACCGTTGTTGTCCCCAAGGGGGTCAACATTGCCGGTGGACACAGCGCCCACCACCTGGCGCCCAGTGAATTGCAGCACTCTTTCCTCCAGCGCAGACAGTGGTTGGGTATCGGCTTTGCCCTCGCCTGTGCGCTCCTGCTCCTTCCTGTTTTGAGCCACCTTGGCCTGCAAGAGAGAAGAAAGTGTGTGAGTGAATGTGGAGCAATGTGTTTGCGTGATGTGCCTGCCATAGTTGAATAGCTATCATTGTGTGCAAGGTGTGAGATGTGGGTGTGAGTGTTAGTAGGTGGAGATTGTTGGTGAGTGAGTGCTGGGGGTGTGGTGCTTTGGGCAGTGTGTGCAGACTGTGGTTTAGATGGTGGTATGTAGCATTTGTTGAGGCATTGACTCACCCTGGCCACCCGAGTGAGGTTGTTAAAGTTCTTCCTGCACTGTGTGTGGGTCCTGGGGACCACAGTGCTGCCCGAGACCTGCTGGGCTCCCTCCCTCCACATGGCACGAAGACTTGCGGCGAGGGCCTCCTGCCACTTGTCGGGTACAGCACCGCCCTCCGTCTCTCCACAGCAAAGAGCAACACCTCCAATGCCTGGTCGCAGAATCTGCGAGCTCTCTCCCTGGGCCGTTGATCTCCCATAATGACACCTCCTTCAGTGGTCCGGTTCCTTCTCCTTGGCCTTCTGCTGCTTGCTGAGACAGCTGCAGCACCAGCAATGCTGAGAATGAGGTTCTGCAGCCTGAATGAACCTCCCCTATAAGAACTGGGAAGAGACTGTGGCAATGATGACCAGCGATTAGACTGCACCTGAAATTGCTTAGTGCTTTGAGCCTAACCACTGAGCTGGGTCATTAGCGCTTGATTTAGCGCTCCAGTCCTTTCTTTGAGCGCTAACACTTAATTTAACGTGCAGCGAGATTCATTAACGCCAGGTGCTATATCTCAAACTTTTCAGAAGTTAGCGTCCATTCCTGGGCTATAATGAATTTCTCCCCCAGAAAGACAGAAAAACAGAAAGAAAAAAGACAGACTTGCATTTCTATAGCGCCTTTCACAATCTCAGGACGGCCCAAAGCTCTTTACAGCAAATGAAGTGCTTTTGAAGTTTAGTCACTCTGGTAATGTATTAGCAGTCATGATAGATCTAGGGACTGATTTTAACCCGACCTGCCACCTTTATATTGGCGGAGATTTGCAGGGGCGGTAAGTGGACGGAAACTGTACGGTGGCTGCAGTGAGTCCTATCGACAGGATTCGCTGCAGCAACTCACCAAGGAGTCTTTGGCAGCACCTCCCAAACCTCCACCACCTAGAAGGGCAATGGTAACAGGCTCATGGGAGCACCATGGCCGGAATTTTAATCGGGAGGCATCGGGTGGGGGCCAGAGGGTGGTCTGGGGCCGGACTCGAACATCGGGGGCTGGAGGAGGATTGGGGTTGCAGGGGGGGGAGAGGGAGAGAATATCGGGGCTGGCCTGAAGATCATCGGAGGGGTGTGTGGGGAGGTCGGGAAGGTGATCGGAGGCCTCGTGGGGGGGGAACGGAGGCCTCGTGGGTGGGTCTCCAATCGAGGGGTGGGTTAGGCAGGGACGCTGGGTCCAGGAGGTAAGTATAAAGGCACTTAGCTCCAGGATCCAGCAGTCCTCGCCTTCCATTAGCTGGCGGGCTCCCTGAGGCCTGCGAAACCCTGCCAGCCAGAGTTAAATTTGAAATGCTGGTTAAATCTGAGGCACACCATAATATTAATAATATTTAAATGGATGACCTGCCTCCCTCACCCCCCCTCCCCCGGTCCCGCCTCCGTTAAAAGCCCCAGCCCAGCACCCTCCACTCCCCCACCTTCCTGGCCCAGAAAGTCCGGGGAAATGGGGCAGCATTTAGCGCGTTTAACACTTCAAGTTTTCACAGAGTCATGGGTTTCTTTGCTTCAATAGGAGTGAAGGATGCTTAAGCTGCAAGAACCACGAGTGTTCTTTCAGTGTAGTTACTTTTTTTTCCCCACAAGTCATAGCTTATATTCAGGGCCATCTTTGAGTTGTCAGCTTGTTTAGGTCAGTCATCTCTTTTGAAGATGTTGATCAGATCTCTTTTGGTTTTCTAGACTGGCGTGTCTGTATACGATACCCGAGCCAGCTCGGTCTGCAATGCCCCAGGCTACTGCTGATGATTAGCCAGCCAGCCTGGCGCAGTAATGGAATCAGCTCAGGTAGACATGATACAGAGGACTCCTCTCCTTTGTCTCCAAGTAACCCTACTGGCTAGGGCTCTGTGGCAAGATGCGCAGTTTTAGCTGGTTAAACACCATCAGTAGCCCCGCACACAGTCGGGGCACCTAAACGCTCTGTAATTAGGTAAGTGGGGTGCGTTTTATGGGTAGTGAGTGTGCAGGTAAGTTTAGCGTGCCTTACATGGTATGCACTCCATATCTGCCAAGCAGAAACTCAGCCCGTGTAGATATCTCAGTAGCTTTATTTTGTTAGACTCCTTACAATCGTGAGGTGACGGGTTTGTGTTTTTGTCAAAACAGCCAGCTGACCGAAGATAAAACCTTTCCCCACAATAACATCTTCCCAAAAAAACCGTAGGATTTCACCTTACTTGGTAGCTGTTATCAAATAGTGAGAAAACCTTGCCAGTGGCCTTATGTCAGTCGTCTGTGATGCCATTTCACCAGCTGCTCCTTGCTGCCTGTTCAAATTTGTGTGAAGCTGTAATGAATATGGAAAACGCTAATGCTGTTGCTTTTGCTGCCGTTTTGAGAGTAGATGGTGAGGAGGGTAATGTACAAATGCTACCAGTAAGGTGCTCGAGGACACACGTTAATTATTTGCAGCATCAACTTCTTTAATTTACATTCAGTTGTAATGAGTATCATGTTATTCAATTAAATACCATTATCATACATAAGGCAGATGGTTGCTCAATTGCCCACACCAAGTATCAGAGTTTAGCTCCCTTAACTCTTCAAGGGCTGACTATTTATTTTCATCCATTGGGTAAATGCAAAATTAGCTTTGTACGAACTTTACGATTTTTCTTACTATTCCTCACTGGGACAGGTGGCGCCTCATCTCATAAAAGGCAAAACCTGCTACAATTGAGCACCCCGCCATTATATTTTGTCTTTTAATCTACTGGGGTGTGCCCAAAGTGAGCTGTTTATGGTCGAGAACAACAAGATATCTATTTTTCCAAATGTACCCAAGTCCCAGCATCAATAGACAGGATTTTGTCTATCAAGAAGCCAGCACTTTCTTCATTTAAGAACATAAGAATTAAGAAATAGGAGCAGGAGTAGGCCGTTCGGCCCTTCAAGCCTGCTCCACCGTTCAATAAGATCATGGCTAATCTTCTACCTCATCTCCACCTTCCCGCACTATCCCCATATCCCATGCTTCCTTTAGTATCCAAAAATCTATTAATCTCTGTCTTGAATATACTCAACGACTGAACATCCACAGCTTTTTCTCAAACACAAAACAAAAGACACCGACCTTGAGCGATGCAGCCTAAAGGCAGCCCTCCCAGGCACAGATGACAAAATGGCGTCCTGAAAAAATATTTTGTGCATGGGCAGCTTTTGATCAAGACACAGCTTTAAATATTAATATTCTGCCTTAAAGTTCCTTCTATGTTTCCTGCACGAATAAAAGTATAAAATACAATGTTTTGAGCAAAAGTAATACAAAATGTGGCTCCTTTCAAAGTTTGAGAGAGAGGGAGATTGCACTCAGCTGGCCGTATCAATGGCAGACTGTTCCATTGAGCCAGTGGTAAGTTTTTATCGTGAAGACCAACAATTATAAAACTTATGAAAAGGTTAAACAGATTTGCATTGTTCCTTCTTTGTCAAATATTTCTGCAAAAGTACTTAACGTGACTAAAAAGTTTTACTGACAGAGCATGTTTAAATTCAAGACTTTTATTCGTGGCCCCACCTCCAAATTTGAATATTGGCACAGAAAGCAAAATACAGCAGATGCTGAAATAAAAACAGAAAATGCTGGAAACACTCAGCAGGTCAGGCAGCATCTGAGGAGAGATGAAGGTCGGGTTAACTCCTGTCAAACGCCAAATTAGGATGACACTGTCCTCAGTCGAAATCAAATCAACAAAAGTGCCCCCCCTTTTTAAAGGGGCACAAACAATAAACGTCAAATTATAATTAAAACAAAAGGAAATTTATCAAATCAAATCAAAATGCTATGTCTACTGTGCACTCCAGTCCCTCCGGTGCCCACCAGTCGTGGAGAGAGCAAGGGAGGGTTAACGTTTCAGGTCGATGGTCGTTCAGGGTTCGACACTTCAAGAATATTTCATTGGCTGTGAAGCTCTCTGGGACATTCTGAGGAGGTGCGCGGCGCTATACAAGTGCAAATTCCTTCTTCTTTTAATGACTGAAAGTGCACGCTGTGTCGATCGCCCATCGGTACAGTAAGAAGGGAAAATGCTCCCTGTGGCAAACAGGGAAAGTAGCTCCATCCGAAACAACAGAACTGCAGTATGTCAATTTCCAGGTTTATTGGATTGAACCACAATTTTTGAAGCTGATTTTGGGAGTGGGAGGAGGGGAGGGGAGGGGGCATTAAATCATCAGGTTAATCCTCAAAATCATAAAGCTTAAGCATCAGCAATTAAAATAAAGTCATGCTGCTATCAAAGAAAATGATTAGGAAAGAAGAATGGTCCAGTACAGTTCTCATTCCAGCAAGCTGGGACATAGCATCCTCTACCAAGGAAGATCCAACCTCTGCAATCTATAAACCTCTGGCAGTTTAATCAGGGATTAATGATGCTCGTATCAATTGAGTCATATCATGAGGCCTAATTCTGACCTCCCCCACGCAGGACAAACCTCGGAGCTAAGGGCAGGGCGGCTGTAAAATGTAATTTAGATCTCTAACTTTAGAGAGCAGTAAGAAAGATCAAATAGGTAATTAAAAGATGGAAAGGGAAGAGTAAAAAAGGAATGTGCTCGGCAAGCATAAAACTGAGCTCTGACCTACCAGACAGACCAGTTAACAGCAAACTACCTGAAGGAGCAGTTTGACTGATGGGGCGCAATTATTAAGCTGGTCAGGTGCAATCCAACTAAGCTTCACGCAAGTCACACAGTCCAGTAAAAAGCAATTATTGTTGGAATAAAACCGGTGGAAAGTCGTCTCACTGCCGAGTGAGGACGGAATTGCATCTAAGGGACGAGGAGCAATTAAACAACTTGACCGTAAGGCACCCAGAAGTGGCTACAATCAGCGCCATAAACAATAAAACCGCCTGACTCCTAATCGGCTGAGAAATGCATTATGAATTGATTGGTGGTGAGGTTGGTCCATAACTTGGGTCACACCGGCAAATGGATCAGCAGCAGGAGCCTGCAAGCCAAGATAATGTACCTTAAAGTGGGAAAAATGGTCAGATTTCAGATCATGGCACTGGCAGGGCTGTTGCCAGGTTATGGATGGGAGCAGGTAACTAAGACACCATTTACTGTGTAATTAGATATTGAGTGCTTGTTTGGACCACGGTAAACAGCAATGCACAGAACAAATTAATACAGAACCACAGACAGTGAAGCATAGATAAGTAAGCCCAGACTCTTAAAAGGACTCTTTACTCTGTCAAATTCCCACTGACTAATCGAAGAGAAGCAGGGAAATGTCCCTTTATGTTGATATGTCGAGATGCCAGGGTGCACTTACCATAAGCTCATCAGAATTGGAGATGATGCAAACCTCAATTCAAAAGTCCAAAATCACTTAGAATCTTTCCTCCAGCAACAGTTTCGAAGTAGAAGGTCGAATAGACTAGGGAGAAGCTTTGAATAAACAACAAAAACTTAGATTTATATTGTACCTTTAAAGTTGAAAAACGTCGCAAGATACCTCACGGAGGGACAAAAGAAAATGGAATAGATGCTGAGCTGGGGTTAGAGAGTTAAGAAACATGACCAATAGTTAAAAACAGATAATCTGGTCATTTATTTCATTGCTGTTTGTGGATATCGCTGTGCGTACATTTGCTGCCGGATTTATGTATATTCTGCTCGCTTATTTTATTTGTAGGTAATGGGTAAATTATAAATTACAACAGAACTGCATTTTTTTTTAAAGTACTTAATTGACTGTTTCCATCAGGTGAGAGCATTGCAGATGCCCTAACTATAATCTTCCAAAGTTCTCTCGATTCGGGAACCGTTCCTTTAGATTGGAAAATTGCACAAGGTGAGAGAGGGAAACCAGTGAATTATAAACCAGTTAGCCTAACATCTGTTGTCGGGAAATTACAAGAATCTATAATTAAAGATAGGGTGACTGAACACCTCGAAAATTTTCAGCTGATCAGAGAGAGCCAGCATGGATTTGTAAAGGGTAGGTCATGCCTGACAAACCTGATTGAATTTTTTGAGAAGGTGACTAAAGTAGTGGACAGGGGAATGTCTATGGATGTTATTTATATGGACTTCCAGAAGGCATTCGATAAAGTCCATCATAAGAGACTGTTAACTAAGGTTGAAGCCAATGGAATTGAGGGCAAACTATTGACCTGGTTAGGAAATTGGCTGAGCGGCTGGAGACAGAGAGTAGGGATAATGGGCAGGTACTCTAATTGGCAGGATATGACTAGTGGTGTCCCACAGGGATCTGTGTTGGGACTTCAACTATTCACAGTATTTATTAACGACTTAGATGATGGGATAGAAAGCCACATATCCAAGTTGCCGATGACACAAAGATAAGAGGTATTGTAAGCAGTGTAGATGGAAGCATAAAATTACAAAGAGATATTAATAGATTAAGCGAATAGGCAAAACTGTGGTAAATGGATTTCCCAATGTAGGCAAATGTGAGGTCATCCACTTTGGGCCTAAAAAGGAAAGAATAAGTACTTTCTAAATGGTGAAAAGTTAAAAACAGTAGAGGTACAAAGAGACTTGGGGGTTCAGGTACATAGATCATTAAAATGTCATGGACAGGTATAGAAAATAATCAAAAAGGCTAATGGAATGCTGGCCTTTATATCTAGAGGACTAGAGTACAAGTCATGCTGCAGCTATACAAAGCCCTGGTTAGACCACACCTGGAGTACTGTGAGCAGTCTGGGCACCACACCTTAGGAAGGATATATTGGCCTTGGAGGGAGTGCAGTGTAGGTTTACCAGAATGATACCTGGACTCCAAGGGTTAAGTTACGAGGAGAGATTACACAAAGTAAGGTTGTATTACCTGGAATTTAGAAGGTTAAGTTGTGATTTAATCAAAGATTTCAAGATAATAAGAGGAACTGATAGGGAGAAGCTATTTCTGCTGGTTGGGGATTCTAGGACTAGGGGGCATAGTTTAAAAATTAGAGCCAGACCTTTCAGGAGTGAAGTTAGGAAACACTTCTACACACAAAGGGTGGTAGAAGTTTGGAACTCTCTTCCGCAAATGGCAATTGATGCTAGGTCAATTGTTAATTTTAAATCTAAGATTGATAGATTTTTGCTAATGAAAAGTATTAAGGGATATGGGGCAAAGGCGGGTATTTGGAGTTAGGTCACAGATCAGCCATGATCTTATTGAATGGTGGAACAGGCTCGAGGGGCTAAATGGCCTACTTCTGTTCCTATGTTCCTACGTTCTTATGTAAAGTTCTTTGAGACGTCCTGAGGTCGTGAAAGGGGCTATATGAATGTAAGTTCTTCCTTTTCTTTCATTGAGATAATTGGGTTTTAAGGACACGTTTAATGATGAAGAAAAAGACAGAGAAGGACAGGGAGCAATCTAGAGTAAAAATACTTAATTGGAGGAAGGCAAATTTCAGTGGGATGAGAATGGATCTGGCCCAGGTAAATTGGAATCAAAGATTGGCAGGCAAAACTGTAGTGGAACAATGGGCTGCCTTTAAAGAGGAAATAGTTCGAGTACAGTCGAGGTACATTCCCACTAGGAGGCAAGGTAGGGCAAATAAAGTCAGAGCTCCCTGGATGATGAAAGAGATAGAGAGTAAGATGAAGCAAAAAAAGAGCGCGTATGACAGATGTCAGGTCGAGAATACATCTGAAAATCAGGCTAAATATAGAAAGTTCAGAGGAGAGGTGAAAAAGAAAATAAGAGGGACAAAGAGAGGGTATGAGAATAGAATGGCAGCTAACATAAAAGGTAATCCAAAAGTCTTCTATAGGCATATAAATAGTAAAAGGGTAGTAAGAGGAGGGTTGGGGCCAATTAGGGACCAAAAAGGAGACCTACGCATGGAGGCAGATGGTATGGCTGAGGTACTAAATGAGTACTTTGCATCTGTCTTCACCAAGGAAGAGGATGCTGACATAGACATAGTAAAGGACGAGGTAGAGGAGATACTGGATGGGATAAGAATTGATAAAGAGGAGGTACTAGAAAGGCTGGCTGTACTTAAAGTAGATAAGTCACCAGGACCAGATGGGATGCATCCTAGGATGCTGAGGGAAGTGAAGGAAGAAATCGTGGAGGTATTGGCCATAATCTTCCAATCCTCCTTAGAAACGGGGGTGGTGCCAGAGGACTGGAGAATTGCAAATGTTACACCCTTGTTCAAAAAAGAGCATAAAGATAAATCCAGCAACTACAGGCGGTCCGTTTAAACTCGGTAGTGGGGAAGCTTTTAGAAACAATAATCAGGGACAAAATTAACAGTCACTTGGACAAGTGTGGATTAATTAAGGAAAGCCAGCATGAATTTGTTAAAGGCAAATCGTGTTTAACCAACTTGATTGAGTTTTTTGATGAGGGAACAGAGGGTTGATGAGGGTAATGCAGTTGACGTGGTGTACATGGATTTCCAAAAGGCGTTCGACAAAGTGCCACATAATAGGCTTGCCAGCAAAGTTGAAGTCCATGGAATAAAGTAGACAGTGGCAGCATGGATACGAAATTGGCTAAGTGACAGGAAACAGAGAGTAGTGGTGAACGGTTGTTTTTCAGACTGGAAGAAGGTATACAGTGGTGTTCCCCAGGTGTCGGTACTAGGACCACTGCTTTTCTTGATATATATTAATGACTTGGATGTTGGTGTACAGGGCACAATTTCAAAATTTGCAGATGACACAAAACTTGGAAGTATAGTGAACAGTGAGGAGGCTAGTGATAGACTTCAAGAAGACAGAGACAGGCTGGTGGAATGAGCGGACACGTGACAGATGAAATTTAACGCAGAAAAGTGTGAAGTGATTATATTTTGGTAGAAAGAAAGAGGAGAGGCAATATGAACTAAAGGGTACAATTCTAAAGGGGGTGCATGAACAGAGAGACCTGGGGGTATATGTGCACAAATCGTTAAAGGTGGCAGGGCAGATTGAGAAAATTGTTAAAAAAGCTTACGGGATCCTGGACTTCGTGAATAAAGGTATAGAGTACAAAAGCAAGGAAGTTGTGATGAACCTTTATAAAACACTGGTTCGGCCTCAACTGGAGTATTGTGCCCAATTCTGGGCACCGCACTTTAGGAAGGATGTAAAGGCCTTAGAGAGGGTGCAGAAAAGATTTACGAGAATGGTTCCAGGGATGAGGGACTTCAGTTACGTGGATAGACTGGAGAAGCTGGGGTTGTTCTCCTTAGAGCAGAGAAGATTGAGAGGAGATTTGATAGAGGTGTTCAAAATCATGAGGGGTCTGGACAGAGTAGATAGAGAGAAATTGTTCCCATTGGTGGAAGGGTCGAGAACCAGAGGACACAGATTTAAGGTGATTGGCAAAAGAACCAAAAGTGACATGAGAAAAAACTTTTTTACGCAGCGAGTGGTTATGATCTGGAATGCACTGCCTGAAAGGGTGGTGGAGGCAGACTCAATCACAGCTTTCAAAAGGGAGTTGGATAAGTACCTGAAAGAAAAACATTTGCAGGGCTACGGGGAAAGGGCGGGGGAGTGGGACTAGCTGAAGTGCTCTTTCAGAGAGCTGGCACAGGCTCAACAGGCCGAATGGCCTCCTTCTGTGCTGTAACCATTCTATGATTCTATGAAGCAGTGAGGCAGAGTGGTGTAGGGAGGTAATTCTCGGAGGAAGGCTAAGGGTTCTGATACCCGTGATAGCAAAGGTAGGTGGTCTACGCACAAGGCCAGAGTTGGAGGACCAAAGGGTGTGGGAAGGAATGTAAGGCTCAAGGAGGTTGTCAAGTTAGAATGGTTTGAGGCTATGGGGAAATTTGAAGGTGAGGACAAGGATTCTTAAATCACTGCATTGGAGGACAGGGAGCCAATGTAGGAAAGGGAGGTCTGGTGTGATGGGTTAGCGAATCTTATTATGGGGCAAGATATGGGCCACTGAACTTGGACGAGTTAGTTATGGAAAGAGGGGTTATGGCAATGGAGGAACTAGAGAAATCAAGTCTAGAGGTGATAAAAGCACAGATGAGGTAGGGTGGAGCTGGGCGACTTTGTGGAGCTGGAAACAAATAAGATGTTATGCCTCGCAGGTCATCAGTGTTTAGTGACATGACCATGTCCTCAAGGCTTGAGACCTTCATCTTCTGCTCACAGAGACACTTGACTCTCTTGACGTGGGCTTAACTTTTTTTTTGCCAGTGTTTGGTCAGCCTGGGCAAATATTCAACCAACCTTTGATTAATTTTGTCTCCATAGCCCAGCACCTATCGGAACAAATTGGTGTCTGATACATAAGCAGCCTCGATCAGCGAGTTGCTGGTGGCCTTGCTTCAAGATGGTAGCGGTGAAGAATCAGGTAACTCCAAAGAAGCTGACCTTGAAGGAAAGTTGAGTAAGAATTGTCGCAGCTTTTCGCAATATGATGATACTCACATTCTAAGATAATTATAGAGAATAGGAAGGAAGAAATTTGGCCACTTTAACCGTGTGAACCTATGAGCAAAGAGTTCTAGCAAATAGGATCCATCTTGGCCGATGACAGCAATAAAAGTTGTCATATTTTTATGGTTCTCCTTTAATAGATTGATCTTAGCAAGTTAATGATTTCCATTAAAATGATTTGATTCTGTGTTTGGCTGGCGTCTGCTGTGATCAGTCTAAACGTAATTGCTTGGAAATGGAGTCTATTTAAAAATAAACGTCAAAGAAAATAATGAATTCAGGGAACTACTGGTAATTAGATTAAACAGCCCGAAAGCAACAGGGTGGATACAATTATTAATCAGGTTTGCTTTTTATCGGAAGTAAAAAAAGATGCGTCAACGATGTGATTTTTTTTTTGGGCTGGGATTTTGAAATGCTGCAAATATCAAAAAGTGTGATTGAAAATGAAGCACATAATCTAATCTGCATCACCGCATCTAAGCAAATTACTCTTTGGATTTTGGGTCATTAGTTTAATCAACAATCTCCTCAGGATTGCCAGCATGGTTTCATATTGTGAATACTTTCTCATTTCCACAGATCAATAAAGATTATAAACTGAGGATGTTGATTAACATAGAAAAGCTTCACACTGCCATTGTTCACGACACCAGTGAATGAATAACACTGGAAACAATTATCAAAGAAAGACTTGCATTTCTGTAGTGCCTTTCACAACCTCAGGACGTCCCAAAATGCTTTACAGCCAATGAAGTACTTTTTGAAGTGGAATCACTGTTGTGATGTGGGAAACGCGGCAGACAATTTTCACACAGCAAGGTCCCACAAACAGCAATGTGATAATGCTCAGAAAATTAGTGATCTTGGTTGAGGGATAAATATTGGCCAGGACACTGGGAGAACGCCCCTGCTTTTCTTCGAATAGTCCCATGTGGATCTTTTACATCAACCTGAGAGGGCAGACAGGCGTCAGTTTAACGCGGACCTCAGTGGGAGTGGGAGCAGGGGAGGCGGCGGCTTAAAGGGAGCACCGGAGAAGGCCCAGGATACAACACAGATCGGAGCAGGAACGGCGAAAGCGGAGGCGGCATAAAGGGAGCACCGGAGAAGGCCCACTGGCACCAGTACTGGGGAAAGAGGGAGCTGTTCCGATGGGACGGGCTCCACTTAAACCGGGCTGGGACCAGTGTCCTGGCGAACCAAATAACTAGGGCAGTAGACAGGGCTTTAAACTCATGGAGGAGGGTGGGTGGGTGGGAGGATTCAGGAAAGAGTAAATTTAAAAGCAGCAAGGGAAATGCCAAGGATCTAGAGCAGCGTAGAATTTTGGGTAAAAATAAGCAGAGTGGGTCCGGAAGTGACAGAGAGAGTACCAAAGTTAATAAGGCATCAGTGACTAAGGTGACATATGGGAAAAAATATTAAAAAGTCAAAGCTAAAGGCACTATATCTGAATGCACGAAGCATTCGCAACAAAATAAATGAATTAATAGCCCAGATGGAAATTAATAGGTTTGAGCTAATAGCCATTACGGAGACGTGGTTGCAAAGTGGCCAAGGTTGGGAACTAAATATTCCAGGATACTTAACTTTTAGAGGAGATAGGCAAAATGGAAAAGGAGGAGGGGTAGGCCTGATAATAAAGGATGGGATAAAGACAGTAGAGAGAAAGGATCTTAGCTCCGAAAATCAAGAAGTAGAATCAGTTTGGTTGGAGATTAGAAACAGCAAGGGGCAGAAAACATTGGTGGGAGTTGTTTATAGGCCCCCAAACAGGAGTTGTAATGTAGGGCAGAGTATAAATCAGGAAATTAGAGATGCATGTAACAAGGGTAATACAGTAATCATGGGGGACTTTAATCTACATATAGACTGGGCAAACCAAATTTGCAGTAATAGTGTGGAGGATGAATTCATGGAATGTATGCAAGATAGTTTTCTAGATCAGTATGTTGAGGAACCAACTAGGGAACAGGCTATTTTAGATCTAGTATTGCATAATGAGAGAGGGTTAATTAATAACCTTTTAGTAAAGGGGCCTTTAGGGAAGAGTGACCATAATGTGATAGAATTTTATATTGAGCTTGAAAGTGATTTAGTTAAGTCAGAAACTAGGATCATAAATCTAAACAAAGCAAACTACGTAGGTATGAGGAGTAAGTTGGCTAAGATAGATTGGGAAACTACATTAAAAGGTATGACAGTAGACAAGCAATGGCTAGCATTTAAAGAATTAATACATAATTTACAACAAATATACATTCCTTTAAGGCACAAAAACCCCACAGGAAAAGTGTCCAACCGTGGCTAACAAGAGAAGTTAAAGTTAGTATTAGATCAAAGGAAGAGGCTTATAATGTTGCCAAAAAGTGTAGTAAGCCTGAGGATTGGGAGGATTTTAGAATTCAGCAAAGGAGGACCAAGAAATTGATAAAGAAAAGGAAAATAGAATGAGAGTAAACTAGCGAAAGACTGTAAAAGCTTCTATAGGTATGTAAAAAGCAAAAGATTAGCAAAAGTAAATGTGGGTCCCTTACAGGCTGAGACAGGAGAAATTATAATGGGAAATAAGGAAATGGCAGAGAAATTAAACAAATACTTTGGGCTGGATTTTGATACTGGGGCGGGTTGGGGTTGTGTCATCCACCCGACTGCAATTGGATGTGGGAGATTGATGCAATTTTCACCTAATTGGGCAATTGAGTTCCAGCATGTGGGAACCCATGAACCAATTAGTGTTTTCAGTCTGAAAGTCGCCTCTGATGATGTCATCATTGCTGCTGCATTGAAGGTCTTCAGAGACTGCCTGGCCTTTGCTGTGAGAGGACCTGGATGCAAAATAAGCAGCAGCCCTAAGTCTGCTCCCAGATATTTTTACACCACCACTCCTAGATATGTCTCCTCCCCATCCATCCATCCATCCATCAGCCAGCCAGCCAGCCAGCCAGCCATGTGCTCCCACCAGGTTTCACATTGGTGGTTCAGAACAGGCGTGCTTCACGTAGAAAAAGGGTTAAAATCACAAAGGCCTTTCGAAATGGCATTATAGAGCCAATTTAGTGCTTGTTAAGGGCCTTAACAGCCTATCCCGTCTCTTAGAGGCGGGATAGAGTCAGGACCAGCAGACACGATTTAATGAAAATTGTGTGGAGGCGGGATGGAGGCGGACTTGTGCCCGCCCGCCAGTTTTCGCAATTTTAACCCCCCACACGCCTCCAAACCCGCCTCCACGGGTCAATGAAAATCCAGCCCACCGTGTCTGTCTTCATGGAAGAAGATGCAAAAAATTCCCAGAAATAGTAGAGAACCAAGGGTCTAGCGAGAATGAGTAACTGAAAGAAATTATTATTAGTAAAAAAATAGTACTGGAGAAATTAATGGGACTGAAAGCCGATAAATCCCCTGGACCTGATGGCCTACATCCTAGGGTTTTAAAAGAGTTGCCAAAAGAGATAGTGGATGCATTGGTTGTCATCTTCCGAAATTCCATAGATTCTAGAACGGTTCCTGCGGATTAGAAGGTAGCAAATGTAACCCCACTATTTAAGAAAGGAGGGAGAGTGAAAACAGGGAACTACAGACCAGTTAGCCTGACATCAGTAGTAGGGAAAATGCTGGAATCTATTATTAAGGACGTGGTAACAGGGCACTTAGAAAATAATAATAAGATTGGGCAGAGTCAACATGGATTTATGAAAGGGAAATCATGTTTGACAAATCTGTTAGAGCTTTTTGAAGTTGTAACTCGCAGAATAGATAAGGGGGAACCAGTGGATGCATTTGGATTTTCAGAAGGCATTCGATAAGGTGCTATACAAGAGGTTCTTAAACAAAATTAGGGCTCATGGGATTGGGGGTAATATACTAGCATAGATTGCGGATTGGTTAACAGACAGAAAACAGAGAGTAGGAATAAACGGGTCATTTTCGGGTTGGCAGGCTGTAACTAGTGGAATCAGTGCTTGGGCCTCAGCTATTCACAATCTATATCAATGATTTGGATGAGGGGACTAAATGTAATATATCCAAGTTTGCTGATGATACAAAGCTAAGTGGGAATGTAAGTTGTGAGGAGGATGCAAAGAGGCTTCAATGGGATATAGACAGGCTAAGTGAGTGGGCAAGAACAGGGCAAATGGAATATAATGTGGAGAAATGTGAAGTTATCCACTTTGGTAGGAAAAATAGAAAAGCAGAGTATTTTTTAAATGGTGAGAGATTGGAAAATGTTGGTGTTCAGAGGGACCTGGGTGTCCTTGTACACGAATCACTGAAAGCTGACATGCAGGTACAGCAAGCAATTAGGAAAGTAAATGGCATGTTGGCCTTTATTACAAGAGGATTTGAGTATAAGAGTGAAGATGTCTTACTGCAATTATATAGGGCCTTGGTGAGATCACACCTGGAATATTGTGTGCAGTTTTGGTCTCCTTACCTAAGGAAGGATTTACTTGCCATAGAGGGAGTGACACGAAGGTTCACCAGACTAATTCCTGATGTGGAGATGCCGGTGTTAGACTGGGGTGGACAAATGTGAGAAGTCGCACAACACCAGGTTATAGTCCAACAGGTTTATTTGAAATCACAAGCTTTCGGAGCGCTGCTCCTTCGTCAGGTGAAGTGAATGATGCATATAGGCACAGCATATATAGTCAGAGAACACAGCCAGATGATTACAGTTAATCTTTCCAACTACCCTTTATCACACCTCGGCAGAGAGATAATCACGGCAATCAAAGGTGTGGATGGTGTCCAAACAGGTCAGTCAGGAAAACATTACATCAAAGACAATGAGGTGGGGTCACAAGGGGTCAAATGTGGCAGATGCTGGGGTCTGTATGGAAAACAAAAAACTTTTTTTGCTGGAAATCACAGCAGGTCCGGCCGCATCTGTGTAGAGAGAACAAGCCAACGACGACTCAAGATCCCGGTTGAGGCCGTCCTCATGGGTGCGGAACTTGGCTATCAGGTTCCGCACCCATGAGGACGGCCTCAACCGGGATCTTGGGCTCATGTCACGCTACATGTAACCCCACCTGACGTAGAGTCATCCAGACTCGAGTCGTCGTTGGCTTGTTGTCTCTACACAGATGCGGCCGGACCTGCTGTGATTTCCAGCAAAAAAAGTTTTTTGTTTTCCATATAGACCCCAGCATCTGTCACATTGTCTTTGATGTAATGTTTTCCTGACTGACCTGTTTGGACACCATCCACACCTTTGATTGCCGTGATTATCTCTCTGCCGAGGTGTGCTAAAGGGCAGTTAGAAAGATTAACTGTAATCATCTGGCAGTGTTCTCTGACTATATATGCTGTGCCTATATGCATCTCTTCACTTCACCTGACGAAGGAGCAGCGCTCCGAAAGCTTGTGATTTCAAATAAACCTGTTGGACTATAACCTGGTGTTGTGCGACTTCTCACATTAGACTAATTCCTGGGATGGGGGATTGTCCTATGAGAAGAGATTGAGTAGACTAGGCCTATATTCTTTAGAGTTTAGAAGAACGAGAGGTGATCATAGAATCATAGAATGGTTACAGCACGGAAGAAGGCCATTCAGCCCGTCGAGCCCATGCCAGCTCTCTGCAAGAGCACTTTAGCTAGTCCCACTCCCTGCCCTTTCCCCGTAGGTCTGCAAATTTTTTTTCTTCAGGTACTTATCCAACTCCCTTTTGAAAGCCATGATTGAATCTGCCTCCACCACCCTCTCAGGCAGTGCATTCCAGATCCTAAACACTCGCTGCATAAAAATGTTTTTCTTCATGTCGCCTTTGGTTATTTTGCCAGTCACTTTTAATCTGTGTCCTCTGGTTCTCGACCCTTCAGCCAATGGCAACAGTTTCTCTCTATCTACTCTGTCCAGACACCTCATGATTTTGAAATCAGGGAGCAATCTAGAGTAAAAATACTTAATTGGAGGAAGGCCAATTTCAGTGGGGTGAGAATGGATCTGGCCCGGGTAAATTGGAATCAAAGATTGGCAGACAAAACTGTAGAATCATAGAATGGTTACAGCATGGAAGAAGGCCATTCAGCCCGTCGAGCCCATGCCAGCTCTCTGCAACAGCACCTTAGCTAGTCCCACTCCCCCGCCCTTTCCCCTGCAATTTATTTTCTTTCAGCATAACTACCTTTTGAAAGCCGTGATTGAGTCTGCCTCCACCACCCTTTCAGGCAGTGCATTCCAGATACGAGTATAGAAATAGGAGGATAGAGCAGATGAATGCGTGGCTAGAGAGATGGTGCAGGAGGGAGGGCTTCAGATTCCTGGGGCATTGGGGCCGGTTCTGGTGGATGTGGGACCTGTACATGCCGGACGGTTTGCACCTCAACAGAGCCGGTACCAATATCCTCGTGGGGAGATTTGCTAGTGCTGTTGGGGAGGGTTTAAACTAAGTTGGCAGGGGGAGGGGCACCAGGATGTAGCATTAGAAAGGAGAAACAATGGGTACAAAGGATTGGGAGAGACGGATAGCACTTAAGTAAGAAATAGTGAGGTATTAGTTGGGGTCAGACTAAGAGAGAACGCAGGATGGTCTAAGATCGGTTTACAGTGTATGTATTTGACATAGTGGTTAGCACTGGTGCCTCACAGCGCCAGGGACCCGGGTTCAAATCTGACTTCAGGTGACTGTCTGTGTGGAGTTTGCACATTCTCCCCGTGTCTGCGTGGGTTTCCTCCGGGTGCTCCGGTTTCCTCCCACAGTCCAAAAATGTGCGGGTTAGGTTGATTTGGCTATGATAAATTGACCCTTAGTGTTAGGGGGGATTAAATATGTGGGGTTATGGGGATAGGATGGGATATGTTAGGGGGAATTAAATACGTGGGGTTACGGGGGTAGGGTGGGATATGTGTACTGTGGGGATTAAAGCAGAGACAGGGTACTGGATTTGGATGATCAGCCATGATCGTATTGAATGGTGGAGCAGGGCCGAATGGCCTACTCCTGCTCCTAGATTCTATGTTTCTATGTAACGCACGAAGCATAGTAAACAAGGTTGGTGAGCTGCAGGCGCAAATAGCCACATGGGAATATGATGTCGTGGCAATGACGGAGACCTGGCTCAAAAAATGGCAAGTTGGGTATTAAATATTCCTTGATATAGGGAATTTGGGAAAGATAGGGAAGGAAAGATAGGAGGTGGTGTGGCAGTATTGGTTAAGGAGAATGTTACAGTGCTGGAGAGAGAGGATGTCCAGGAGGGGTCAAGGACAGAATCTATATGGCTGGAGTTATATGGCTGATCTCATTGAAACATACAAAATTCTTACAGGGCTTGACAGGGTAGATGCTGGGAGGATGTTTCCCCTGGCTGGGGAGTCTAGAACCAGGGTTCACAGTCTCAGAATAAGGGGTCGGCCATTTAGAACTGAGATGAGGAGAAATTTCTTCACTCAGAGGGTGGTGAATCGTTGGAATTCTCTACCCCAGAGGGCTGTGGAGGCTCAGTTGTTGAGTATATTTAAGACAGAGATCAATAGATTTTTGGATATTAAGGGAATCAAGGGATATGGGGATAGTGCAAGAAAGTGGAGTTGAGGTAGAAGATCAGCCATGATCTTATTGAATGGCGGAGCAGGCTCGAGGGGCGGAATGGCCGACTCCTGCTCCTATTTCTTATGTTCTTAACATCTCATCCAGAAGATGGCACCTGTGACGGTGAAGCACTGCCTCAGCACTACACTGGAGTGTCAGCTTGGTTTATGTGCTCAAGTTGTTGGAGTGGGACTAAGAACCCACGACCTTTGACTCAGAAGCAAGAGCGCCACCACTGAGTCACGGCTAAAACCTTAATTAAAAGTTACTTTGATAATTATATGTGCTTCAAATCAGATTGTCCTCCTGTTGCCCCACCCACTCATTTTACATTCAGCCTGCGAGAAATTACAGTTTCCCATTTTAAAAGAAGTTAATTTCCACAAGCACTGACAAATTACGTTAAACAATGAATGCACGTTAAGCTTTTATGCACAATTTTTCAGTGTAGATTTATAATCAAGACTGCACTACTTACAACCGTCACTCCATCCACTTGCGCAACTCAATACAGCAAATGAGGCATCCAAATATTTGCCTGTAGAAATAAAACATAGACAGGAACATCTATTTAATATTTTTGGTACGTTTTAACAAGGGATCAATGTAATGACCGTCTTAAAAAGCATTATGTTCAATCCTGCTTTACGTCTGACTCACAAGATTAAGCTCATGTTTGAAGAGCTTGGATGGTTTAATTGCCTCCTCCCTTGTTTTTTTGGCCTGGAACTTCCTGACTTCAAACACCAATGTAGAAATGGTTTCTGTGAGTTCATATCCACTGCTAGCGAGTCCGCATGTGCTTCTGACGGTATCGGCGGTGCAGATTGTCACTAACAGTAATGAAAGGCTTGCATTTATACAGCACCTTTCACAACCTCAGGACGTCCCAAAGCGCTTTGCAGCCAATGAGGTACTTTGAAGTGTAGTCACTGTTGTAGTGTGGGAAACACGACAGCCAATTCCCACAAACAGCAGTGTGATAATGACCAGATAAATTGTTTTAGTGATGTCGATTGAGGGATAAATATTGGCCAGGATACCGTGGAGGACTCGCCTGCTCTTCTTCAAATAGTGCTGGGGAATCTTTTACATCCACCTGAGAGGGCAGACGAGGCACCTCCAAAAATGCAGCGCTCCCTCAGCACTGCACTGAAGTGTCAGCATACATTTTATGCTCAATTTCTGGAGTGGGACTTGAACCGACAACTTTCTGACTCAGAAAGAGTAAGAGTGCTACCCACTGAGCCACGGCTAACACTACTTGCTCAGGCATATTCTGGAGAATCCTTTTGTGCTTATCAAATGAAGGTTCTTTGCCCTAGGGAATGGAACAATTGATCCAGTTTTGTGCGCCCAGTGTCACCATCAAACACCCCCAAGTCAGGTATATCCCAGCCAGGTAGAGTAAAGCTATTCTGCTCCAACAGCGTGCTGTAACCCAACCTCAGGAGTGAACCTCTGACTGCACCATAGCTGTATCAGCCTTGGCTCAGTGGGTAGCACTCACATCTCTGAGTCATCGAAGGTTGTGGGTTCAAGTCCCACTCCTGAGACTTAAGCACAATAAATCTAGGCTGACACTGAAGTGCTGCACTGTCGGAGCTGCCATCTTTCGGATGATTCATTAAACCGAGGCCCCATCTGCTCTCTCTCGGCATTATTTTGAAGAAGAGCAGGGTAGTTATCCCCGGTGTCCTGGCCAATATTTATCCCTCAATCAACAATACTAAAAAACAGATTATCTGCTCATTATCACATTGCTGTTTGTGGGAGTTTGCTGTGTGCAAATTGGCTGCCGTGTTTCCCACATTACAACAGTGCACTTTAAAAGGTGTACTGGACTGTCACACTGTATTATGGATTGAACAGGTACATTCTACACATGGACTGTCACTCAGTACTAACCGATTTTGAACTGAGCCAAATTAGAAAAATCTGGCATAAATCCAGGTTAAATCAATTTGGATTAGTGAATTGTTTTTGCCAGAAGTTAGAGGCACAGACACAAATGCGAAACAATGGTGTAATTAATAGCTAGCGTTGATTGTTATTTGAAAGAAGGAATCCCGATTTACTTTGTGCGCTGAGCAAAAATCCACGGAAACAAAAATCTTCAGGTTTATCCTAACACTCACATGAGTTGATTCAGCTGTTTTAAAAGGCTCCCGATTAGATTTAGGCTTACAACAGCTTGTTGGCAGTCAGAGATGTTTGTGTGTGTATGTGTCTGCGTATCTGTGCATGTGTATCTGTGTGCGTGCGTGTGCATGCATACATGTTCACTGAACTCTCCTGTCAGTAGCCACAATGCCAAAGGTCAAAATTGTAACATGGAGTGTATATACTTTACTGTGATTTATTAATACTTCCTGGCAGTAATGGAACATCCAATACATTCCTTCCTCACTGAACCTGGAGAGGAACATCCTGCGAGAAGCCAAGCTGCTGTACTTTCTCTTTATCTGCAGTAAGCCATTCTGTACTGGATTTGTCCAAGGAAGTTTCAACGAGCTAAATAGCAGCCGATGGGCTATGCCCAAATCAGGTGGGACACCAACTTGTGCCTTTCTGACCTCAACAAGGTTTTCTGAGGAGGTAGGCAGTTGCCCTGAGCTTCTCTGACACATCTCCCTGCAGACATTAACTGAACAGCAGTGATGGAGGCCAGAGAGCAGCAACCATGCCTTGTCTACCTGTTCTATCCGTGACACAGCGTGACAGGCAATGTATAGAATGTATCTGCTCTATTTGTGATACAGTGTGACAGTAAGTGAACTGCCTGATAAAGGGATGGCGTCCTATCCCTCACTAAGACCCACTTCCCTATCAACCCTGTCCTCGGCAACCTTCACTGACTCTGTCCACCAACAGAGACAGTGAAACGAGATGGCAGCTCACTTGGGCCGACCCCCCACCTTCATGGCATTGTGCATTGTGCTAGCTTGGATCCAACCTGTTTCAATCGTGCCAGAGTATCTCCTCCAACTGCCTCTCTTTGCACCTCCCCACCCCCGTCACCAACCGTACCCTCCCCACCCCACCCCCCGCCACACCTCCGAATTTCACCTTAGCTGGGCCTCAAGGCAACATCTTGTGCTCTCCTACATGATGCCCCTCAGCAACCAACTCACAAGGGTAGGCACTTGGGTGTTTTATGCAATGTTCATGTAAATTTTCTGTTAAAGTTTTGTCAAACATTGAAATCTTTATTTTCAATACTTTGCCTTATTGGACAGATCTGTACTCACCTGTGGAAGTGTCTCAGTGAGTTGTAGTGAATGGTGAGACATAACGGTACCCTCCGCAATGGTGGTGAGTGTGAAAGGAATGGCTTGGTCATTGTAGGAATGCTTTATGGTGCTGGTGTGGGGTGGTGCCAACCTGGCACATCATGTGGCAGCCAGGGTGTACAGCGTTAAGTGAACTAAATTAGGCCATGGTGATGCCATCGCTGGCCTCCCGGGCAGCAATGTTGTCGGGTGCTGATGCCCTGTGTCCTGTGCAGCATCAGGTGATTGCGGAGAAGGTTGGTGCTGTTGTTGGTGATGTTGGTGTGCCTGGTGATGTTGGTGTTGGGGCTGATCGTGGAGGGATTCAGAGGACCAGGGTGAGATGTTTTCAAGGGCACCGATGTTGCTGCAATAGATGGCAGCTGAAGTTGAGATGACAGAAGCGATCTGTCAATGGTGAGAGAGCTTGCTCCAAGGAGGTGACAGTGGATAGAGAGTTTACTCCAAACACTTCCAAACTGCATACAGCTCAAAAGTGTCTTCCAAGTCCTGAAGGCTCAAGCTTCTGACATTGTAAAGTGACCAACTGTGAAATGGTAGCTTTTATACCACTTTTGCAGCTGTCACCTATTCACAGCAATGGGGAGACATAGAGAACCCGACCTACTTACCTGATGTGATCTCCCCGTTAAAAATGTGGGAAAATAGAAAAAGGCTGGCAAAATAGTAGTTAACAAGCATTTAACTATCTTAAATGCCTCCCCCGTCGCTTGGTGTCGGGTCTGTTCTGAATTCGCAGACCCGACACTCTGAGCGCTGGCAAAATCGCGACCCGAGTTAAACAAGGTGTTGTTCAACCGTTGAGCTGACATCAAGCTGTGGATGTGCAAGAACTTCTTACCACTCAGCACTCAAACTGCACTTTAGTCTCCAACTCCATCCCTTTCTCTGACAGTTCACTTAGGCTGACCCCCACTGTGCCAACCTTGGTATCCTGTTTGACTCGGGTGAGTTTCAAACCTCACATGCTTACCACCACTAGACTACCTAGTTCCACTGCTGCAACATCAACCTCCACTTCACCCACACTTCATGCTCATGATAAAGGCTTGAATTGTTTGTCCATACCTTTGTCACCTCCACACTCGATTACTCCAATGCTTTTATTCCCAGTCTTCCAAGTTCTGCCCTTCGAAAATTGCAACTCGCCCAAACCTCCACAGCCCACATCCTATCCCTCACCAAGTCCCACTTCCCTTTCAACCCTGTCCTTGCCAACCTTCCCTGACTCCGTCCACCAATTACATTTTTTTCTAGCCGAGCCTTGTTTCAGAGGAGTGAAGGCTAGGGCTGATTTTCCAAAAGCGTGCTCCTGGTGCGCGGCGTAATTCCATCGGGAATGGAAGTGAGGAATTCACAGGCGTGCATCCCACTATTTCCTTACAGGTGTCCCGGTGGGTAGGATTCTGCACCAGGAGTCTGCCTTTTACATAGAATTACAGAGTCTGCAGCACAGAAACGGGCCATTCGGCCCAACTGGGCTATGCCGATGTTTATGCTCCACATGAGCCTCCTCCCACCTTTCTTCATCCGACCCTACCTGCATATTCTTCTATTCTGTTCTCCCTCAACTACTTATCTAGCTTGCCCTTAAAGGCATCTGTGTTATTCGCCTCAACTACTCCTTGCGCTAGCAAGTTCCACACTCTAACCACTCTCTGAGTAAAGAAGTTTCTCCTGAATTACCTTTTGGATTTATTAGTGACTATCTTATATTTATGGCTCCTAGTTCTGGTCTCGCCCGCATGTGGACACATCTTTCCATGTCTACCCCATCAAACCCTTTCATAATCTCTATCAGGTCACCTTCTCTCTTCCAGAGAAAAGAGCCCCAGCCTGTTCAGCCTTTCCTGATAAGTATATCCTCTCAGTTCTGGTATCATCCTTGTAAATCTTTTTTTGCACCTTCTCCAGTGTCTCGATATCCTTTTTATAATTTGGAGACCAGAACTGTGCACAGTACTCCAAGTGTGACCTAACACAGGGGCTTCACAACCTTTTGGCTTCTCCCCTCCCGTGCTACAGTACTTTTTCTGTATAAAAAATTAGTTCTAAAATTAAACATGTATGTATATATTTTTGTTTTACTTACTTAATTTGAAACTTGCTGCTGGTGCTGAGCAACAATTTGGTCAAGATGTGGAGGTATCTTCAACAAGCACACGCACAAGTCATGGTCAATGTTCATTTGTTTTCATCGGTGTCATTGCTGAAAACCCAGCTTTGCATAAGTAGGTTGTACTAAATGGGACCAACACCTTCAGTGCTGCAGAAGAAGCAGTGCTGTATTCCTCGGAGCATTCACGCCAAAATGACTCCAGTGGCATTTCACTCAACTTGGTTCTGAGGGAGCTGTCTGATGAAAGGTCAGTGAGCTCTTCTAATAGCTTTGATGGGACAGAGGGTGGCAGTTTAGCTTCAATATTCTCACTAAAGGGGCTTGTAGCCCACGGGTGTGTAGCAGATTGTTCTGTCGTCAGTTCAGGAAAATATTCAATATCTTTTGCGACAAGCACATCCTGATGTAAGAAGCAATGGGCCGGATTTTGCGACCACCCCCCCCCCCCCCACGGGTGCGTACGAGGTGCGCTCGCGCCTGTAGGGGCCGCACAAGTGCCGGTTTCAGTCCTGCGAAGCTCATGCGCTGAAAATCGGCACTTGTGATCTGTCAAGAATTCTCTCGACAGATCATCCGCAAGCACAATAAAAGTGCCACTGCGGGTGGAGAGTTGAGCTTTTTCCACAACTTCCGCCCGCTGAATGACTGTCAATTTCCTGGTAAAAGCAGGCGTAATAAAAATAATTTTTTTTCAATCATTTAAACATTAAAAAATCTGTGCAATAAGGTAAGGTTATTTTTAGCCCCTTTAAAACATTTCAATTTATTTTTCAAAAAATTTAATTTTTGTTTAAAATATTTAATTAAATGGCATTTTAATTAATTTTATATATGTAATGGTTTTTCTTTATTTATTTCAGTGTGTCGGTGCATTTTTGCATTCATCCCCATTCATACTTTTGACAGTTCTGTCTGTACGGAAATGTCAAAAGTGTGAAGGGGGATTCCCTACTTCCATTGGTTCCCCATGGCCCACGTGATCCCAGGGGCGCTTGCGAACCGCATGCGCCCCTGGGATGGCTGGGCCTCTGCGCATTTCGAAGAGGAGAGGCCCAGGATCGCAAGCCTCAGGATCTACGGAACCAGCAGGTAAGTTCGTAGATTTTTTTCCAATCGGAGGCATCCGCCCGCAGGAAGCTTCCGATTGGAAATTCAGGGTGTGTCTAAATAGGTGCAGCGGCTTTTATTCTTTACACAACACCAGAAATGCTTTCCGGGCATTGCAGCAACCCCATCAGTGCAGACCCTAAGGCAATTTGTTCAGCTGATTGCTGCTGAAGTCATGAAATCATCTAACAATTTGAAAATAGTGCCTGACTTTGTTGTTGTCTTGAGCTCTTTGCAAAGCAAAAAGTCCTCTTTTATTTCCTGATTCCACACGTACCGAACGTAGGGGAGTAAAGGGGACATTTTACAAATGTCTGTGGGATTCATCAAGTTGTACAGCAAAGTCATTGTCATGCAGCCGATCAATGCACTGCAAAACTATGTCTTCTGACAGTAAATCAATCCATCGTTTGACAGTGTCATTCGACATTGGTATTTTTTCCAGTTCCTTGGTCACCTGTTCTCCAAACATTTCCCTTATGATTTCAATGGCACACGGCATTATCAACTCCTCAGCAATCGTATGTGATTTTTTTTTTGCTTTAGCAATTTTCTGCGCCACTAAGTAAGATAACACTGCAAGCTTTTTATCAGTGGTAGTTGTGGACTTCATTACTGCTTTAGCACCGAGCAGTTCCTTAGCCTAGCGCTGAAAAAACGAATGTTGCTTGTCCTCATATATTTCACACTTAGTAATTAAACGTCTCTGTAATTTGGAGGGCTTCAAAGATTCATTGGACAGTGCTTGCCCACAAATTACACACTGCGGTTGAGGTATATCACCAATTCCAGTACAAATAAAACCGAAATTCAAGTAGCTGTCTTCGTATTTCCTTAATTTTGTAGGGTTAATGGCGGCTTTATGTTTTTGTGCTCACACCTCCACCTCTCGGTGTTCCTCAGCCCTTCCGGTTGAACTTGACGAAGGAAGTTCTGTATCATCGCTCTGTGGGTTTTGTTGTTTTGAGGCTGATGGTCGAATTAAAAATGTAACTAGATTTGGTATTTATTGTGTGCGTTTACAACGACTTCTCCTGTTCTTTGTCATTTATCTTGCTCCCGCTGAAATAGCTGTATTGCACCTTGCGTAAAGCGAGAACGTTTTACCTAACCTGAGAACGTGTTAATTTCTGCGCTTCCACCATGTAATAAACACGCACGAAAATTTACTTTTTTTCCCCTATACATTCTCTGGTTATTTTTGGCGGACCCCTTGAAACCTTCTCGTGGCCCTGAGAACCCCATGTCCCCTGAGAACCCCTGGTCCCCTGAGAACCCCAGGTCCCCTGAGAACCCCATGTCCCCTGAGAACCCCTGGTCCCCTGAGAACCCCATGTCCCCTGAGAACCCCTGGTCCCCTGAGAACCCCTGGTCCCCTGAGAACCCCTGGTCCCCTGAGAACCCCTGGTCCCCTGAGAACCCCTGGTCTAACCAAGGCTCGATGCAAGTTTAACATAACTTCTCTGCTTTCCAATTCTATCCCTCTAGAAATGAACTCCTGTGCTTTGTTTGCTTTATTATGGCTTTAGTAACCTGCGACGCTACCTTTAGTGATTTGTGTATCTGAACCATTAGATCCCTTTGCTCCTCTACCCCATTTAGACTCTTGTTATCCAAGCAGTAGGTGGCCTCCTTATTCTTCCTACCAAAAATGCACCACCTCACACTTATCTATATTGAAATTAATTTGCTAATTACATGCCCATTCTGCAAGTTTATTAATGTCTTCCTGTATTTTATTGCATTCTTCCTCAGTATTAACTATACCCCCCAATTTGATGCCTTCTGCAAATTTTGGAATTGTACTTCTGATACCCGAATCCAAATCATTTATGTAAATTGTGAATGACAGTGGCCCCAGCACCGATCCCTGTGGAAAACCACTTCCCACCTTTTGCCAGTCTGAGTTCCTGCCCTTTTACCCCTCAGACTGGATTTTAACACCCAAAGACGGGTGGGTAGTGGTCAGGTCAGAGGTTAAAATTTAAAAAAACCTCAAACCTGACCCCAACCCGCTCATGTCCGGGTTTAACGGAGGCGGGGAAAGGGGCAGGCAGCCAACCTGCTCCCAGGAGGCGGGTTGGCAATTTAACTATTTTAATGACAGCCTCTGATTTAACTTGTTTTATAGGTTTAACTGTGGCCTGCCGTGTTTCCCAAACCTCGGGAAACCTGACAGCTAAAGGGAGGTGAAGACAGCTTCGGGGAGAAGGTAAGTGCATTTACAGCACTCTTTGTGGGCCAGGAGGAACAAGAGTGCTTTCTCCTGGCCCTCCAAGCTCGTCCCCCTCACATTCAGACCCCTCCATATAAAGACGCCCCGGGGGTTGGGGATCGGACCTATGGCCTGCTCTGGAGTCCTCCCCACCCGACTGGAAGCCAAACCTGTCAATCAGGTTGACTTCCAGGCAGGGAACCTGTCAAGGACAAAAGACGCATGCAGTGGAGTTAAAACTCCACAGCGTGTAGGGAAACCCGGACACCCATCCAAAACTCTGCCCCCCATCTACGTACCCTGCCCCTGTTAATATCCAGGCCTTATTCTCTGTTTTTTGTTTTGCAACCAGCTTGCTATACATTCTGTTACTTGTCCCCTGAATCCACATGCGCTGACTTAGTCATGAGTCTACTAAGGCCTTTTGAAAATCCAAATATATTACATCTACTGCATTACCCTTGTCTACCCTTTCAGTTACTTCTTCAAAGAATTCAATAAGGTTGGTCAAACATGACCTCCCCTTTTGAAATCCGTGCTGACTACTCTTTATTGTATTTTGGTTTCTAGATGTTTTTCACCTTGGGAAGATGAAGTGAAACAATTTTTCAAAACCATATTTAATATAGATGAGGAGAAACTAGGGAGATGGAGAGAGTCTCATTGTCAGGGAAGGGAAAGAGAGCAATGGACAGAGGTTATACCTAAGGAGATAATGAAGACCCATAGAGAGACAGAAGAAAAGAAAGAAAGACTTGCATTTATATAGCGCCTTTCATGGCCACCGGACGTCTCAAAGCGCTTTACAGCCAATGAAGTACTTTTGAAGTGGAGTCACTGTTGTAATGTGGGAAACACGGTAGCCAATTTGCACACAGCAAGCTCCCACAAACAGCAATGTGATAATGACCAAATAATCTGTTTTTGTTATGTTGGTTGAGGGATAAATATTGGCCAGGACGCTGGGGATAACTCCCCTGCTCTTCTTTGAAATAATGCCATGGGATCTTTTACGTCCACGTGAGAGAGCAGACGGGGCCTCGGTTTAACGTCTCATCCAAAAGACGGCACCTCTGACAGTACAGCACTCCCTCAGCACTGTACTGGAGTGTCAGCCTAGATTTATGTGCTCAAGTCGCTGGAGTGTGACTTGAACCCACAACCTTCTGACTCAGAAGCGAAGTGTGCTACCCACTGAGCCACAGCTGACAGTCCTTCAAGAAGCCATCTTCTTGAACCACTGCACTCCAAGTGGTGAAGGTACTCCCACATTAAATCAGATACCTCCACTCCCTAATTAAGTCCCAAACCAAGCGAGCCATAAAGCTACAAATAATGTTATAAGCTAATTTTATGAAGGCACAGAATTGCAAAGGAAGAATACAAATACAAATTCCACTAGCATACTCTACCAGTGCGGGGAAGACAGAGCAGGAGCCTTTGTCTGTCTAAGCACAAGGTCACTCCAACAACACTCAAGAAGCTCGACACCATCCAGGACAAAGCAGCCCGCTTGATTGGCACCCTCTCTACCACCTTAAACATCCATTCCCTCCACCACCGGCGTACCATGGCTGCAGTGTGTACCATCTACAAGATGCACTGCAGCAACTCGCCAAGGTTTCATCAGCAGCACCTCCCAAACCCTGCGACTTCTTCCACCTAGAAGGACAAGGGCAGCAGGCGCATGGGAACACCACCACCTCCAAGTTCCCCTCCAAGTCACACACCATCCTGACTTAGAAGTATATCGCCGATCCTTCTTCGTCGCTGGGTCAAAATCCTGTAACTCCCTCCCTAACAGCACTGTGGGAGTACCATCACCACACGGACTGCAGCAGTTCAAGAAGGTGGCTCACCACCACCTTCTCAAGGGCAACTAGGGATGGGCAATAAATGCTGGCCTTGCCAGTGACGCCCACATCCCATAAAAACGAATAAAAAAAACCTGTCTCAAATTGTGGGGCAGGGTCATTTTTCATGGTTGGGACGGGCTGCCGGTGCTGCCTTGAGAGACAGAGTGACTCACAGATCCTCTGCTAGACCCTTCCCAGGCTGTAGAAAAAAAGTCTTCAACAGTAACTAATGGGAGCCAGGATTCTTTCAAAATAATGTGATCGATTCCCCCCGGGATTGATTATCTCCGCCTCCTAAAGGTTTGGGATCTTTTGAAGGGTCTCAGCAGAACTCATACCAGTTCAGAAAGCAACAAGGCTCCTTTAAGAGATATTTATGCAGTCTCGGTATACACAAAATTAGCTTGTAACATTGTTTGTAGCTTTATGGCTTGCTTGGTTTGGGACTTAATTAGGGAGTGGAGGTATCTGATTTAATGTGGGAGTACTTTCACCACTTGGACTGCAGTGGTTCAAGAAGAAGGCTTCTTGAACCACCTTCTCAATGGCAACTAGGGATGGACAATAAATGCCCATATACTGAGAATATGTCTGAACATAAGGACATAAGAAATAGGAGCAGGAGTAGGCCATTTAGCCCTTCAAGCCTGCTCCACCATTCAATAAGATCATGGCTGATCTTCTACCTCATCTCCACTTTCCTGCACATATCCCTTGATTCCCTTCATATTCAAAAATCTATCAATCTCTGTCTTGAATATACTCAACGACTGAGCATCCACTGCCCTCTGGGGTAGAGAATTCCAAAGATTCACCACCCTCGGAGTGAAGAAATGTCTCCTCATCTCAGTCCTAAATGGCCGACCCCTTATTCTGAGACTGTGACCCCCCTGGTTCTAGACTCCCCAGCCAGGGGAAACATCCTCCCTGCATATACCCTGTCAAGCCCTGTAAGAATTTTGTATGTTTCAATGAGATCACCTCTCATTCTTCTAAATTCTAGAGAATATTGGCCTAGTCTACTCAATCTCTCCTCATAGGACAATCCCCCCATCCCAGGAACCAGTCAGGGTGAACCTTCGTTGCACTCCCTCTATGGCAAGTACATCCTTCCTTGGGTAAGGAGACCAAAACTGTACACAATACTCCAGGTGTGGTCTCACCAGGGCCCGATATAATTGCAGTAAGACGTCTTTACTCTTATACTCAAATCCTCTTGTAATAGAGGCCAACATACCATTTGCTTTCCTAATTGCTTGCTGTACCTGAAGTGTAAGCAGATGATAGTTTGGTAGCTGGACAAGAAAGCTGCTGTATTGTTATACACTCCTGCCCAAGATAGAGGCCACTGAACTTTTGAACTAAGTGACCCTTACTACTACAAGTCAGCATTTTTAATTAAGTTATGCTTGTGTGAGCTAAACACCCAATTCAGTACATGACTTGATTGCGTGGGCATAAGCACTCTTAATTGGGTTGGTGCAGTATAAACCAATTGCTAATTGTGTAGGGATGGGATATGAAACAGGTGTTCTGTGTGGGAAAATTGTCGCGTCGTCAAGATAACAAGGAAACACATGGGAATGAATGTCTTCGATGACGGAAACGGTCGCTAAATTGTAGCTGAGTTGAGATAACAGAGGACTGCGGGAATGACACTGTGTTTAGAATGGGGCTAGGGTATGAGGATCTCCACCACACAATCCATTCTCCAGATCACTCTTGATCTGTACAGCGCTGGAATTAATTCCGTTGAATTAAACGTTTCTGTGAGCCCCTTTGTTGCTGGAGTCCGAACTCACTCGTTAGACAAACTACTGGACTGATTTGGAGCTCCTGAGGGCGTCGGAAAGGAATTTTCCAGTGTATTTTTTTCTTTATTGGCCCTGGGGTTTCTCTCTGGGTTTTCTTTTTGCCTCTGCCAGGAGATTACATGGCCTCGGAGCGGGGGTGAGAGGCAGTGTCTAGTCACGATGCTCCAGCTATCATGGTGTGTGGGCTGGGCTTGATGGACCAGCTGGTCTCTTCCTGCCCCTCAATTTTTGTATGTTCGTTTGTTCATAACGAGCATAGCCAACAGAAGTTTTAAAAATGAGCAATATTTCAGGAGATGTTTGTTGTTACTGAAGGAAGGCAGTTTAAAAAAACAAGAGGATAACCAAATCAGTGAACTATACATATTGAAAGAAAGAGTTGCATTTCTATCGCGCCTTTCACGACCACCGGATGTCTCAAAGCGCTTTACAGCCAATGAAGTACTTTTGGAGTGGAGTCACTGTTGTAATGTGGGAAACGCGGCAGCCAATTTGCGCACAGCAAGCTCCCACAAACAGCAATGTGACAATGACCAGATAATCTGTTTTTGTTACATTGATTGAGGGATAAATATTGGCCAGGACACCGGGGATAACTCCCCTGCTCTTCTTCGAAATAGTGCCATATTGGTCAACGAGATGGGCTATAGGTGGCAATTCAGGCGACATCGACACCATGAAGGTCACAGCCCATTATATCTGGGTTCAAAATGATCAGTTGTCTTTTTTATGCTTTAAATTGACATGTGAATATCAGCAAACAAATGCTAACAGGCTAATGGTTTGGTCCTCTCTCCTCTATATCTGGGTTAACTCTGTTAAAATGGTGAACAAAGGAGTTCATTACAAATGTGGAAGCTTTCATCCCTTCATATTTATATGGCATGAATTCAAGACTCTTCCTATTTTTAATTGGGGATTTAAGTCGTGCAGGCCTGTGCTATGTGAGAAAGTATTGTAGGTCACACCTCCTCCACAGTTTAGAACTCCCTGAAACATGGTAAAAATGTTTTAAATTCACAAATCAATTTTACTGCGATGTATTAATTATACGTACAGAACTTCTAAAAAGCCTTCAGAAAAATGAAAGATCAGAAGGTTTTTTTTCCCAGCGGTAATAGTGAATATGTGACCGGGCCTGCAGCAAAGGTTAACAGAATGTGAATCCGCTTTTTTAAAGTAGAGCTGAATGAATGTCTCATTAACAGCAGGCCTGAAGGCTGTTACGACATAATCAACGAAACCATGGGGCATGATGCTTCTGTGTTGCGGGGACCATGGGAATGCCATCTGTGGCAGGCAGGTGGTCAGGGTTGAATAAAATTGGTTGCAATGTTAGATTGACATTCTGCAGTTGATGAACATATCAAAGACGAAGGCTGAGATGGTGGTAGGAAAAATAATGGAATCCGTACTAAAGGAGAAAATAGAAGAACATCTAGAAACCAAAGATATAGTAATGAATAGTCAGCATGGATTTCAAAAGGGAAAGTCTTGCTTGACCAACCTCATTGAATTTTTTGAAGAGGTAACAGAGAGAGTAGACAATGGTAATGCAGTAGATGTAATTTATCTAGATTTTCAAAAGGCCTTCAATAAGGTACCCCATAATAGACTGATGAACAAGGTCAGAGAATGCAGAGCCAGGGGACAAGTAGCAGAATGGATTGCTAGCTGGCTTCAAGACAGAAAGCAGAGAGTGGGAGTAAAGGGTAGCTATTCACAGTGGCAGAAGGTGGGTAGTGGTGTTCCACAAGGATCAGTGCTGGGACCACTGCTGTTCACAATTTACATTAACGATTTAGACTTTGGAATCAAAAACACAATTTCTAAATTTGCGGATGAGACCAAATTGGGGGGGATAGTCAATACTGAGGAGGACTGCAACAAATTACAGGAGGACATTAATAAACTTGCAGAATGGGTATAATTGGCAAATGAAGTTCAACACAGATAAATGTGAGGTATTACATTTTGGTAGGAAGAATAGGGAGGTCACTTATTACTTGGAGGGTGCGGGTGGGGTAGAGGAACCTCGGAGTACAAATACACAAATCACTAAAAGTTGCGACACAGGTTAGCAAGGCCATAAAAAAAGCAAACCAAGCACTAGGGTTTATTTCTAGAGGGATAGAATTGAAAAGTAGAGAAGTTATGCTAAACTTGTATCGAACCTTGGTTAGACCACACTTAGAGTACTGCATACAGTTCTGGTCGTCATATTATAAAAAGGATATAGAGGCACTGGAGAGGGTGCAGAGAAGATTTACAAGGATGATACCAGAAATGCGAGGGTATACATATCAGGAAAGGATGAACAGGCTGGGTCTCTTTTCTCTTGAAAAAAGAAGGCTGAGGGGTGACCTAATAGAGGTCTTTAAAATTATGAAAGGTTCTGATAGAGTGGATACAGAGAGAATGTTTCCACTTGTGGGGAAGAGCAAAACTAGAGGCCATCAATATAAGAGAGTCACCAAGAAATCCAATAGGGAATTCAGAAGAAACTTCTTTACCCAAAGAGTGGTGAGAATGTGGAACTCGCTACCACAGGGAGTGGTTGAAACGAATAGTATAGATGCATTTAAGGGGAGGCTGGACAAGCATATGAGGGAGAAGGGAATAGAGGGTTATGCTGATAGATTTAGATGAGGAAAGATGGGAGGAGGCTCGTGTGGAGCATAAACGCCGGCATGGACTGGTTGGGTCGAATGGCCTGTTTCTGTGCCGTATATCCGATGTGATTTCTCGATGCCCCGTTCTGTTGGTTGAAGTTCATTGGATGTGGACTTCCACCCTGCCCACCAAACCCGGCAGATTTCCCGTAAGCATCACTGCGAGGAAACATGATCGGGGTCAGTATCCAGATCTGCAGAAGGTAAACCTCATCTCTAAGAAGCCATCCATTGGCCCAGAAATTAAACATGGATGGTTCCCGCGGGGGTAAGGATTCCCCGCGATATCGCACTCCGCGCCTACCTTTTTGCTCCGGGCCCACACGAACTTTAGTTTCAAAGGCTCTCTCTGTTGGAACCGTGCAGTGCTTGCGTGTCCCAGAGGCGCAATTAGTTCGTGCAAGCTCTGGGATCACGTGATTCAGTTAGAGCCAATGGCAGCACACCATCTTTCATTCATAGTTTTGACGGCAAGAGCTGTCAAAGCTATGAATACTACAAACCCCCAAAAGAACAGCTAAACCTCAATTAAATTTAAAAAAAGCCATCACATTAATAAAATAAGAAGTCGCACAACACCAGGTTATAGTCCAACAGATTTATTTAATTTTACAAGCTTTCGGAGCTATCGCTCCTTCGTCAGGTAAGTTAGCAATGAGAGAATCTCCCAGAATTCACAATTTAAACCCGGACAAAATCTATTCACATTATTCGCTACAACAAAGAGCACAGCCAAGACAATGAGATGTGTCCCAGGGGGTCCAACGTGTCAAACCACCTGCTGGCTGCATATCCTGTCAATTTGTGTTCTTGTGTTAGCCTTTTTAAAAAAAAACCAAAAAAAAAAAAAAACCAAAAAAAAACACCTGGGAAGACCGGCCATGATGTCAAGTCACGTTCTGTATCGTGACACGTTGACACGTTGGACCCCCTGGGACACATCTCATTGTCTTGGCTGTGCTCTTTGTTGTAGCGAATAATGTGAATAGATTTTGTCCGGGTTTAAATTGTGAATTCTGGGAGATTCTCTCATTGCTAACTTACCTGACGAAGGAGCGACAGCTCCGAAAGCTTGTAAAATTAAATAAATCTGTTGGACTATAACCTGGTGTTGTGCGACTTCTCATTTTTGTCCACCCCAGTCCAACGCCGGCATCTCCACATCATTAATAAAATAACTATAGTTAAATAAATTAACCACTTTAAACAAAAAATTAAATTTTTGAAAAAATTTAAAATCTTTTTAAAAGTTATAAAAATAAACTTACCTTTCTTTAAAGTCTCTAAAAAAGATAAACCTGTTGAAAATTTTTTTAAATAACACTTAATTAACTACTTACCTTGTTAAAAGGGGGTCCTACGCCTGCTTTCTTTGTGTGTAAAATCTTCAACACTTACCTGCGCGTTCAAAGCTGAAAAAAAAACTAAGTGCACTGCGTGCGCACAACCTGTAGTGCGCACGCGGTTCACTTAGGAACCGCCCCCTTTTCAATTCACGAAGTGCCGGTTTCCCGCGCATGCGCAGTGTATGCAGGAAACCGGCAATTCGGGATCTAATACGCGAGAGTACACAGTGCGTACTCTCGCGTATTAGGTTTAATTTTCGGGTCAATGACTGTTGCCTTTGATTGGCAAAAATGGCAGGTGCAGTTGGCTGCCTCATTATAATTCCATCAAGGCAACTGGCAGGAAGCCTGACGTTGACTAGTGGGATCTTCTGTCTGTGGTCACATACCAGCTGTGCGTTTGGGGAATGGTGTTCTCTGTGTTGCCGCAAGACACTGTATCTTCTGCCAGCACTCTGATAGCCACCTGAATGAAGTCCACAGCCCCGACGCCCTTGGTAAGCCTATCACACTGAAGAAGCCCAAAGTGCCCTCATGTTGAGAAGCTCGGCCCATGGGGAAGGAAATCAAGTCGCCAGCTCTAGTGATTGGGGCCTGATGCTGACTGTGAAATGTTGCAGAGATCCTCTGCACTAGACTGGAAGTATCCAGATGTGTAAAATATCAGCTGCATGGAAACCTTCACCTCCATGGGCAGTTGGCTGAGTATCTCCTTACCCTCCCTAGTCTCCTGTGATGCAGTCACATCTTTCTCTGACCTTGTCTATTCTCCGCGCCATCATCAACTATAGAGGAATACACAGAGGTACTGTCATGCTGCCTTGCACCCCAAGGGGAAATCCCCTTTAAGAGACAGTGCAGGTCCTTTTAAATCCCTCCTACCCTGAATTTGCAGCTTCAGGCCACAGTAGTTTTGAGCTTTAAGTTATTGGGCCGAAACTTGATCCCGGGATGCGAGAGTACGCACTGCGTACTCTCGCGTATTCCCACTCCAATTGCCGGTTTTCTGCATGCCCTGCGCATGCGCTGAAAACCGGCAATTGCTCTTCCGAAAAGGGGGCGGGGCCTGAGTGCATCGCGTGCGCGCTACAGGCTGCGCGCACGCTGTGCACTTCATGCTTTGGACGCGCAGGTAAGTAGGGAAGATTTTGGAAATGTAAAAAGGAGGAGTAAGACCCGCTTTTAAGAAGGTAAGTAGTGAATTAAGTATTTTTTTGAATTTTTTTTTACAGGTATATCTTTTTTATAGACTTTAAAGACAGGTAAGTTTATTTTTATAACTTTTTAAAAGATTTTAAATTTTTTCAAAAATTTAATTTTTTATTTAAAATGGTTAATTTAATTAACTATACTTATTTTATTAATGTGATGGTTTTTTTTTTTAATTTAATTGAGGTTTAGCTGTTATTTTGGGGGGGTGTAAGATTCATAAGTCTCACAGCCATGCTGTGAGACTTATGAATGGAAGATGGTGTGCTGCCATTGGCTCTAACTGAGTCACGTGATCCCACAGCTCGCACGAATTAACTGCGCCGCTGGGATACGCAAGCCCAGCACAGCTGATGTCTGGAACATCAAGTTCGTGCGAGCTGGATCAGAAAAAGCATAAGCGAGGTGAGACATCGCGGGGAAGGCTTACCCCCGCGGGAACAGAGCGAGATCAATTTCTGGGCCAATGTACTTAAACTGACAGCAGCAATAAAATATAGCTCCTGAGATATATCCTCTTCGAACAATAGATCAAATCCTCACCTCACTGAAACTTCCTACACCCTTACTTGAAATTTATACCAAAAGTTGTGACTGTTCCAGCGGGCCGTGTACCCAATGTGAAGAGGGACAGGGTGACGGCAAATATGGCAGGTGACTTTGCAGCAACATCTCACCCTCATTTACATATCTCTCATTCTTTTCTAGTGAGCCTGAGCAGCCTTCTTCCTGGGAGGGAGACAGGGGGTGCGGAAAAGCCGGCGGACCAATGCGTGGGCGGACACCTGGCAGGGTGTGACCCCGAGCCATTTTCCACACATGCTCGCTGCTTCTGAGTTCATTTTTGGGCAGGCAATGACGGCAATATCCAGGCCAAGGATTTCTGGCTTGACGCAAAGTCACTGTGGCAGGCTTTGTGCTAACCCCGGCAAATTTTCCAGAGTCAACATCGTTCTGGCACGCTCCTGGCGGTATTCCACGTGAGAAGCGGAACTGGCTGCTGTAGGCCTCAGGCCTCAGAAGCCTCCAGCACTGCAGCAGAGCTGGTTTCCTTAGAGCAGCTGAAGAGAAAGGTTTCAAAATGTAACAAAATCCTAGGGTCTAGGAGTACTATTGAAAAGACTCCTTCATTTTAAAATGTAAAAGCCCTCCTGCATGCTATAGCAACACTGGATTCATAGAACGTAATGGCAATCCTTGCATCCAACCTTGCTATAGTAGCAATGATGGAAAATGTAACATCTGAATCACTCCATGCAATTCGAATGCACGCCACCATACTTGGGACGAACATATTAAAAAGTCATCATCCCCCCCAGCGGAAAATCACAGAGGCGAATGAGATTGGCAGGCAACCGATGGAATGGCTCCACGGCCAAAATTATCTGACCCTTCCTACTCCAGATCAGCCCAAAATTGAGTGGAATATGAATGGAAAATCCAGACTCAAGTGCAGGTTAGGAAAATACCACCCAGGCCCACTCTTCCTCAGGGACAACTCGCATTGTCATGGATCGTAAAAAATTCAAATTTCCCGAGGGAAGCAGCTGAAAGAAGCCAAAACTGCGAGCTTTTTCCAGATAAATTGCCATGTCTGAAGGATGTGCCTCCATAACTACTTAATCATCTGTGCCTCAGTTTATTCTTAGAACCTTCAATCCTCCTTTTCTAAAATAATTCACTGATTTAGTATGAACTAACTTTGAACTGAAGTCTGTTCCCCACATTTAAATAACTGGATTAATGGGCAGGCAGAAATTTCAGAGTTTATCTTGGCTATTACCTGTGGTTATTTACCACTCACCGGAGATTAATAAATTAGGGACTGCCCATAACAGTACAAGTTATGTACAGTCTGTTGGAATATCCATGAAAGTACAAGTTATGCATGGTCCATAGGAGAGCCAAGGAGAGTACAAGTTAAGTAATGGTCTATTGGAGAGCCAATGAGCGTACAAGTTATGTACAACAATCTGCATATTGTTCATCAGTGATCACCATTTGTTAATGAACAGAGATCAATGTTCCTTCTTATATTTTTTACCGCTGAACCTCGCCTAGGCACTGCATCTCCTTTCAATGCTAGTCAACTACTTCTCTTTGGTACTCCCTCAGTGGCAGGAGGTTTGAGAAGTGTCTGGCTATTGTAAGGAAACCTGGCTTTGGATACTTTCTGCTTTGTGTGCAGGCATCTGAGAGGGTTGGTGGAGGGCACCCATGTAGTACTGCTCTGAGAAAGCACATCATGGTAGTAGCACACACCTATCAGGCCACAAGTGCTGGGGTCTTGGTTCCGGACAGCCACTGAGCAGCAGGAAACCTTCCCAATTAGATCATTGAAGCCTTGGGACGTACCTGTCTGCATTTCAGCCCCAGCCTCTTGGAGGCTAGAGGAGACATTCCTCTACCACACAAGACATCTATGAATTTCTGGAGGAGGTAACAAGGAGGGTCGATGAGGGTAGTGCGTTTGATGTAGTCTATATGGATTTTAGCAAGGCTTTTGATAAGGACCTGCATGGCAGACTGGTCACGAAAGTAAAAGCCCATGGGATCCAAGGCAAAGTGGCAAGTTGGATCCAAAATTGGCTCAGAGGCAGGAATAAAAAAGGGTAATGGTCGAAGGGTGTTTTTCTGACTGGAAGGCTGTTTCCAGTGGGGTTCTGCAGGGCTCAGTACTGGGTCCTCTGCTTTTTGTGGTATATATATCAATGATCTGGACTTGAATGTAGGAAGTATGATTAAGAAGTTTGCAGATGATACAAAGGTTGACCGTGTGGTTGATAATGAAGAAGAAAGCTGCAGACTGCAGGAAGATATCAATGGACTGGTCAGGTGAGCAGAACAGTGGCAAATGGAATTCAATCTGGAGAAGTGTGAGGTAATGCATTTGGGGAGGGCTAACAAGGCGAGGGAATACACTATAAATGGTAGGACACTGCAGAAGATCAGAGGGACCTTGGAGTGCATGTCCGCAGATCCCTGAAGGTGGCAGGACAGGTAGATAAGGTGGTTAAGAAGGCATACGGGATACTTGCCTTTATTAGCCGAGGCATAGAATATAAGAGCAGGGAGGTTATGCTTGAACTGTATAAAACACTAGTTAGGCCACAGCTAGAATACTGCGTGCAGTTCTGGTCACCACATTACAAGAAGGATGTGATTGCACTAGAGAGGGTGAAGAGGAGATTTACGAGGATGTTGCCTGGGCTGGGGAATTTTAGCTATGAGGAAAGATTGGATAGGCTGGGGTTGTTTTCTTTGGAACAAAGGAGGCTGAGGGGAGACCTAATTGAGGTGTATAAAATTATGAGGGGTCTAAATAGAGTGGATAGGAAGGACCTATTTCCCTTAGCAGAAGGGTCAATAACCAGAGGGCACAGATTTAAAGTAATTGGTCGGAAGTTTAGGGGGGATTTGAGAAGAAATTTTTTCACCCAGAGCGTGGTGGGGGTCTGGAACTCACTGCCTGAGAGGGTGGTAGAGGCAGAAACCCTCATCACATGTAAAAAGTACTTGGATATGCACTTGAAGTACCATAACTTACAAGGCTACGAACCAAGAGCTGCAAAGTGGGATTAGGGTGGATAGCTCTTTGTTGGCCGGTACAGACAAGATGGGCCAAATGGCCTCCTTCTGTGCTGTAAATTTCTATGATTCTATGACAGCAGCAACAGCCTGCATGGCAGAGGTTTGACTGCTACAAGGTCCTCAGTTGTGGTCCTGTGCTGCAGGTCGTTCAGGAGATGCCACTGAACATTTCAGTGCTGAACACATATCCACCATCTGAACGCATATCCACTATGGTTTTGCGGATGTGGGTAGTGGACCCCTCCAACTGCGTCACCATTCCCAGTGCCTGTACATATGTTTGATTCTCTACAGTTACTCTTCTTGGTGTCAGCTGTGGCTCAGAGGGTAGTACTCTCACCTCTGAGTCAGAAGGTCATGGGTTCATGTCCCACCCAAGAGACTTGAGCACATAATCCAAGCTGACACTCTAGTGCAGTACTGAGGGAATGCTGCACTGTCTGAGGTGCCATCTTTCAGTTGTGACATTAAACCGAGGCCCTGTTTGCCCTCTCAGGTTGATTTAAAAGATCCCATGGGACTATTTCATAGAGTCATAGAGTCATAGGCCGCGATTTTATGCTTCGAGGCGGCTTGGGAGCAGGTCAACTGCCTTCCGGGTTCCAGTCCCGCCCCCAACTACATCCGGCCCACAGACGTAATTTTACATCAATTGGCCTTGTTAAGCCTGCCCTGTGGGCTTGCTGGCCAATTAAGAGGAAGCCGGTGTCAGATGATGCCATTTGATGACGCGTCATCTGCCGGTTTTCTTAAAGGGACCATGCACAATTTTTTTTGACAGTTGATTTCTCAGTGTTTGACAGCATTGAGGTGCTGCAAACACTGACAATCACTGTACAAAGGTGAGCCCTTGTACCCAGGCTCTCCAGTGATTCCCTCCATAGGCTGGAATAGGTTGTAGCTGCAGGTGAGGTTACAGAAGCGATCTGTCACTGGTGAGAGAGGTTCTCCCAAAGAGGTGGGACTATACATACAATTCAAAACTTGTTACCTACAGAAAAGTGTAAATGCATTAAAAGTGATTTTCCCAACATTTTCTTACCTCTGAAACTCACCAGTGTATCATTGGATCCTTCATATCACTTCTGCAGCTGTCATCAATGCAGAAACATTACAGCAGACTCACAACACGCCACACTTACCTGGCGTGGTGTCCGGATGTCGGGAAGCCCACAGTAGAAGTATCAAAATTGGAAAAAGCCTGTTAACTGCCTGTTAGCAACCTGTTAACAAGCAGTTAAGTGGCTATAATCTTCTTCCTGCTGCTATGTGTCGGGTCCAAGCGCAAATCGGGGACCCGACACTTGGGAAGATTGATTGGAGGCGGGTTGACAGTGGGTTTCCGACCCGCTTTCAATCTTTGCGATTTTGCCGGATGTCCCGCCTCCAAACCCGCCCCCTGAGCACCGGCAAAATTCCGGCCATAGAATCATAATGGCACAGAAGGAGGCCATTCGGCCCATCGAGTCCGTGCCGGCTCTCTGTAGAGCAATCCAGTCAGTCCCATTCCCCGCTCTATCCCCATAGCCCTGCAAGTTTATTTCCCTCAAGTGCCTATCCAGTCCCTTGAAAACATTCAGTGTGTCCGCTTCCACCACTTCCGTCGGCAGCGAGTTCCAGGTCATCACCACTCGCTGCGTAAAAAAGTTTTCCCTCACATCCCCCCTGTATCTCTTGCCCAAAACCTTAAATCGGTGTCCCCTAGTCCTTGTACTATCAACTAGTGGGAACAGCCTTTCCCCATCTAGCCTATCCAAACCCACCATAATCTTGTACACCTCTATCAAATCACCCCGCAACCTCCTTTGCTCTAATGAAAACAAATCCAGCTTCTCCAACCTGTCCTTGTAGCTAAGATCCCCCATCCCCGGAACCATTCTGTAAATCTCCTCTGCACCCTCTCAAGGGCCTTCACATCCTTCCTAAAGTGTGGTGACCAGAACTGGACGCAATACTCCAGTTGTGGCCTAACCAGCGCTTTATAGAGATTCAGCATAACTTCTCTACTTTTGTACTCAATACCTCTATTTATGAAACCCAAGATCCCATATGCTTTGCTAACCACTCTCTCAATATGTCCTGCCACCTTCAGGGACCTATGCACATTAACTCCCAGGTCCCTCTGTCCCTGCACACTCTTTAAAACTGTGCCATTAAGTGTATATTGCCTCTCCCTGTTCCTTCTGCCAAAATGCATCACTTCATACTTCTCTGCATTAAATTCCATCTGCCACTTATCTTCCCATTCTGCTAGCCTTTCTATGTCCTGTAGCAGTCGATTGGTATCATCCTCATTGTTTGCCACACCCCCAAGTTTGGTGTCATTGTCAAATTTAAAAATTCTACTCTGTATTGCAATATCCAGGTCATTTATATATATCAAAAAAGCAGTGCATAGCAATGTTGGTCTTTTTTGCAAGGGGGGTGGAGTATAAAAGGAGGGAAGTCTTGCTACAACTGTACAGGGCATTGGTGAGACTGCACATAGAGTATTGCGTACAGTTTTGGTCTCCTTATTTAAGGAAGGATATACTTGCATTGTAGGCAGTTCAGAGAAGGTTCCTGAGTTGTAGGGGTTGTCTTATAAGGAAAGGTTGAGCAGGTTGGGCCTATACTCATTGGAGTTTAGAAGAACGAGAGGTGATCTTATTGAAACATATAATATTCTGAGGGGGCTTGACAGGGTAGATGCTGAGAGGATGTTTCCCCTCGTGGGGGAATCTAGAACTAGGGGGCATAGTTTCAGAATAAGGGGTCGCCTATTTAAGATGGAGATGAGGAGGAATTTCTTCTCTCTGAGGGTCGTGAATCTTTGGAATTCTCTACCCAGAGAGCTGTGGAGGCGGAGTCATTGAATATATTCAAGGTGGAGATAGACAGATTTTTGAACTACAGTGGAGTCAAGGGTTATGGGGAACAGGCAGAAAAGTGGAGTTGAGACCAAGACCAGATCAGGCATGATCTTATTGAATGGCGGGGCAGGCTATACTCCTGCTCCTATTTCTTATGCTCTTGTGTTTTTTGCGTCTTCTTCCGTGAAGACAGGCACAAAGTATTTGTTTAATTTTGCTGTCATTTCCTTATTCCCCATTATAATTTCTCCTGTCTCAGCCTGTAAGGGACCCAAGTTTACCCATGATTTGGATTTAGTTACAAGTAACTCAATATCAAAATTTGCAGATCATAGCAAACTAGCCAAACTATAGCTAACACTGAGGAAGAATGCAACATAATACAAGAAGACATTAAAAAACATGCAGACTGGGCAGTTAAGTGGCAAATGAACTTTAACATAGATAAATGTGAGGTGATGCACATTGGTAGGAGAAACAGAAACATCACCTACTCCTTAGAAAATAAGGAACTGAATGGGGTAGAAGAGCAAGGGGATCTAGGGATACAGGTGAACAAATCATTAAAACCAGCCTTGCAGGCCAGTAAAGCAATTAGAAATGCTTACAAAGCACTGGAATTTATTTCCAGAGTAATTATTTGCACAGCATTTTTAGCTCTCCCTGCGTATGCCCGACCGGTCACGCATGCACAGTACCCAACGGTTCCACAGTTGTGGCCTGCACTGCCACGCTTTCCTTGGCTCCGTGTGGAGAAGGGGATCCGTTGGTGGTGGGTGGGGGGGTGCGGGGTGGGGAAGAGAGAGGATCGAAGGGGAGGAGGGAGGATCAAAGAGGGGAGAATGGATCGAAGGGGGGGAGAGAGGCTCGAAAGGGGGCAGAGAGGATCAGCAGCGGGGGGAGAGAAGAGAGGGAATCAAAGGAGGAGAGGAGCTTGAAGGGAGGATAGGAGGTCAGGAGCTCGTGGGGATAGAAGGTCGGGAAGTTACGGGGTGGGGGGGAGATCACGGAGAGAACGATGGGGATGGGGGAAGAATGTGATCCAGGTCTAAATGGGGGGGGATGAGAGCAAGAACTCGATCTAGATGGGAAGACGGAGCACATTCTCCCCCCTCTGTTAAATGTGGATCATGTTCTTCCAACCCCACCCCCACCCCGTTTACACCCACACCATGTTCTCCCTCTCCTCCCCCTAGACCTGGTTGATTTCTCGGAAAGCCCAGCGCGTGTGCGGCAAGTGACTTCATCGGACTGGATGAAATCCGGAAGTCATGACACTGTCACTATTCACTTCATAACCAATAAATCTGTTAACAATCCCTGACCCACATACAATGCATCTATGGCGGAGTTGGGATGAGAAGGTCAGGAACGGTTTGCGGGGTGGGGGGGGAGAAGGTCCGGAACCCGAGGGGTAGGGGGAGAAGATCCGGAACTTGTTGGGGGGATGGGCGGAGAAGGTCAGGAACTCAGGGGGTGGGGGGGAAGGTCAGGAATTTGTTGGGGGGGGGGGGGGAATCAGGAACTTTTTTGTGGGGTGGGATAAGGTCCTAACCCGTGAGGGTGAGCCCTGTCTGTTTTCTGAAAGCAGTACTGTGAGCTCTGTCTGGAGCCTGGCAGTCAGAATGAATGGCTCAAATTACACATTGCAAAGTACTTGATTACTCAGGCAGGCAGGATCTAATTACACATTTCAGATAAACTGCTGGTTGTGTCTTATCCTCCAAGGCGTACAATCAGAAATCTGGTCTTGTTCTCCAAGGGGACCAATCAGAACTTTGGTGTTACAAATAGTTACAGCCATTTATTTCTAGGGGTATAGCATACAAAATTAGTGAAGTTATGTTAAACTTTTATAGGACCCTGGTCAGGCCGCACTTAGAGTACTGTGCAGAATTCTGGTCTCCATACTATTAAAAGGACATAGTGCAAAAACGATTTACAAGGGTGGTACCAGAACTGAGAGATTACAGCTGTCGAGAAAGATTGAACAGATTGGGGCTTTTTTCTTTAGAAAAGAGAGGACATAGAGGTGACCGAGTAGAGGTCTAAAAATAATGGCTGCGATTTTGCCGGCGCTCAGAGGGCGGGATCAGAGGCGGGTCAGCTGTTAAATTCAAAATGATTGACGGCGGGTTATCAACCCACCGCGATCCCGCCTCCGTGTGAGTTTCAAGAGTGTCGGGTCTGCGATCTCAGAACAGACCCGACACCAAGCGGCGGGTGAGGGATTTAAGACCCTTAACTCCTTGTTAAGTGCTTGTCAATTGCTTTTTGGACAGCCTTTTCCTATTTTCCCGCATTTTAAACAGGTTTCACGACGTTCGGGGATCATGTCAGGTAAGTATGTCGGGAGTAGCAGCGAGCTGCATAGTTCACAGCTGCAACTGCAGTATAAAAGTTGAACTCCCACATCTGTTCACTTTCACATGTCAGAGATGTTTGATTTCAGGAATTGGATGACACATTTGATCTGTCTGGAGACTGTAAGTGTGTGGTATTAACTCTATATACACTCTCACCTCCTTGGAGCAAGCTCTCTCACCATTGACAAATCGCTTCTGCCATCTCAACTCCAGCTGCCATCTATTCCAGCAACATCTGTGCCCTTGAAAAAATCTCACCCTGGTCCTCTGAATCCCTCCACGATCAGCCCCAACACCAACAACATCACCAGGCAGTCCAACATCAGCAACAACATCACCAACCTTCTGCGCAATTAACTGATGCTGCACAGGACACAGGGTATCAGCACCCGACCACATTGCTGCCCAGGAGGCCAGAGATGGCCTCACCATGGCCAGATTTACTTCACTTGATGCTGTACACCCTGGCTGCCACATGATGCGCCAAGTTGGCACCAGCCCACACCAGCACCATAAAGCATCCCTACAATGCCCAAGCCACTCCTTTCACACTCATCACCATTGCGGGGGGTATTGTTATGTCTCACCATTCACTACAACTCACTAAGCCACTTCCAAAGGTGCACACAAATCTGTCCAAGAAGGCAAAGTGTTGAAAATAAAGATTTCAATGTTTGACAACACCTCAACAGAAACTTTACATGAACATTGGCTCAAACACCCAAGTGGCTACCCTTGTGTGTTCTTAATTGGCATGATTGCACTAGGATGAGGGTGAGTGTGAGGGGTGGCTAGTGAGATGGGGAAGTGATAATGTAGATAGAGAGGGATGGGTGGAGGTGCAAGGTCAGTTGGTGTGAGTAAGGATGTGCAGGAGTTGGGTATGGAAGGCAGAGTGATGGGGATGTGATGAGTGGCACAGCAGGATGAGGTTGAGTGTGGCTTTGCAGTAACGTTTCGTGATCTACTGAGATCATTGAAAGGTTTGCGCCACTGCAGCCAGGCACTCCTGATGACATCCCTGCTCGTGTCCTCCTGTGCAATGTGCAACCAGGCTGCATTGATCTCATGGGGCGGTCTCTTCCGCCCATGGGAAGGGAAGAGAACCTCCCTGCGTGCTGTGACTCCCTCCATATGCTTATGGAGGGAGTCATGCGTGAGCCTGGGTGCAGACGTGCACCTTTGTGCAGTGCTTGTCAGTGTTTGCAGCACCTCAATGCTGTAGAACACTGACAGCACAACTGTCAAAATCAATGTGGCCGTGGTCCCTTTTAAGGAAACCGTCTGATGACGCGTCATCAAATGACATCATCAGACCCGCTTCCTATTAATTGGCTGGGAACTACGCAGGGCGGGCTTAACAAGGCCAATCTATGGAAAATAATTTTCAGAGAGCGGCTGCAGAGGGGAAAGGGACCGGAATCCGCCAACCAGCTCTCCCGCCGCCATCCCGCCCCCGCAGGGAAAATCCTGCCCTATGAATGGGTATGGACAGGGTAGATATGGAGATTGTTTCCACTTGTGGGAGAATCCAAAACTAGGGGCCATAAATACAAGCAAGTTACTAATAAATCTAATAGAGAAATAAGGAGACATTTCTTTACTCAGAGAGTGCTTAGAATGTGGAACTCGCTACCACAGGAAGTAGTTGAGGCGAGTAGCTTAGATGCTTTCAAAAGGAAACTAGATGAGTACATGAGAGAAAAGGGAATAGAAAGATATGCTGAAAGGCTGAGATGAGGTAGATGGAATGGGAGGAGACTCGTGTGGAGCATAAACACCAGCACAGACTAGTTGGGCTGAATGGTCTGTTTCTGTGCTGTATATTCTATGTAATTCTATGTAATCTGCTGAAACCCTTATCCATGTTTTTGTCACCTCTCGACTCAAATATTCCAATACTTCCCAGGCTTCCTGGAGAATTCCTCTATCTTGTAACAGTTTAACAGCCTCTGAAGTCAATGCTGCTAAGCAGGCATTAGGATGATTACATTAAGCACTAATGGGCAATTCATTACACATTGACTGGGTCTCCGGCATCCAGCAAGGTCCTGCCAATGTACAATTCAATTCGCACCCAGAGCGAAACCCTTTTCTGAGCTAATTTTCTGCTCAATCAACACTCTGTATTGCCCCATACACAGCATGCCTCCGGTCCTTCATTTTGAAATTTCATGAAGAAGGAGGCGCCTTAGCTATTTTTTGAGAAATAAATATATAAAATAACAACAGAAATGTCCCGATTTGTCACAATGGTCTCATACACCTGTCAGTACAATTCATACAAAATGCTCTTTGATCCATAAATACTGTTGTTAGCATTATGCCTTATAAAAGAGAAACCCATCTGACCATAAACCTTTCAACCATCTGAGGCGTTTACTTACACATTCCAATTCTTTCCTGTCACCGCTTGGATGCAAATTAGGTATTTATTTACTACGTATTATGAAGTATACACAAAACTTCCAGAACTACAACTGAGGTTAGATCAGAAAGAAAGAACCCATTAACTGACGAATTCCAGTCCCACCCAGAGCCTCTGGGCTGAGAACGGGCATGGTGTCCATTCCGGGCCTACAAATGGCAATCCCAGAAGAATTACATAGAGTTACATCGAGTCTACAGCACAGAAACAGGCCATTCAACCCAACTGGCCCAAGCCGGCGTTTGTGCTGCACACGAGCCTCCTTCCACCCCTACTTCATCTTTCCCTATCAGCATATCCTTCTACTCCTTTCTCCCTCACGTGCTTATCTAGCTTTCCCTTGAATGCTGTAAGGGGGCATGTCTCAGACGGTGCTGGTGCGAGGTTAGGCCTTCGCTGCCTATACTATTGCTTGCTCTGGTCTCCGGCCAGCCTTTTTGCAATAAGCACCTGTGAGTGGTTCGACCCACTCGCCCTTACGGTTCTGACACCTGGACTTAGATGCAAGGAGCAGTAATGCAGAGAAAAACTCAAATAGACCCGGTTGAATAGTACGAAATGAAAATCTTTATTGCATGGCGTCTAAAATCATGAAATACATGTCATAGGCGCAAATCAAAGAGAGTACAAGTGTACACACATTCATAAAACTTGGTCTATGGAAATGGAGAACACATGGCACATCGTAAAAAGGGGAACACATTATACCTTAACCTTATTAAAACCACCCTCCCTTAACAATACCTAAACTACGTCTGGATTTGTAGGTTCGGAAAACATGCTCACCACTCGTATTACTTCGGAGATTTTTAAAGTGAGGCACTCAGCTCGTTTCGCTGCAGCGCCTGACTGTCACGTGTTTGGAAGGGTTTCTGCACCCCACTTGTTTACTTTTGCTGCTGCGAAAAGCAGGCCAGACTCCCTGTTGTCATGAAGAAATCGATGGAACTCAAAGCGTTGTAAAATTCAAAGAAGAGTCTTCCTGTGTTGCGGTACAGGTAGAAGTCTGTAGAACTCAAAGGAAAGTTCTGTATTTATATTTTCAGGCGCGGTCGGGGTTTACTGACTGTGGTGGCACGTAGAATTTCTTCTCGTCTTCTTCTTGTCTCGTCTCCTCGGGCCTCCGGGTCCAAACACCGTTTACCGACACTCGGGATGGTGCACCCTGTTACTTGCCCTTGTCGGGGCGGCTCGTTCCGATTGAGCTCCACCCAACACTCGAATAACCGACCAGTACGGCTAAGAGTCAAGAGTCAACAAAGTCCAGAGAGAAAATCAAGAGCCCACAAGTCAAGCGAGTTCAGGAAGAGTCAAGAGAATAAGAGACCGATGGACATTTGTTCTCTATAGTTATAGTGATGTGTCCGCTTTATCTCCCGCTCAAATCTTAATGTTTATCCTTTGTGTAATATTGGCGCTCAAAACTCCTAGCATGGGGCGATTATCTTCCTTAACGGGTTTCGGTAGCACCTGAAACTGGCCAACTATCCGTTAATGTCTTCCCCATTGTTGAACCAGCCAGGATGTGTATGAATCATCTCCTCGACTGGTTTTGGGGCCCCCCGAATACTGGCTTAATCACCCGTCAATGTCTCTCTCATTGTAGAGCCAGGGGGGTATTTGTGTATTGATGTGTCTGGATGGGCCTTCGATTGCCCAGTTCAATGATCCTTACTGTGCATAGGAAAACGATTCCAGCACTTATATCATTGCTATTGTTCAAAATGCAAACGGGTTGCATCCTGTCTTTATCAATGTTTACCGAGTATGATCCAATCTTATGCTGAATGTATATTCGACGCCATCTTGTCTGCCCACTGTGTTTCTGGAAGCTTCTGCCACGATGTGCGGCGGCCATTTTACAGGCTTCTGTGTCCTTTATTATCAGGACAGCATTTCGTTTAATAAAACTGATCAAATGAATCTGCTTCTCTCATGTTATTTTGAATCGCGATAATTGCGAAACTCTACAATGCCTCTATATTATGTGCCTCAACTACTTCCTGTGGTAGCATTCTCAAAGTGGTTTCTCCTGAATTCCTTATTGGATTTATTAGCGACTATCTTATCTTTACGACCTCTAGTTTCCCTACATTACAACAGTGACTACACTTCAAAAGTACTTCATTGGCTGTAAAGCGCTTTGAGAAGTCCGGTGGTCATGAAAGGTGCGATAGAAATGTAAGTCTTTCTTTCTTTTCTTTCTAGTTTTGGACACTCCCACAAGTGGCAACATCTTCTCTACATCTACCCTATCAAACCCTTTCATTATCTTAAAGACCTCTATCTGGTCACCCCCCCCCAGCCTTCTCAGCGGAGCAGAAGAAGGCTTCTCTGTTGCACCTCTAGAGGCATGTGTCGCCTGCCCCGCTCATTGAATTGGTTCCATCCCTGCAATGTAAGGCCATGGTCCAATTGTCAGGCAGATGTCCCATCCAGCCGCACTTCATCCACCGCCCATCCCCACAAAGCTCTCGTGTTTACATTGTGCCTTATCATGACTCTCAGAAACACCCCAAAGCACTTTAAAGTGATTATTGTGCAACTGAAAGGGGCAGCTATGCTGCATACAGCAAGCTCTCGCAAACACCAGTGAAATAAGTGACCTGTTAATCTGTTTTTGATGGTCTTGGTTTGAGGGAGGAACATCGACTGTGATACCAAGAGAACTTCTCACCGTTCATTGAAAGGTCCCATAGGATTTTAACCTCCACCCGAAGAGACAGATGGGTCTTCAGTTTACTGTCTCATCCAAAGGACATCTGGCAATGCCTCAGCACTGAAGAGTCAGCCTAGAATAGGTGCTCAAGTTCTGGGGTGGCGCTCAAACCACAATCTTTTGACTCAGAGTGCCACCAACTGAGCCAAGCTGGCACTTGATGCCGTGTCGTGTAATGGATTCATTTAGCTGCCAATGACCAGTGAGTCGGCAGGTGTAGTGTGTCCATTGTTCCACCTTGAATTTAGACCTGGAGGCCCGAAATGTGGGCAGGGTCAAGTTTCCATAGTCTGTTGAACAAACTCCAGTCTTTCCGGGGTATCTCAATGGTAACTTTTCATTCGGAATCTTTCCACAATTAAAATGCGGTTACCGCTCGTTTTCTTATTCATAGGATAGCACAGCAACGTATCCCAAAAACAAGGAACACCAGTACGTCCCCCTTCCTTAGCACCAACCCTTCTTGGAATCCTATTCTACATTGCAAAGTGAATCCATCAGCATTTTACAGCTGCATTGCAAATACACATCAGAAATTAAGTGGCCCAGTTGCAAGTGTTTTGAATATCAGGTTCCTGGTGTATTAATGCCAGTAAAATGTATCTTCTCTGTAATATGAGAGAACTTTTTTCAGGCATCGCTGCTGCTTCTCAAATTAATGACTGTAATTGTAACATGGGAACTGTTATTACTGCTGAATGTGTAGTAGAGCAAGGCGAACTGCTCGTCTTTCATATCAGAAACATTGAACAGCATTAAAAGCACGAATACAGAATTCCTATTGAAATGCAGATGAGGAAGTTTGGCAATTTTTTGATGTGTGAGATCATGACACTGGGTCCCAGTCTTGTCCCTTGAAATAGAAGAATATTCAGGAACTAGAAAAGGACATTAAGCTCCCTGTCTGTTTTCATGGACCAAGCGCACCAACAACAACAACAAATGGTATTTATACAGTGCCTTTAATGTATTAAAAACATCCCAAGGCTCTTCACAGGAGCGTTATCAAAGAAAATCTTCCTTATTTGGTCAATCATTGTAAAGCCATTCCTGTTTTATGTACAGATCTGATTATAAGCAACTTTGTATGTCCATTAGTTCTTAACGATTTGTGATTTTCACAAGAAAATGGACAAAACTGCCTAATTCAATACCCAAATCGCCAGTAAAGATCCCATTCAATTAATTTAAATCAATGGCCCTAATTGTAAACAAAGGAAGTTGCGCAATGGGTTCCCCAAATCACCAGTAAAAATTATGGAATGAAAATGGAATTTCACTTATTCAGTCAGAGGCCCTTCTACTAACTCGATCCCATTTGTTTCTTTCAATACTAATACTGCAAAAGAGAGAGCTATTTTGACACCTTCTAATTCCAGTTTTTTTTATCACTTCCTCTGAGCCTGTCATTAAAGACATAGATCAGTCAACCTTAGTTTCATGACATAAATAACTAATGCCAACTAGAGTCCAACCACTTGGACAGAAGGTTCTACTTCAAGGCACTGTCAGTCTTGCTCCTAACATTGTCTGATAAGACTAAGGCCCTGATTTTAACTCCCCTTGCCTGGCTGGGGTGGATGGGTGGAGGGGACCAAGCAGTTAAAAATTGGCCAGTCACCCACCCCCTCTGATCACGCTGCCTCCCTGCCGTGCCATGATCTTAACCTGCTCTTCTGAGCAGGCAAGCAGGACACCCGCAGGATGGCAGTGGGGTCCTACTTTAAATATGCAGATCAGGCCCGATCTGCAATTTTAGTTGGAGGCCTGGGCGGGGGAGTCGGCTGAGTGGCGGCTTTGCCGTCAGGCCAGGCCTGTCGGGAGGGGGATCGTGGGCCAGAGGAGGCCCAGCAGGCAAGTCTCAAACAATTAATTTTAGGTTTCCTTGTGGGTCAGGAGGAGCAGGAGCCTTGGGCCTCCCTTGCCCAGGCTCCCCCCCTGCCTCCCCGAATGCCTCCAGAGACCCCCACCCAACTGTTGGCTGGGGACTGTTTCCCCTTTAAAATCGGGGCCTGTGTCTCACACAGTATACTTAACTGTCTGAGAATAATATGAGGTATTAATGAAGCCAGAGAGTTTGCTCGCTCATGGCTGATCTTTTACCTCAATTTCCTATGCACATTTAAACTGGAAATGAACATTAACAGAGTCAAGCGCTGGAAGGCAGCAACATAAGAACATAAGAAATCGGAATAGGAGTAGGAGTAGGCCATTTGGCCCTTCAAGCCTGCTCCACCATTCAGCAAGATTATGGCTGATCTTCTATCTCCACTCCACCTTCCCGCACTATCCCCATATCCGTTGATACCCTTAATATTCAAAAATCTATCGATCTCTTTCTTGAATATACTCAACGACTGAGCCTCCACAGCCCTCTGGGGTAGAAAATTCCAAAGATTCACCACCCTCTGAGTGAAGAAATTTCTTCTCAGCTCAGTCCTAAATGGCCAACCCCTTATTCTGAGACTGTGACCCCTCTGGTTCTAGACTCTCCAACCAGGGGGAAACAGCCCTTCAGTATCTAGATTTAGTTAAAAGAATTGCCTGGAAACAGAGAATGAGTTGGCCAGAGACCCGAAAGGAGAAGGATTTGGAAAAGATGAGGCCTGGGAGTAGGTAGTGGAAGATATTAAAAGCTCAAAGGAATGACTTATTTCCACTTGAATCCACCAGATACATTTGGTTTCAGGAAGCCTGCAGAGTGGCCAAGGTAGATAAAGTGATTTGAAATTGCTTCAGGCTTAGATAAGAAAGATGAATGGGTTCAGATTAAAATGTTGATACATTCAGTCGATAAGAAAGTAGAAGATACTCTGTGCTTTTTTTTTTAACTCTCGGAGAAAGTTATGAGTGTTTATGAAACAGTGAAAAATCAATTTTAAAAACATTTTGTGGTGTGCAGAAACCAAATTTTTGAAAGAGCTAAATTCATTCAACAACAAGAAACTGAATCAGTAGTTAGTTTCATAACGGCTTTGTACTGCTGGGTCAAACACTGTGCCTGTCGTACTCTGCACAATGGAACGTTTCCTGCTCATGTTGTAGTGGGAGTACACGATGAGGGACGGTTTGAGAGATTACAGATCGATGCTGACTTTTCAAATCCCTCCATGGCCTTGTCCCCCTCTCCCTATCTCTGTAACCTTCTCAAGCCCTACAACCCCCGAGATCTCTGCGCTCCTCCAATTCTGGCTTCTTGCGCATCCCCGATTTCCATCGCTCTACCATTGGCGGCTGTGCCTTCAGCTGCCTAGGCCCTAAGCTCTGGAATGCCCTCCCTAAACCTCTCTGCCTCTCTACCTCTCTCTCTCTCTCATCCTTTAAGCCACTCCTTAAAACCTATCTCTTTGAGCAAGCTTTTGGGCATCCGCCCTAATATCTCTTTATGCGGCTCGGGGACAAACTTTGTCTGATTACGCTCCTGTGAAATGTCTTGGGACGTTATACTATGTTAAAGGCGCTGTATAAATAACAACAGCAAGCTGTTGTTGTTGAGTTGAGCCGTGATTTTCTTCTTTGCTGTACCTGAGGATTGCTCAGTTCCCAGGTGCAGCGAAGAGGAATTGGAGGGTGGAGACACATTGGAGTTTTCCCAGTGTCCTGGCCAACATTTATCCCTCAACTAAAGACAGAAGATCTGGTCATTTATCGCATTGCTGTTTGTGGGATCTTGCAGTGCGCAATTAGGCTGTCATATCACAACAGTGTCTGCACTTCAAACATAATTAATTGGCTATGAAGCACTTTCGGTCGTCCTGAAGTCACGAAAGGTGCCATATAAAGCTTTCTTTCTTGCATCAGGTCTACCCACCCGCAACGTTGCTCAAGGTTTCCAGAACGGGCAGTACTGGGCCTCTGTCTAAGATTGCCGACTCTGGTTGGACATATTCCTGGTGGTCTCGTCAAATGACCTCCAACCACCCCGTCCCACCACCGCCCCCCACACTGCCATCATTGCTCGCCCAAAGTGGCCAGCCTCGCAGAGCGCTGCCTTCCCGCACCAATTGGAAAGCAAATAGACTCTTCGTTGCTCGATTGGCTGAATCTTGACTGTCAGCCAAACAGCCTTTTTCCCCCATGTCCAATATATTTACAGCTGGTAATATATTGGATGAAGGGGTTGTCTTATGAAGAAAGGTTGAGCAGGTTGGGCCTATACTCATTGGAGTTTAGAAGAATAAGAGGTGATCTTATTGAAACATATAAGATTCTGAAGGGACTTGGACAGGGTAGATGCAGAGAGGATGTTTCTCCTCGTGGGGGAATCTAGAACGAGGGGGCATAATTTCAGAATAAGGGGAAACCCTTTTAAAATGGAAATGAGGAGGAATTTCTTCTCTCAGAGGGCTGTGAATCTTTGGAATTCTCTTCCCCAGAGAGCTGTGGAGGCTGGGTCATTGAATATATTTAAGGTGGAGATAAACAGATTTTTGAATGGTAAGGGAGTCAAGGGTTATGGGGAGCGGGCAGGGAAGTGGAGTTGAGGCCAAGATCAGATCAGCCATGATCTTATTGAATGGCGGAGCAGGCTCGAGGGGCCAAATGACCAACTCCTGCTCCTACGTCTTATGTTCTTATAGAAGCGTCCAAAGAAAATTTTACAAAACCAAAATTTTTTATCGCCACCACGATTTTTTTCCTGGGTTCCTCGCAGCAGTGTCCTGAGGGTGGGCAACCCTGCCTCTGCTTGCAGTAGGTGAAGGTCCAGCTTCGGCATTTAAATGAGACAGAATGGCACGTTACGCCCTCCTTCCACACTTGCCCCTGCCAACGTCCACGGGGCCCCCAAATCAGAGGGGCATCCCAAAATGCTGGCAGCAGGTGCTTGCACCAGGACCCCATAGAATCTGCAGGGGTCCCCGAAAATAGAAGGTGGCTTCATGTTTGTGTTTTCTTGCCATAATCTTCAGGTCTCAAGACCTTCTTGCTGCTCCTACCTCAAGCCTGCAGCTGCACCCCTGTTTCCAGACCCCAACCCCCGCACCGCCCTGTAGGATAGAGTGTACTTGTAGGATTAAGTAAACATTATTAAGATTCTATAACCATTATTAAATAACTATAATATGTGAAATTGTATGTTAAAAACCTAAAAAGCCTGTATAAAATGACGAATGGCTGAGAGCAAAGCAGGATGGGAAAATTATGCCAACCTGACTAAAAACCTCTGTTTTAAATTACTGAAGTAATGGAATGTAGTGCTAAGTAAATACGGAGACTGTCAGGGACATGGAGTTCGGTAATGTTATGGAAGAGAGATAGGAGTTGGAGCCTTCATTTTAGAAACAGCAGAATAGACAAACTGTTTAGAAAACACCTCAAGGATGTTCTGTAAAGTGAAGTTCTCAGTAAGGGTATTTTGTTATGCACAGAAATAGGCTTAGTGGAACTAATGAGGTCATAAGATGATTGACAAGAAAAGGGGAGGAAATCATAGACGGTACTTGTGAAGGTCAGAATGGTAAGATAGCCCAAGCAGCTGCAAGTTGCTATGTATTTTGAAGGGAAAAAAATGTATAAAGCAACGGCTATTGAACACTGGATGCAGCGTGAAACCAGAGGATGAGAAACTTCAGTCAACAGAACACAGCAAGAGAATAAAGAGACCGCGCCACAGTCACTCGGAAGGAACGCCGGGGTTTAATGAACAGACTGCGACTATCTTCTTGTTAAGTATTACTTCTTTGTACTGGATGTTTAATGCTTAATAAACCTGTTTTAATTATACACAATATACCTGTACCCAGAGTGGTTTGTGTAGTCACGGACAGATTATTATAAGGAGCTTTAAAAGCTACACCCCCCCCCACCGCACAACCCCAACCCATTCCTAGCACAAGTGCCTGACAGGAGCCTGCCATGCACTGGCTTGTTAATGGCCTGAGCACAGAAATTTGGCTGCACTGCTCCCTCAGCAAGCACCTGTCTGGCACCCAGCAGGGAGACTGAGGGGAAAATCGTCTCTAATAACTAGTGAGCTATTGAGGAGCAGCGAGCATTAATCAGGTGTCGGAGAGAGGGAAGGGAAGTAAATATCAACCACAGCAGACTGGAGAAACACAGCAGCAAAAACATAGTCCTAAAATAGGATTGTAGAAAGGAAGTGATGCTGTTGGGGGGGGGGGGGGGGGGGGGGGGGGGAGGGAGAGAACCTGTGATAAATGTGCGAGATTCCCAGTATATCCCAGGCATTTAGGTACAGCTAGAGAAGCAAAGTGCCATGATTGTCACTGAGAGGGACATTTTCAAATAGCATGCTAGAACGAGGGAGCAGTTAGCAACCTTTCAAAGGGGAACCAGAAAGAATCTTCTATGCTTTACTGCGTATGATCGAAGGGAAGGGAGAGCACCCATGGATAGTAAAACTGTTCCTTGGAAAATGCCATTATCATTTTTTAATAGCGGATTCCCGGTATAATGAAAAGGAAATTGGAACACAATACAAGCCAAATAAAATTCTCTGTGGTCCAGGGCACTCCCAGCAGTCCACCCTCCCCACAGCGATTCTGGAACATTGACCCTTAGGCGTAAACTTTAAATTGAGATATTCGGAAAGGAAATGTTGATTTCTTGTAGGGCCCATTACTAACGCTCCATTATTTTGTAAGTTTAAAGGAAGCTTCTGATCTATTTTTTTTTAAAGCTGATTACCAAATTGTTTATAGTTTCTTTCCCTGTGATCCTGAAGATGATGACTCATGTTGGAATAAAGTCCACGACATCACCTCACCTCACCTCACTATCACAGCAGAGTCCAATCTTGCCCACCTCCAACATTCACACATCCCTAGCAGGATAGTGATCGGGGCAGGAACCTTGGCCAATTTTTCTCCTCCCTAACCCAGAACACTGCGGACAGTTGACTACCTCCATCACAACCTCAGCACCAACCAGCTTTCAAACCTGAGATCTTCCTGCTCTGTGTCGCTCGGTATTACTCCATGTGGCACATTTACTCACTGATCCACCAGTGCATTTCACATGAATCGTTTTTCAAAACATTTCCAAAATACTGTCGAAAAGTAATGTAGAGTTTAGCGCACTCAGCCAGTTATAAAGCATTTCAAAAATTAAAAATTCAGCTTGGTTAGAAATGCACAGCCTTCTGCATCTCAACTTGTTTAATGAGTTCTGAAAAGACTCTCTCTACTACACTGTTCTGATAGTTTCCAAATGAAAACCCACGGTCAGAATACTTTATAAACACATAAAGTATAAGAGGTTAGCTCGGGAAAAAGTTGAGGATATTAAGGACCCAAATGGAAATCTTCATGTAGAGGTAGAGGACATGGCTAATGTATTAGTCAGTACTTTAAATCTGTCTTCACAAAGGAAGTGGATGATGTGAAGGTTACACTAAAAGAGGAGAGGGAAATTATGGAATAGGCTAGTAATAGATAGAGAAGACTTACTAAAAGATTATTATTACTGAAAGTTGGTAAGTCACCTGGTCTGGATGGAATGCATCCTAGGTTGCTGAAAGAAGCAAAGGTAGAAATAGCAGAGGCATTGGTCACAATCTTTCAATCCTTATTAGATACAGGAGTAGTGCCAGAGGACTGGAGGGTTGCTAATGTTATACCACGATTCACAAGGCCAGTCAGCCTATCATCAGTGGTGGGGAAGTTATTGGAAACCATCATTAGGGACAAAATAAACTTTCATTTGGAAAGGCATGGGTTAATCAAGGAGAGCCAGCATCAATTTGTTAAAGGCAAATCGTGTTGGACTAACTTGACTGAATTCTTTGATGTGGTAACAGAGAAGGTTGATCACAGTAGTGCAGTAGATGCTGTATATACGGACTGTCTGAAGGCATTCGACAAAGTGCCACACAGGAGGCTTGTTAAGAAGATGGAAGCCCATTGGATGAAGGGGAAAGTGGCGGTATAGATATGGAATTGGCTCAGTGACAGGAAGCAGAGGGTGGTGGTGGACGGATGTTTTTCAGACTGGAAGGTGGTTTTCAGTGGTGTTCCCAAGGGTCAGTTTTGGGTCCATTAATTTTTGCAATTTTTATAAACGACCTAGACGCGGGTGTAGAGGGAAGCATTATAAAGTTTGTAGATGATACTGTAATATATGTGGGTAGAACAAATGAAGGACAGAGACACGAGTTGCTAGTTCATGTGCTTGTTTACTAGGCCATAGTGAACTGAGCATGCTCAAACTAAACCATGTGACAAATCATGTGATAATACATTACACTGCTTTCCCCATGAAAAAAAATTACATATTCCCCTCTCAACAAAACTATGGTCCCACCTTTCCCAGCATTACATGTACCACATAATAAAAACTCCTGGCTTTTTTTCTTATAAATCAGCTACAAATGTTACAAATGAACGACAAATCCAGTTTAATAATAGGTTTGCGAAGCCTTCCTGATCTCCTTACAAAATGTTTTGGTGTTGAACCAATTTTCAGGCTGTTTTGTTCTGGTTCTGAACTCAAAGATGATCCTGTTTCTATTTCAGATTTGTTTGAACCTGGTACTTCAGTTTCTGAAGTCTGAACGGAGTCAAACTCATGTATGAGTTCATGATCAAGTGGTTCAAGATCACGTCTTGGTTCCTCTCTAGCAGAGATCATTTGATCTACACGAACACTTCGGATATTGTCACCAATTTCAACCAAATATCTTTTGGTTTCACCAACCTCTACTATGGTTCCTACATCCCACTTGTGTGAACTCGACTTGCCAGGGGGACTGAGAACACGAACACACTCGTTTTGTCTGAAACTGCATTCTTTCTGATTGCTGTCATAATAACGTTTCTGACTCAACTGTTTCTGTTCAACACTTGAGGCCAAATTTGGTTGAACAAGACTCAATCGTGTTCTCAATCTCCTCTTCATCAAGAGTTCTGCTGGGGTATGTCCAGTTGTAGTGTGCGGAGTAGTTTTGTACTTCAGCAAGAAATTTGCCAAACGTTGCTTCATGCTGAGTCCCGAACAACCCTGCAACATTTGCTTTTTGAGAGCTTCTTTTACTATTCTGACTGACCTTTCGGCTGCTCCGTTTGAAGCTGGATGATATGCTGGAACGAGAGTGTGTTTGATACCATTCCATTTCATGAACTCTTGGAATAGAGCAGAACGGAACTGAGGACCATTGTCAGAAACAAACTCTTCAGGTAAGCCATGACACGCGAAGATAGACCTCAACTCATCTATGGTGTATGTTCAGTTGTAGTATTTGAACCCATGTGTTTCACTTTGAGTGACTATCTACAAGTACCGGGAAATAATCATTTACTTTCTCACAGAAGTCTACGTGTACTCTCTGAAAAGGTCTACTTGGCCATGACCAGGGTTGTAGTGGAGCTTTGGGTGGTTTGTTTCTGCAATTTTGGCAAACGCTACAAGTGATTCAAGATCCAGTCCAGTAAACAAAGCTTCTTGCAATTGATTTCATACCGACGATCCCTGGATGTTCAGTATGAAGTTCGGCCAGAATTCTATCTCTCAAAGAAGTAGGTACCACCACTCTGTTTCCCCACTTGACACAACCTTGCTCATAAGACAATTCAGTACGACGGTGATGGAATGGTTTCAACTCTGTGTCCAGACACTGATCAGTCCATCCATTCAAGGTGTTTTCATACACTCTTTTCAGTACTGAGTCCTTCTGAGTCTCATTTGCAAACTCAGTTGCATTCACGGGAAAGTCTTTGTCAACTGCACCTAACGTGAAAATTTCACCTTCACTCTCAACACATGAGTCTTCATGTGGCAACCTGGACAAGGCATCTGCGATTGCTTTGAAGTGCGATATTCAATCATATAGTCATATTGTGACAACAACACTGCCCAAAGTTGAATTCTTGATGCGGCCATTGCAGGGATGGCAGATTTGGGCCCCAATATTGTTAGGAGTGGTTTGTGATCGGTTATCAGGGTAAACTTTCTGCCGATCAGGAACTGTTGGAATTTCTTGATTCCAAACACTATGGCGAGTGCTTCCTTTTCAATTTGCGCGTAGTTTCTTTCGCTCTTCGTGAGGGTTTGTGATGCGAGCGCGATTGGTTTCTTTTGGCTGTCATCCATTACGTGGCTTATGACAGCTCCCACACCATAGCTAGAAGCATCACACGCTAACTTAAGCTCACGCTGTGTGTCGTAGTGCACAAGTAGAGCATCGATAGAGCGACTTCTCTTACAAGCGTCGTAAGCTTCCTGTTACGCTTTTGTCCACTTCCACTGGACATCCTTCTTGAGGAGCTCGTGCAATGGAGCTAACATGGTCGCTAACTCAGGTAAGGAACGTGCGTAGTACTGGACCATTCCAAGGAAAGATCTTAACTCAGACACGTTCTGTGACTTTGGAGCATTGATGACCATATCAATCTTTTCCTTAACTGGTTGCAAGCCATTTGCATCAAATTTCAGACCAAGATAAACAACCTTGGGCTGCACAAAAGCACATTTGCTCCTTTTCAATTTGACATTGTGGGAATTCAACCTTTGAAGCACTAAATCTAACACTTCTAGATTTTCTTTCTTGCTGCTTGTAGCGATCAGCACATCGTCTTGATTGCATAAGCAATTTGGAACTCCTTGCAAAATCTTATCCATCGTAGCCTGGAAGATTTTGGGGGAGGACTTTACACCATATGGCAGCTTGGTGTATGAGTACAGTCCCTGTGTGTGTTGATAGTGAGATACTGTTGACTCTCTTTGTCAACATTCAGCTGAGCATAAGCGTGCGACAAGTCAAGCTTGGAGAAAACCTTTGACCCAGAGAGTGCTGCATACAAATCTTGCGATGTAGGTAACGGGTACTGCTCATCGTCAACTGCTTGGTTGATAGTAACTTTGTAGTCACCGCACAAGTGTACAGTTTTGACTACTTTGGGCACTACCAGAATCGGGGTAGTCCATTCACTTTTGTCAGTTTTTACTAGCACTCCGTTCTCTCTCAGTTTCTCTAGCTCTTCCTCCACCTGACTTTTCAACGCATAGGGGACCGGCCTTGCCTTACAATAGTCAGGCTTCACGTTGGACTTGATGCAGATATGCGCGTCATTTCCAGTGATGCCCTCATAGCTGATGAGAACATGCTTTTATACTTGTTCAGCATTGTGTCGAGTCACTTCTTTGAAGCATCTATACTGAAGATGTTTTTCCAGACTAGTTTTAACTTTCTCAACCAGTCTTTGCCCATGAGGGTTGGCCTGTTGTTGTAGCTCACTACAATAATAGGCAGATTTACTGACTGGCCATTGTGTTGAACTGTACATTCCATTTGTCCACATGTCCCTAGGATTTCTCCGGAGTAGGTTTTTAACTCTATTGTACTCTTTGTGAGTGGTATTTTATTAAACTTACTCTCGTATGTGTCCTTACTCATGATAGAGCAGCCCGCTGCGGTGTCGATACACATATCAATATATTGCTCATTGATCAAAAGTTTTGTGCGGAAGTCTTTCTCATGACTGCTAGTGTTGCCGCTAGTGGCATAGATACTGTAGATGCCTAGTCTTCAACATCAGGTGTGTTCACTTCAATATTGTGAACTCTTCCCTTTTGTTGTCGCTGCTTTGCATTGCCACTAGAATGGTTCTTACTTCCTGTTTTAGATCTAGCTCTGCAAGCTGTTGAAATGTGGCCTTGCTTCTGGCAGTGAAAACACTTTGCATTTCTGTATTGGTAGGACTGTGGTGAGTGATTTCCACTGCAGCGATAACAATTCACTGTGTACCTGTGAGAATCAGCGCCGCTGTTGCTACGAATACATACACGCGAAGGTGAAGCACAGACAATTCTGCATCAGCATTAACAGTAAAACATCACAGAAAATTCAGTTTAGGTGTCACAAATTCACCTTAAACTTTTCCACTTGAAGGTTGAACATTGTCCTTCCATGATCCCTAAAAATGGCTTTGGGATTCCATTCTCATCGCCAAAAATGTAATATATATGGGTAGAACAGATGAAGGACAGAGACATGAGTTGCTAGTTCATGTGCTTGCTTTACTAGGACAGAGCGAACTGAGCATGCTCATACTAAACCATGTGACAAACCATGTGATAATACATTACAGATATGAAACTTGGCAAGTAGTAGATAGTGATAAGGATAGTTGTAGACTTCAGCATGACGTAGACAGGACGGTGAACTGGGCAGAAGCATGGCAGATGATGTTCAATGTGGAGAAGCGTAAAGTGATGTACTTTGGGAGACTATAATGGAAAGACTGTATACTGTAAATGGCATGATTTTGGAATCTTTCTAACTGCCCTTTATCACACCTTTGATTGCCGTGATTATCTCTCTGCCGAGGTGTGATAAAGGGCAGTTAGAAAGATTAACTGTAATCATCTGGCAGTGTTCTCTGACTATATATGCTGTGCCTATATGCATCTCTTCACTTCACCTGTGAAGGAGCAGCGCTCCGAAAGCTTGTGATTTCAAATAAAGCTGTTGGACTATAACCTGGTGTTGTGCGACTTCTCACATTTGTTTACCCCAGTCCAACACCGGCATCTCCACATTTTGGAAAGTGTAGATGAGCAGAGAGACCTTGGTGTCCATATACACAAATCCTCAAAGGTGGCAGGGCAAGTTGATAAGGGCATATGTGTTACTTCGGTTTATAAATAGAGACATAGAATATAAAAGCAAAGAGGTCATGCTCGAACTTTATAAATCACTGTGGACAATTCTGAGCACCACACTTCAGGAAAGCTGTAAAGGCCTTAGAAAAGGTACAGAGGAGGTTTACCAGGATGTTACCAGGGATGAGGGACTTCAGTTATGAGGAGAGGTTGGAAAGATCGAACTGTTCTCCTTGGAACAGAGAAGGTTAAGAGGTGACCTAATAGAGGTTTTCAAGATGATGAGAGGTTTTGATAGAGAAAATATTATTCCATCTGGCGAGTGGGTTAATAATCAGAGGTCATTGATTCAAAATCATTGGAAAAAGATATAGAGGGGAGATGAGGAGAATTTTTTTCACTCAGAGAGTTGTTGGGATCGGGAACGCTGTACCTGAAAAGGTGGTGGAAGCCAATTCCATAAACAAAGTTTATAAACACTGAGAAAGTTGATTTAAACCAGGTAAGACTTCCTGAAGGGTAAAACAAAAAAGTAGCTCCAAATATTCTTGCCATGCACTGGCTAACATCACAATGTTCCAAAGTGATTTCCTCACTGGGTCGAATTCAAACCTGACCTTCAATCTTACTTCCTGCTGGATAATCATCCAATCTTTTCACAGTAAATCAGCACTAACTCTGATGGAGGTTTATCACTCTAAAATTAAAGAGCGCCCTACGACTCTCTAGCATTGCATGAAGGCCCTCTGCAATTGAATTCAGATCATTTCAGTGATATGGCACGTTGGTGCACCAGTGCGCTGTACCATGATTGTAGTTCCCTCTGCAGCAAGTTCCAAATCTTGGTTGTGCCATCAGGGCAGGTGTTGAATGGAGGTGAGGCTCTTCCACAGAAGGAGAGAGGAAGATTTAAGGACACGATCTCGGGTCAAACACCCCAATGGTAAGGTACGGAGCAGCAATAGCAGAAGCCTGGGAAAAGGGAACATGGCTGCCCTCTTAGGTGGGATATAGCAAATGCATATTGTGAGATGCCGACTGTTACAGACGAAACATGGAGTAAGATTTAAAATCAATAACATATATCAGTTCTGATGAAGGGTTGAGCACAAGTCATTAGAACATAAGAAATAGGAGCAGGAGTAGGCCATAGGCCCCTAGAGCCTGCTCCGCCATTCAATAAGATCATGGCTGATCTTCGACCTAAACTCCACTTTCCCGCCCGATCTCCATATCCCTTGATTCCCCTAGAGTCCAACAATCTATCGATCTCATTTGAATATACTCAATGACTGAGCATCCACGACCCTCTGGGGTCTAGAATTCCAAAGATTCACCACCCTCTGAGTGAAGAAATTCCTCCTCATCTCAGTCTTAAATGGCCGACCCCTTATTCTGAGACTGTGACCCCTGGTTGTAGACTCCCCAGCCAGGGGCAACATCCTCCCTGCATCTACCCTGTCAAGCCCTCTAAGAATTTTATACATTAGCCCAGCTTTTTCACATTTCTATCATTTTCTATTTTTTACTTTAATAACTTTATTGTTATCTCTTTCAGAGGAACTTCTTTACTCAGAGAGTGGTTAGAATGTGGAACTCTCTACCACAATAAGTAGCTGAGGCGAATAGCATAGATGCAATTAAGGGGAACCTAGATAAGTGCACGAGGGAGAAAGGAATAGAAGGTTATGTTGACGGGGTGAGATGAAGAAGGGTGGGAGGAGGCGCGTGTGGAGCATTAACACCAGCAGGGACCAGTTGGGCCGAATGGCCTGTTGCTGTGCTGTAAATTCTGTGTAATTCTATGTTGTACAGGGCCTTGGTGAGACCACACCTTGAGTATTTTGTGCAGTTTTGATCGCCTTATCTGAGGAAGGATGTTCTTGTCATAGAGGGAGTGCAGCGAAGATTCACCAGACTGATACCTGGGATGGCAGGAATGACGTATGAAGAGAGATTGGGACGATTGGGCTTGTATTTGCTAGAGTTTAGAAGAATGAGAGGGGATCTCATTGAAACTTATAAAATTCTAACAGGACTAGACAGACTAGATGCAGGAAGGATGTTCCTGATGGCGGGGGAGTCCAGAACCAGGGGTCACAGTCTAAGGATAAGGGGTACGCCATTTAGGACAGAGATGAGGAGGAATTTCTTCACCCAGAGAGTGGTGAACCTGTGGAATTCTCTACCACAGAAGGCAGTTGAGGCCAATTCATTAAATATATTCAAGAAGGAGATAGATATATTTCTTAAGGCCCCGGGATCAAGGGATATGGGGAGAAAGCAGGGACAGGGTACTGAATTTGGATGATCAGCCATAATCGCATTGAATGGCGGAGCAGGCTCGAGGGGCCGAATGGCCTACTCCTGCTCCTATCTTCTATGTTTCTATGTTAATATGCCAACAGCCTACCAGAGTAAGATCTGCAGATTGGGTGACCGCTTTGCGGAACACCTCCATCCAGTCCATAAGCGTGACCCCGAGCTTCCGGTCGCCTGTCACTTTAATTCTCCGCTCCACTCCCACTCTGACCTCTCCGTCTTCGGCCTCTTACACTGTTCCAATGAAGCTCAACGTAAGCTCGAGGAACAGCACCTCATCTTTCGATCAGGTATTTTACAGCCTTCTGGACTCAACATCGAGTTCAACAATTTCAGACCATAACCTCTGCCCCTATCTTTTTTTCCCCATTTTTTTCACATGGCAGCTGTTGATCATTCTGCCATTGCCATTTACACTTCATCTAGAGTCATTTTTTGATTCTTAACTTGTCCCATTACCATCTCCTTTTGCCTTGCTTAATGTCTCTTAATCTCTCCTGCCTTCCATCCTATCACAAACCTTCCCTTTTGGTCTTTCCTCCCCTCCCCCCTTTCCCTGCCCCTACACTTGTTTAAAAACCTGTTCCATCTCCAGCTTTTTCCAGTTCTGACGAAGGGTCATCGACCTGAAACGTTGACTCTGTTTCTCTCTCTCCACAGATGCTGCCTGGCCTGCTGAGTGTTTCCAGCATTTTCTGTTTTTATTTCAGGTTTCCAGCATCCGCAGTATTTTGCTTTTGTGTCTGTAATGACTGGTTAGGCACATGCATTTGAAATGGCCACACGGCCATTGTGTTGGGATGAATTCGTGATCAATTAAATCTCATTAGCATTCTACGATTATATTCACAAGATCCGACAAGCCTTGACTCAATGAAACTAGTAACAAAGGATCAGCAGAACAGTACACATGTGAGTCCTTGACTGAACAGGAAGAAAGAGCCTTTACAAATGTAACTGGGGCCGTGTTTCAGTCTTATTGTACTCCGTTAATACATTTTTGTAATCCTGCGACTTTTGTTTTGTGTCTTGCAATATTCTAAGCCTCACGGGCCACATACTGACTGTCCTTCATATTGAGGCATTTAATAATTTCAGCCAGGCACAGCTCCCCATTTTCCTCGTAAATCTTAGTTGTCAGAAGTCTTTTTCCATCCTGCCGTGTGAATGTCTCCACAATCTTTTGCTCACAAGGCTGCAAATGTGACGTGTTAACTGGCACAAAAGAGGCAGTTTATGTTTCCATTAGAACTTGACAACTCTAATTCCCCCAGCTCAAAGGGCACAGTGCATCTCAGCAAAATTGCTTTCAATTGAAAACTCTTATTAGAGAACTTTTTTTACTTGCAAAATAAATTCATGACAGGATCACAAGATACATGAGTATGAGGAAGGATCCACGAGAGTAAGTTGAGTTTGGGGCACAGGGGAAAGGCAATGGAATCACGGGGGGGGGGCGGGGGGTGATAAGTCGCTGCGCTCATTTTAACTGCCTCCCTGCCCAGTTTCCGCCAGGTGGAGGCAGTTAAAATCTGGGTCAAAGAGATAGGCACCATGAGCCCACTCCTGTTCCTATGCACTTACCCTGTCCCTAAGTATTTGGTGTATTCTTATGTGCTTGCCATGTTTATCATGTTCCTGTGTATTTGGTATATTCTTATGTGCTTGCCATGTTTACCATGTTCCTGTGTATTTGCTGTGTTATGTGCTTGCCATGTTTACCATGTTCCTATGTGTGGTAACACAATACAGCTTCCTGTGACTCGAACTTTATTACATCACTTCCTGTGATTAGTCCAGGATAAATACTGGGCTGATCAGTTGGATCCTGGAGAGGCATAGAGTAAGACCTCTTTTGTATGTAGCACCTTTTTAGTTGATTAAAGCTTACTTTAAGTTCACCACGCGTAAGGCTCATTCTTACGACACTATGTATTTGCTGTGTTATGTGCTTGCCATGTTTACCATGTTCCTGTGTATTTGCTGTGTTATGTGCTTGCCATGTTTACCATGTTCCTATGTATTTGCTGTGTTATGTGCTTGCCATGTTTACCATGTTCCTATGTATTTTCTGTGTTATGTGCTTGCCATGTTTACCATGTTCCTGTGTATTTGCTGTGTTATGTGCTTGCCATGTTTACCATGTTCCTGTGTATTTGCTGTGTTATGTGCTTGCCATGTTTACCATGTTCCTATGTACTATACTCTGCCTCCCTACTCCCACCATCCAGTGAAAAATAAAATTGCATTTGGATTAACCCAAATACATTTCCAGAGGCCAATTTATACACTATACGATAACCCTTCTGAACCACAAGCCAAAAAGAAATGACTGATCCAGCAGTAGAAGGTAACTGTAACTGGCCAAATCCCATCTCTCTGCACACGGCAGCTCATGTGGTAGATCGGAACTCTAATCTACCTTATCATCGACAAAATAATGCCGGCAGTGCCGGGGTGTTAAAGGATTCAGATCCCCCCCTCCCCCGCCCCTCACTGCATCACAGAGATATTTCGAGGCAAATGGAAGAGGCAGAATAAGTCAAATTATTTGAGGATGTGACCACAACACAATGACATTTGGATTTAACCCTACATTAGTAGGAGATCATTGACTCGGCGAGCAAATAGCCCCCACTTGTGCTCTAAATTAAGGTTTATTTATTAGCTGATAAACTCTGAGCTGGGGATGCAGTATGTCTAATTGCTGACTGCACTGTGAAAGAATGTAATACTAAGAAGCTGTGGTGATTGTTAGGTGTAATGTGTTTAACCTGTTGGCAAAGAAGTTACATCAAACTAACCTATGAAATGGTTCCACCCTAACCACGTTAAAGAAGCCATCCCCTATGGACAAGCCCTGCGAATACACAGGATCTGCTCAGACGAGGAGGAACGCGATGGACACCTACGGACACTGAAAGACGCTCTCGTAAGAACGGGATATGACGCTCGACTCGTCGATCGACAGTTCCGACGGGCCACTGCGAAAAACCGCATAGACCTCCTCAGAAGACGAACACGGGACACAACCAACAGAGTACCCTACGTCGTCCAGTACTTCCCCGGAGCGGAAAAACTACGCCATGTTCTTCGCAGCCTTCAACATGTCATCGATGACGACGAACACCTTGCTAAGGCCATCCCCACGCCTCCACTACTCGCCTTCAAGCAGCCGCCTAACCTCAAAGTACCATCGTTCGCAGCAGATTACCCATCTTTCAGGAGAACAGCAACCAAGACACCACACAACCCTGCCACGGCAACCTCTGCAAGACATGCCAAATCATGGACACAGATACCATCATTACACGTGAGGACACTACCCACCAGGTACACGGTACATACTCATGTGACTCGGCCAACGTTGTCTACCTGATACGTTGCAGTAAAGGATGCTCCAGAGCATGGTACATCGGCGAGACCATGCAGACACTGAGACAACGTATGAACGGACACCGCGCAACAATCGCCAGGCAGGAGAGTTGCCTCCCAGTCGGGGAACACTTCAGCAGCCAGGGGCATTCAGCCTCGGATCTGCGGGTAAGCGTTCTCCAAGGCGGCCTTCGAGATACACGACAGCGCAAAATCATAGAGCAGAAACTGATAGCCAAGTTCCGCACTCATGAGGATGGCCTCAATCGCGATATCGGGTTCATGTCACGATACAGAACGTGACTTGACATCATGGCCGGTCTTCCCAGGTGTTTTTTTTTTAAAAAGGCTAACACAAGAACACAAATTGACAGGATATGCAGCCAGCAGGTGGTTTGACACGTTGGACCCCCTGGGACACATCTCATTGTCTTGGCTGTGCTCTTTGTTGCAGGGAATAATGTGAATAGATTTTGTCTGGGTTTAAATTGTGAATTCTGGGAGATTCTCTCATTGCTAACTTACCTGACGAAGGAGCGAACTGCTTCGAAAGCTTGTAAAATTAAATAAATCTGTTGGACTATAACCTGGTGTTGTGCGACTTCTCATTTTTAACCTATGAAAGCAACATATCCCACCTTCCACTCCTGGCAGGCGGTCAGCTGAGTGGGCAGGCAGACAGACAGGTGGGCAGGCAGGTGGGCAGACAGGTGGGCAGGCAGACGGGCAGGCAGACGGACAGGTGGGCAGGCAGGTGGGCCAACAGGTGGGCAGGCAGGTGGGCAGACAGGTGGGCAGGCAGACGGACAGGTGGGCAGGCAGGTGGGCCAACAGGTGGGCAGGCAGGTGGGCAGACAGGTGGGCAGGCAGATGGACAGGTGGGCAGGCAGACAGACAGGTGGGCAGGCAGGTGGGCCGACAGGTGGGCAGGCAGACGGACAGGTGGGCCGACAGGTGGGCAGGCAGACGGACAGGTGGGCAGACAGGTGGGCAGACAGGTGGGCAGGCAGACGGACAGGTGGGCCGACAGGTGGGCAGGCAGATGGACAGGTGGGCAGGCAGGTGAGCCGACAGGTGGACAGACAGGTGGGCAGGCAGACGGACAGGTGGGCCGACAGGTGGGCAGGCAGATGGACAGGTGGGCAGGCAGGTGGGCAGGCAGGTGGGCAGGCAGACGGACAGGTGGGCAGGCAGACGGACAGGTGGGCAGGCAGGTGGGCCGACAGGTGGACAGACAGGTGGGCAGGCAGACGGACAGGTGGGCCGACAGGTGGGCAGGCAGATGGACAGGTGGGCAGGCAGGTGGGCAGGCAGGTGGGCAGGCAGACGGACAGGTGGGCAGGCAGACGGACAGGTGGGCAGGCAGGTGGGCAGACAGGTGGGCAGGCAGACGGACAGGTGGGCAGGCAGGTGGGCAGACAGGTGGGCAGGCAGACGGACAGGTGGGCAGGCAGGTGGGCAGACAGGTGGGCAGGCAGACGGACAGGTGGGCCGACAGGTGGGCAGGTGGGCAGACAGGAGGTGGGCAGGCAGACGGACAGGTGGGCAGACAGGTGGGCAGGTGGGCAGACAGGTGGACATGCGGGGAGGAAGGCGGGTAGGCAGCTGAGTGGGAAAGCAGGCGGGTAGGTGGGCGGGCAGCTGAGCGGGCAGGCAGCCAGATGGGCAGGTGTGGAAATGAGTATGGTTGCTGGGATATTAAAAAAAAGTAAGGCTTGCCTTTATATAGAGCATTTCATGACCTCAGGACATCCTTTGCAACCAATGAAGTACTTTTGAAGTGTAGTCACTGTTATAACGTGGAAAATGCAACACAGACAGAATGGGGGAAAGAGAGAGAGAGAGAGAAACATTTCTGGGTATGGTAGGCTAGAATTCAATAAATCTGACTGTGAAAGCTGCTGAATTGTTGTAAAAAGACAACTAATTCACTAATGTCCTTCAGGGAAGTGAAGCTGCCACTCCTACTTGGCATGGCTTACACATGACTCCAGTTTCAGACTTGTGGTTGACTATTACGGGGCGATTTTATCCAGATACTTTAGGAGCTAAAGAGCCTCCGAGGTGGCCAAGGTGGGGTCTTAAGCTGAAGCGCCGGTTCAGCGCAAAATGTCATCTCGGTAAAGGAGTTGAAGCTCGCGCTAGGAACGGCCGCTCGGAGGATCGTCAAGGGGCTGATTGCCATTTAAATTGCCTGCTAGCGCTCATTAAAGAGGCTGCACACCATTTTGGTGGCCAGTGCTTGACCAAATGCCCTATCTTAACAGCGACCAGCTGATTGAGAGTAAACAAGTCGTTGCAGAGGATTTCGATCGCTACTTAAAGATATATCACCTTTTACTGTTCACGTGCTGCTGGAAGTTTAAAGAGGAGTTTTGAAACACATTGGAAGACTTTCTGGGACACTTTGTCAAGACTTCACCAACACTCTATCAACATTTATTCTGGAAATTATCTGAGGACTTCACCTAAAAAGAGTAAGTGCTATGCTACTCCACCTTATTGGACACCTTATCGGAGTCACCAGGAGAAAGGGAGTGCTTGGTCATCGTCACTTTGGTCTTCAGGAGGAATGGGAGGAGGACATGAGGCCAGGCAGAGCAGCACCAGCTGCTGCAGGAGAGAGGGACAGGAGGGTGAGGAGGACTCCTTCCCCCCCTGCGGGTACAGGACATCCCTCCTCCACCAGGACCTCCAGTGCCGCGTCCGAGAAGCTGTGCGCCCTCTCCCTCGGTCCCTGAGCCACCCTGAAACGATGCGTTGTGTGTCAGCCAGCGCACTCCACACCTTCAGTGTAACTGGGTGCATGGAGCCCACATATACTCATAGAATCATACAACCATAGAAACTTACAGCACAGAAGGAGCCCATTCAGCCCGTCGTGCCTGTGCTGGCTCTTTGAAAGAGCAGTCATGCTTAATCTCACATCCCCGCTTTTTGTCCCTAACCCTGTAAGTTCCTCATCCTCGACTACCTGTCCAACTCCCTTTAAAAATTATTTTTGGAATCAGCTTCCACCACCTTTTCATGATGCGGAGATGCCGGTGTTGGACTGGGGTGGACAAAAATGAGAAGTCACACACCAGGTTATAGTCCAACAGTTTTATTTAAAATTACGAGCTTTCGGAGCTGCTGCCCCCTTCGTCAGGTAAAGGTACAGTGAGGGAATCTATTACACAGTATATATACACAGAGAACAATTTGTCTGCAGAGATACAATCTGTTAGGGAGGCATTACATCAAAGACACTTCAGAGTACAGCTAAGACAATGAGGTGGGTCACAGGGGGTCCAACGTGTCAAATGCTGCCGTCTGCAGTTAAGCTTTTAACTTTTTTGGGGGGGTTTTTTGTGTTTTTTTTAAACTGGAAAGACAGACAACGATGTCGAGTCACGTTCTGTAGCATGACATGAACCCGATATCCCTATTGAGGCCGTCCTCATGGGTGCGGAACTTGGCTATCAGTTTCTGCTCGATTATTTTGCATTGTCGTGTGTCTCGAAGGCCGCCTTGGAGAACGCTAACCCGCAGATCCGAGGCTGAATGCCCTTGACTGCTGAAGTGTTCCCCGACTGGGAGGTAACAATCCTGCCTGGCAATTGTTGCGCGGTGTCCGTTCATACATTGTCTCAGTGTCTGCATGGTCTTGCCGATGTACCATGCTCCGGGGCATCCTTTCCTGCAACGTATGAGCTAGACAACGTTGGCCGAGTCACATGAGTATGTACCATGTACCTGGTGGGTAGTGTCCTCACGTGTGATGATGGTATCTGTGTTGATGATCTGGCATGTCTTGCAGAGGTTGCCGTGGCAGGGTTGTGTGGTGTCGTGGTCGCTGTTCTCCTGACAGCTGGGTAATTTGCTGCGAACGATGGTACATTTGAGGTTAGGCGGCTGCTTGAAGGCGAGTAGTGGAGGCGTGGGGATGGCCTTAGCGAGGTGTTCATCGTCATCGATGACATGTTGAAGGCTGCGAAGAACATGGCGTCGTTTCTCCGCTCCGGGGAAGTACTGGACGACGTAGAGTACTCTGTTGGTTGTGTCCCGTGTTCACCTTCTGAGGAGGTCTATGCGGTTTTTCGCTGTGGCCCGTCGGAACTGTCGATCGACGAGTCGATATGACGCTCGACTTGTCGATCGACAGTTCCGATGGGCCACAGCGAAAAACCACATAGACCTCCTCAGAAGGCGAACACGGGACACAACCAACAGAGTACCCTACGTCGTCCAGTACTTCCCCGGAGTGGAGAAACTACGCCATGTTCTTCGCAGCCTTCAACATGTCATCGATGACGACGAACACCTTGCTAAGGCCATCCCCACGCCTCCACTACTCACCTTCAAGCAGCCGCCTAACCTCAAAAGTACCATCGTTCGCAGCAAATTACCCAGCTGTCAGGAGAACAGCGACCACGACACCACACAACCCTGCCACGGCAACCTCTGCAAGACATGCCAGATCATCAACACAGATACCATCATCACACGTGAGGACACTACCCACCAGGTACATGGTACATACTCATGTGACTCGGCCAACGTTGTCTACCTTATACGTTGCAGGAAAGGATGCCCCGGAGCATGGTACATCGGCGAGACCATGCAGACACTGAGACAACGTATGAACGGACACCGCGCAACAATCGCCAGGCAGGATTGTTACCCCCAGTCGGGGAACACTTCAGCAGTCAAGGACATTCAGCCTCGGATCTGCGGGTTAGCGTTCTCCAAGGCGGCCTTCGAGACACACGACAACGCAAAATCATCGAGCAGAAACTGATAGCCAAGTTCCGCACCCATGAGGACGGCCTCAATAGGAATCTCGGGTTCATGTCACACTACAGAATGTGACTCGACATCGTTGTCTGTCTTTCCAGTTTTAAAAAAAAAACACAAAAAAAAACAAAACAAAAAAAAAGTTAAAAGCTTAACTGCAGACGACAGCATTTGACACGTTGGACCCCCTGTGACCCATCTCATCGTCTTAGCTGTGCTCTGATGTGTCTTTGATGTAATGCCGCCCTAACAGATTGTATCTCTGCAGGCAAATTGCTCTCTGTGTATATATACTGTGTAATAGATTCTCTCAATGTAGCTTTACCTGACGAAGGGGCAGCAGCTCCGAAAGCTCGTAATTTTAAATAAAACTGTTGGACTATAACCTGGTGTTGTGTGACTTCTCATTTTTGACCACCTTTTCAGGTAGAGCGTTCCCGATCCCGACAACTCTCTGAGTGAAAAAAATTCTCCTCCTCTCCCCTCTAGATCTTTTTCCAATGATTTTGAATCAATGACCTCTGATAATTAACCCACTCGCCAGAGGGAATAATTTTTCCCTACTTCCTCTATCAAAAGCTCTCTTCATCTTGAAAACCTCTATCAGGTCGCCTCTTAACCTTCTCTGTTCCAAGGAGAACAGTCCTAACTTTTCCAACCTCTCCTCATAACTGAAGTCCCTCATCCCTGGTAACATCCTGGTAAACCTCCTCTGTACCCTTTCTAAGGCCTTTACATCTTTCCTGAAATGTGGTGCTGAAAGTTTTCCACAATACTCCAGCTGAGGCCTAACCAGTGATTTATAGGGGGAAAAATTCAGTTGGTTGCGCCTCCCGTTAGCGCCTTAAGAGGGCGCTAATGGGGCGCAAAGCCGCTAGCGCCCGGGCGCAGCGATGTTTGCGCCGCTCGGGAACTTAACTAGACATTGTGCGGCGGCGCTAAACTTTACCGCTGCGACCACCTGCGCGCGCAGATTGTGACGTCATTCCATGGTGCAACGCCCTTGTGGCGCCCCGGAGCGGAAATTGAGTGGCGCCCCCTGCCTTACCGCCTGGCGCACCCAACGACCGGAAGACTGAAAAGCTATCAATCGCTGTGGGGCTGGGGGGGACGCTATTTAAAGGGGGCCTCTTCCTGTCTTTTTCTGTGGTTGACATTTTTGCACCACTCGTTCTGAGAGAGAGAGAGAGAGAGATTCGGAGAGAGAGAAAGAGAGACTTCTGCATTGAGTCAACGCTTTGTGAGGTAGTTTTGCTTACTGATCCTAACTTCGCTGGTACTTTGGTTGCTGTCCTTCATAACTTTGCTTGCAAAGAGACTATGGGGGCTGCACTGAATGGGGGCGTCGTCCTGCTCCAGCTGAATCGGAGGACACAGAGACGCAGAGAGAGAGTGGCAATGATGGCCAGACAGAGGAGGGCCAACAGGCGTCTGTACAGGAGAGCTTACCCTCCCAGGGTATATCGTGAACAGCTCTCCTACATTCATATGTCTGAGGAGCTGTGTTTGCGAAGGCTGCGATTCAGCAAGGAGGTGGTCACTGAGCTCTGCCACCTGCTGCAGCCAGATCTGCAGCCTCAACTGAGGTCCAGGACGTCTCTGTCGGTGGCAGTGAAGGTCACAGTGGCTCTCAACTTCTATGATACTGGCTCATTTCAAGCTGCTGCTGGGGACCTCGCCAATATCTCCCAGTTCGCGGTGCATTGCTGCATCCGGCAGGTCACAAATGCCCTCTTTAAAAGGAGACGAGAGTTCATCTCTTTCCCCATGACCCCAGACAAGCAGCGTGACCGCGCTCTGGGCTTTGCGAGGATAGCGGGCTTCCCCATGGTGCAGGGCGCCATTGACTGCACGCATGTGGCTTTGCGTGCTCCACATGAGAATGCCGAGGATTTCCGGAACAGAAAGGGGTTCCATTCCTTGAATGTTCAGTTGGTCTGTGACCACAGACAGCTGATACTCGCTGTCAATGCCCACTATCCTGGCAGCTGCCATGATGCTTTCATCCTGCGCCAGACTACTGTGGCAGAACTTTCGAGGCACCGCATCAGCCAGTTGGTTGGCTTCTCGGGGACAAGGGGTATCCATTGAGCACCTGGCTGATGACACCGCTCCGTACGCCCAACACCCCTGCTGAGCTGCGGTACAACGAGAGCCATCAAGCTACCAGGAACATCATTGAGCGCACAATCGGCGTGCTGAAGCAACGGTTCCGCTGTCTCGACCATTCTGGAGGAGCCCTGCAGTACTCGCCTGAGCGAGTATCCAACTTCGTAGTTGTGTGCTGCATGTTGCATAACATGGCAATCGTCAGGACCCAGCCAATGCCACCAGGCCTTGGAGCACCACCAGAGGAGGAGGAGGAAGAGGAGGAAGAGGACGAGGAGGATGATCATCAGCAGCACCAAGGCGGGAGGGCGGCCCACAATGGTGAAACTGCAAGGGCCGTCCGTCAACGGCTGATAGCAAGCCGCTTCTAGGGCCCCTGCTGTGGAAATGGCTTCTGCCATTGCTAACAACATCAATGAACCCAGCACGCAACCCCTAAGCCGGCCAAGGCACCAATGATTCCAAACACCAAACATGTATATTTTGAATACAAAAACTTATTTATTTTACAAACTCTGTGTGTGTCATTTCCTCATGACAAACTCATAGAAATAAACACAAAAAAACAGTCATTAACATAACTGGTTCTCACAACCTGGAGATAATGTCCAAAACACTAGACAAAAGTTGGACCACGAACCTCGGCCTTTAATAAAAAAATGACCAGCATTTTGTCACACCTCCTACTTTTTGCCCTTCGAGGGTGATCTCCTTCCCTTGCGCACTTCCCCCCTTCTAACCCTACTGCTCCTCCGTAATGGGACCTCAGTGGCTGCAGCAAGGCTGGTGGAAGGCTGCTGATTGTCAGACCCTGACACTGCAGATGCCCCTGAAGGACGGCCTCGACCAGTTCTGGGCCTGGAGGGCCCGGCTGCAGACTGCACCAACTCTGCATGGGCGGCAGCAGTCTGTCCTACAGGCGGTGGCAAGTGCAGTGGAGAAGTGACAGTGTTGGCAGCAGGAATGCTGTCATCGTGAGAGAGGACAGCAACTCCCTGCTCGCCCGACACACTGGCACTCCCACGGGGCAGCACTTCAGCATCCGGAGCAATCTGCTGGAGCACAGATTGCTGGCCTGCTGCGGCGCGGTGAGAGCCCCGGGGACATGTGAACGAACCATCGAGGTTGGCAGCAGTCAGTGCTCGCGTGGCCTCAATCTGAGTCTGCATGAGAGCAGTCAGAGATGGGATCACGGCAGTCAGTGACTGAATTGCAGCACTAAGCTTTAGTGTGGCATCCGCCTGTGCTACAGCGAAGTGCTCCACACTCCTTGCCAGTGACTCAATGCATTCGGGCACCCTTCCCACTGCACCCATGAGCTCAGTGTGCATGCCCACCGCCTGGGTGTTCATTTCTGCGATCAGCCGCTCCTCCTCTGCGTCCATTGCAGTAGGAGTGTCTGGCATACTCTCCCTCTGGGGAGAAGGCCCCTGTTCTTCCCTACCCCCATGGCGTTACTGCAGCCCGCTGGGTCCTGGAGCTTCACCCTCATCAGACCCTGCCCCCCTGCTCCCCTCCAGGGAAGGCGTGTTCCCAGTGTGGGCATGGGCTTCCTCGGGAGAGGGTGGCACTGATGCTCCGGCTTCCTCTTCCTCCTCGGCTGCAGCTTCACTCCCACTGGCAGCTTCAGGGCCCGTCTCCTCAGCTGGTGAATCACCATCTGAAAGCAGGGAGGTACAAGAGTGGCTTTAGCGTGAGGACAGGGTGGCAGTAAGGGAGGAATAAGTGCAGCGAGTTAGCAAGTTGGATTGAAAGTGTCAAAGGCTGGTGTTGTGAGGGACAAGTGGAAGGACAGAGGACAAAAAGGTGATGACCTTACCATTGCTGTCCAGAACGGGGTCGGCGTCTCCAGTGGCGACGGGACCGATCACCCGGCTTGCCACAATCCTGTGGACGCGCTCCTTAAGATCGCTGAGGGGTTGCAGCTGAGGCCTCCCTCCACCTGTCCGTTGCTGCTGTCTCCTATTATGCGCCAGCTTGGCCTGCAAGAAAAAGGACAGCATCTGAGTAAATATACAGCCATGGTCTTGCCTGATGTGCCTCCCATAGGTGAATAGCCCTTACTGTATACAGCCATGGTCTTGCCTGATGTGCCTCCCATAGGTGAATAGCCCTTACTGTATGCAAAGTGTGGAATGTGTGTGTGTGTTTCATGAAAGGGCCATAGGTGTTGGATGAGTGTTGTGCATTGGGGTTTTAAGACCCTCTGGCCATAGAGTGAGGTTGAGATGGAGGGATGGAGAGGTATTGAGAAAAAGCCACTCACCCTGACGACCCGAGTGAGGTCGTTGAACTTTTTGCGGCATTGAGACATGGGTCCTGGGCACCATGCTCCTGGAGGAGACGCTCTGAGCCACCTCCCTCCACACTCTTCTGTACTCACGTGGCAAAGGCCTCCTGCCACTCTCAGGGAAGAGTATACATCTTCTGCGCTCCACCGCGCCAACCAGAGCACCCAAGGCCCGCTCGGTGAAGCGCTGAGCTCGTTCTCTCACCCTCTCCATCCTTGGCAGCAAAATGGATTCACAGGTCTCTCCAGGCCGAGATTCAAGGCTGCAATGAGCAGGGTGTGGCTGGGGAGCAAGTTGGCCCCCCCCGCTTTAAGAAGTGGCCGGCGCCAGTGTGTCTGTGTTCCCTCGCTAACTGGCAGCAGCCTGCGCTGCGCTCGCGCGCTGAGTTAGCGCCTCACTGCTCGGCCTTTGCGCCTTAAGACAGGTGTGCAGCGCCTGATTTAGCGCTCCACTCACCTCCCGGGGCGGTAAAAGTGAAGTTTCCAGTCAGTGGCTATAATTAGCGGCAGGCGCTAATTTTTGCGTCCAGACGATATTTGCGCCCCAAATGGGGCGCGACCTAATTTTTCCCCCATAAAGTTCTAGCATTATTTTTATTCGTTCCTGGGATGTGGGCATCACTGGCAAGGCCAGCATTTATTGCCCATCCCTAGTTGCCCTTGCGAAGGTGGTGGTGAGCCGCCTTCTTGAACCGCTGCAGTCCGTGTGGTGAAGGGTACTCCCACAGTGCTGTTAGGGAGGGAGTTCCAGGATTTTGACCCAGCAACGATGAAGGATCGGCGATATATTTCCAAGTCAGGATGGTGTGTGACTTGGAGGGGAACTTGGATGTGGTGGTACTCACCATGCGCCTGCTGCCCTTGTCCTTCTAGGTGGAAGAGTTCGCAGGTTTGGGAGGTGCTGCCGAAGAAGCCTTGGCGAGTTGCTGGTAGATGGTACACACTGCAGCCACGGTACGCCGGTGGTGGAGGGAGTGAATGTTTCAGGTGGTGGATGGGGTGCCAATCAAGAGGGCTGCTATGTCCTGGATGGTGTCGAGCTTCTTGAGTGTTGTTGGGAGCTGCACTCATCCAGGCAAGATATCATGTGGAGTGAATCGAATTGACTGAAGCTTGGTTTCTGTGATGGTGGGGACCTCAGGAGGAGGCCGATATGGATCATCCACTCGGCACTTCTGGCTGAAGATTGTTGCAAACGCTTCAGTCTTGTCTTTTGCACTCACGTGCTGGGCTCCACCATCATTGAGGATGGGGATATTCATGGAGCCTCCTCCTCTCGTTAGTTGTTTAATTATCCACCACCATTCACGACTGCATGTGGCAGGACTGCAGAGCTTTGATCTGATTTGTTGATTGTGGGATCGCTTAGCCCTATCTATAGCATGCAGTTTCCGCTGGTTAGCATGCATGTAGTCCTGTGTTGCAGCTTCCCCAGGTTGGCACATCATTTTTAGGTATGGCTAGTGCTGCTCCTGGCATGCTCTTCTACACTTCTTATTGAACCAGGGTTGGTCCCCTGGCTTGATGGTAATGGTAGAGTGAGGGATATGCCAGGCCATGAGGTTACAGATTGTGGTGGAATACAATTCTGCTGCTGCTGATGGCCCTCAGCACCTCATGGATGCCCAGTTTTGAATCTATCCCATTTAGCACGGTGGTGGTGCCACAGAACACGATGGAGGATGTCCTCAGTGTGAAGATGAGATTTCGTCTCCACAAAGACTGTGAGGTGGTCACTGCTACCAATACTGTCATGGACAGATGCATCTGCGACAGGTAGATTGGTGAGAACGAGATCAAGTAGGTTTTTCCCTCGTGATGGTTCTCGCACCACCTGCTGTAGTTCTCATCTGGTAGCTATGTCCTTCAGGACTCGGTCAGTCGTGGTGCTACCGAGCCACTCTTGGTGATGGACATTGAAGTCCCCCACCCAGAGTACATTCTGTGCCCTTGCTACCCTCACAGTGCTTCTTCCAAGTGGTGTTCAACATAGAGGAGTACTGATTCATCAGCTGAGGGAGGGCGGTAGGTGGCAATCAGTTTTTTTGGTTTCCTTGTCCGTGCTTGACCTGAAGCCATGAGACTTCATGGGGTCCAGAGTCAATGTTGAAGACTCCCAGGACCACTCCCTCCTGACTGTATACCACTGTGCTACCACCTCTGTTGGGTCTGTCCGGCGGGATAGGACATACCCAGGGATGGTGATGGAGGAGTTTGGGACATTGGCTGAAAGGTATGATTCTGTGAGTATGACTATGTCAGGCTGTTACTTGACTAATCTGTGGGTCAGCTCTCCCAATTTTGGCACAAGTCCCCAGATGTTAGTGAGGAGGACTTTGCAGGGTTGACTGGACTGGGTGTGCCATTGCCATGTCCATAGCCGGTGTTGAGGTCGATGCCGGGTCGTCCGTCTGGTTCTGTTATTATTGTTTTTCGAAGCGGTTTGTTACAACTGAGTGGCTTGCTGGGCCATTTCAGAGGGCAGTTAAGAGTCAACCACATTGCTGTGGGTCTGGAGTTACATATAGGCCAGACCAGGTAAGGACGGCAGATTTCCTTCCCTAAAGGGCATTAGTGAACCAGATGGGTTTTTACGACAATCTGTTAGTTTCATGGTCACCATTACTGAAACTAGCTTTTTAATTCCAGATTTATTTAATTAACTGAATTTAAATTCCCCAGCTGCTGTGGTGGGATTTGAACTGCAGATCATTAGTCCAGGCCTCTGGATTACTAGTCCAGTAACATAACCACTATACCACCATTCCCTAGCATAAGCTCTGTGCTTTCATATTCTATCCCTCTATTTATAAAACCAAGTACCCCATATGCTTTTTGACCACCTTATCAACTTGCCCTGTCACCTTTAAGGATTTGTGTATGTGGACACCAAGGGCTCTCTGCTCATCTACACTTTTCAAAATCGTGCCATTTATAGTAAACTGTCTTTCCATAGTAGTCCTCCCAAAGTGCATCACTTCACACTTCTGCTCCATGAAAATTATTGCCAATCAGCGCTTGAGTGCTAAACCTGCAGGTGTCTGTTTCAATCATGGTAATGATCAATTAGCCCCAAAACTGCATGCTAAAACCAGACTTTCAAACAGGCTTGTCTTATTAGCACACTTAGTGCCTGCTTTCATCAAAGTAATCTGCTTAATGCGCCGAGGGAGGGCAACAAATACTGTCTTACCAGTGTGGCCTCTCTATGGTCTAGTTTTAGTCGAATCATAGAATCATACAGCACAGAAGAAGGCCATTCGGCCTTGCAATTTTTTTCCTTTTCCAGTAGACATCCAATTCTCTTTTGAAAGTTATTATTGATTCTGCTTCCACCGCCCTTTCAGGCAGTGCATTCCAGATCGTAACAACTCACTGCGTAAAAAAAATTCTCCTCATCTCCCCTCTGGTTCTTTTGCCAATTAAATTAAATCTGTGTCTTCTGGTTTCCAACCCTCCGGCCAGTGGAAAGTTTCTCCCTATATACTCCTGTCAAAATTTTGAACACCTCTATTAAATCTCCCCTTAACCTTGTCTGCTCTAAAGAGAATAACCCCAGTTTCTCTAGTCTCTCCACGTAAATTCCTCCCTCCCTGATACCCTTCTTGTAATTCTCCTCTGCACCCACTGCAAGGCCTTCACATCCTTAATGATCACAATACTCCAGCTGAAGCCTAACCAGTCTTTTATAAAGGTTTAGCATAACTTCCTTGCTTTTGTTCTCTTTCTTCTGTTTATAAAGCCAAGGATCCCGTATGGCTTTTTTAACCTGCCCTGCCACCTTCAAAGATTTGTGTACGTACACCCCCAGGTCTCTCTGTTCCTGCACCTGCTTTAATATTGTACCATTTTGTTTATATTGCCTCTCCTCATTCCTCCTACCAAAATGTATCACTTCACTCTTCTCTGCATTAAATTTAATCTACCATGTGTCTGCACATTTCACCCATACATACAAAATTGCATAAAACGTCAAAAGAATGACAGTTTACAATATTGCTTTTAAAGCAATGACTGTTCTTAAATATTTATTATACAAAGCTTTCATCTTTTATTCCTTCTCAGGATGTGGGTATGGCTTTCCTTTTGCCTATCTCGAGTTGCCTTCCTTTTTGAACCACTGCTAACAATTTTTTTTAAACACTGGGTGGCTTGCTCGGCCACCTCAGAGGGGATCCTCGGATCTGGCAGCCTCTGGGATGGGCGGTCATGGGGTTTTGGGCAGTATTGGGTTGGGGGGCTTCCTCTGGTTTGTCTCCTGAAGGGCATAATCTGTCATTGTTGTGTCTGCATAGATCACGTAGAAGCTTAGTGCTTTTAGCCAAATCCTCAGGTCAACTAGAGGTCAGGCTGGCGTTCGTGCTTTAAATGTCGCTCCTGAAGTTTTGTTTAGTTATTGGGTAAGATTCTCCGTATGTTGGAGGTAAGTTGGTCTGATCAGATATTGTTCATTCATTTTGTACTCCAAAAATAATTGATGAGCATATTAACTGTCTCTTTAACTAATAAAACTCTTTTAAGACAGAATCAGTCTAAGAAGCTCCGATCCTTCGATACTTTCAGACGCTGATAAACCTGCTGTGCATTTTTTCTTCTTAATCCAATAAACACCCTCGTAACTATGAAAACATCTGCTTGAAAATGCAAATGGGATGAAGTCACGCTGTGCGACACAGCAAACAAACATGTTAACACACTTGTGTGCAGCGTGATTCGTTTTATCTTTGTGAGATGTTCCATCAATATTTTTTTTTTAAATGAGAAAAATCAACACTAGAGACTGAAGAACAGGGTGAAACTGGGTGCTTTGAGCACCGGAATGTAACTTAACATAAATATTAAAAGGGTGAAAAGGACTCCAGGGTAAAATACAGGGGAGTTCTCCCCGGTGTCCTGGCCAATATGTATCCCTCAGTCAACAGAACAAAAAAAAACAAAAAAGATTATCTGATCGTTATCACATTGTTGTTTGTGGGAGCTTGCTGTGCGCGAATTGGCTGCCGGCGTTTCCTACATCACAACAGTGACAACGCTTCAAAAAGTGATTTATCGGCTGTAAAGCGCTTTGGGACGTGCGGTGGTGGTGAAAGTCTCACACCCTGCTCTGTGCTCCCTGACTCAGTCACCAGGATGACGGCAGCTGTCACTAAATATAGACTGGAGCCCATCAAGCTAAATCTAGTAAATTTAAAAGAAATGGTAGGAGTCATGTGAGATGTAAGTGTCTGTGTGTGTGTGTGTGGTTTTATTTAAGGGGTTGTCCATGGATGTAAACAACAACAAAAACACGGGCCGCCCATTCCCTATCACCCATTTTACACAATTGTTCGAAGTCAAAATGACCCCCCCATAGAGTGAAAGGAGACAATGTGGCCCCAAACCAGATTAGAATTGACCACAAAATGGATTCATCACAAAGCACAGAATGGAATTGGTCCAACAATACCCCACCACCCACAGTAACCTCCAGATTTGACTATTCCAACGCTCTCCTGTTCAGCTTCTCATCTTCTACCCTGCACAAATTGAGTTCATCCAAAACTCTGCTGCCCGTATCCTAACTCGCACCAAGTCCCGGTCGCCCACTCACCTACATTGGCTCCCGGTGCTCAATTTTCAAATTCTGATCCTTGTGTTCAAATCCCTCCATGGCCTCGCCCCTCCCGGTCGGTCTCTGTAACCTCTTCCAGCCCTACACTTGGAAAAATATGGGTTAATAAATGAAAGCCAGCACGGATTTGTTAAAGGCAAATCATGTTTGACTAACCTGATTGAGTTCTTTGATGAAGTAACGAAGAGAGTTGACGAGGGCTGTGCAGCTGATGCATTTCATAAAGTACCACATAACAGACTGTTAACAAAATTGAAGCCCATGGGATTAAAGGGGCAGTAGCTGCATGGATACAAAACTGGTTCAGGGACAGAAAACAGAGAGTAGCGGTGAACGCTTGGTATAATAAATATTTAAGAACTGTCATTGCTTTAAAAGCAATATTGTAAACTGTCATTCTTTTGATGTTTTATGCAATTTTATATGTATGAGTGAAATGGGCAGACATGTGGCAGATTAAATTTAATGCACAGAAGTGTAAAGTGATACATTTTGGTAGGAGGAATGAGGAGAGGCAATATAAACTAAATGGTACAATTTTAAAGGGGGTGCAGGAACAGAGCGACCTGGGGGTGTATGTACACAAATCTTTGAAGGTGGCAGGACAAGTTGAGAAAGCTGTTAAAAAGCCAGACGGGATCCTTGGCTTTATAAAGAGAAGAGCCTGCATAAGCAAGGAAGTTATGCTAAACCTTTATAAAACACTGGTTAGGCCCCAGCTGGAGTATTGTGTCCAATTCTGGGCACCGCATTTTAGGAAGGATGTCAAGGCCTTAGAGAGGGTGCAGAAGAGATTTGCGAGAATGGTGTAATATATGTGGATAAAACAAATGAAGGACAGAGACACGATGAGTTGCTAGTCCATGTGCTTGCTTTATTAGGCCAGAGCGAACTGAGCATGCTCATACCAAACCATGTGACAAACCATGTGCTAATACATTACACTGCTTTCCCCTTTTAAAAAAATGTACATATTCCCCTCTCAAATACAATAAAACTATGGTCCCACCTTTCCCAGCATTACATGTACCACATAACAAATCATTTCCTTTAAATGAACTACAAATCCAGTTTAATAACAGGTTTGCAGAGCCTTCCTGATCTCCTTAAAGAAGAAGGTCCCACCACTCTGTTTCCCCACTTGATACAACCTTGCTCACAAGACAATTCATTACGACAGTTATGGAATGGTTTCAACTCTGTGTCCAGACACTGATCAGTCCATCCATTCAAGGTGTTTTCATACACTCTTTTCAGTACTGAGTCCTTCTGAGTCTCATCTGCAATCTCAGTTGCATTCACGGGAAAGTCTTTGTCAACTGCACCTAGCGTGAAAATTTTATCTTCACTCTCAACACACGAGTCCTCAAGTGGCAACCTGGACAAGGCATCTGTGATTGTGTTTTGCTTTGAAGTGCGATATTCAATCGTGTAGTCATATCTCCTTCTTAGGCAGTCCCTCGGAACCGAGGATAACTTGCTTCCACACTAAAAATGAGTTCTCAGGTGACTGATGAGTCCAAAGCGGGACCTACAGTCTCTGTCACAGGTGGGGCAGATGGTGGTTGAAGGGGCGGGTGGGTGGGGTGCTTGGGTTGACGTGCGCTCCTTCCGCTGTTTGCGCTTGGCTTCTGCTTGCTCCCGGCGAAAAGATTCGAGGTGTTCGGTGCCTTCCCGGATGCTTCTCCTCCACTTTGTGCGATCTTGGGCCAGGGATTCCCAGGTGTCGGTGTTGCACTTTTTCAAGGAGGCTTTGAGGGTGTCCTTGAAGCGTTTCCTCAGCCCACCTGGGGCTCTCTTGCTGTGTCGGAGCTCCGAGTAGAGCGCTTGTTTTGGGAGTCTCGTATCGGGCATGCAGACGATGTGGCCCGTCCATCGGAGTTGATCGAGCATGGTCAAAGCTTCGATGCTGGGGTGGTTGGCCTGAGCGAGAACACTGACGTTGGTGCGCCTATCCTGCCAATGGATTTGCAGGATCTTGCGGAGGCAGCATTGGTGGTATCTCTCCAGTGCTTTGAGGTGCCTGCTGTACATGGTCCATGTCTCTGAAGCATACAGGAGGGCGGGTATCACCTTGAGATATATATATATATCTCTATATATCTGTAAACCATGAGCTTGGTGCTGGGTTTGAGGTCCTGGTCTTCAAACACTCTCTTCCTCAGGCGACCGAAGGCTGCACTGGCACACTGAAGGTGGTGTTGGACTTCGTCATCGACGTCTGCCCTTGTTGACAGTAGGCTCCCGAGGTATGGAAAGTGGTCCACGTTGTCCAAGGCCTCGTCATAGATTTTGATAATTAGGGAACAGTACTGTGTGGTGGGGGCAGGTTGGTAGAGGACTTTTGTCTTATGGATGTTTAGTGTAAGGCCCATGCTCTCGTACGCTTCGGTGAAGGTGTTGACGATGGTTTGGAGTTTGACTTCAGAGTGTGCGCAACACAAGCGTCGTCTGCATACTGTAATTTGATGACAGAGGATGGGACAAATTTGGATCTGGACTGGAGGCGACGGAGATTAGCTCCACTCCAGCGGGGAGCTTATTGATGGTGAGATCGAGCATTGCAGCCAGGAAGATCGAGAAGAGCGTTGGTGCGATGACACAGCCTTGCTTGACCCCGGTCTGTACGTGAATTGGGTCTGTGGTGGATCCGTTGGTCAGGATCACGGCTTGCATGTCGTCGTGAAGCAGGCAGAGGATGGTGACAAACTTTTGAGCGCAGCTGAATTTGAGGAGGACACTCCATAATCCCTCACGGTTGACGGTGTCAAAGGCCTTTGTGAGGTCAAAGAAGGCCATGTACAGCGGTTGGTGCTGTTCCCTGCATTTCTCTTGTAGTTGACGCGGGGTGAAGATCATGTCCATTGTGCCCCTTAGTGGGCGGAATCTGCATTGCGACTCTGGGAGGAGCTCTTCAGCCACTGAGAGAAGGCGATTGAGGAGGATTCTTGCGATGACTTTCCCTGTGGCAGACAGCAGGGAGACTCCTCTGCAATTACCGCAATCGGACTTGTCACCTTTCTTAAAGATGGTCACGATTATGGCATCTCTGAAATCCCCTGGCACGCTCTCCTCCTTCCAAATAAGAGAAATGAGTTTGTGTATTCGCGCCAATAGTGCTTGTCCGCCATGTTTTAGCACCTCGTGGGGATTCCATCTGCTCCTGAGGCCTTGTTGTTCTTCAGTTGTCGGATGGCCTTTTCAACCTCATGCTGGGCTGGGGTTGTGCTGAGGTGGTGGCGGGTAGCATGCTGCGGGATGCAGTTGAGGACACTCGCGTCGAAGACAGAGTCTCGATTAAGGAGATCTTCGAAGTGCTCCTTCCAGCGGGCACTGACTGCCTCTCTGTCCTTGATGAGTACCTCTCAGTTCTTGGCCCGCAGTGGGGTAGGACCTTGGGTGCTTGGGCCGTAGGTGGTCTTGACTGCGCTAAAGAATCCACGCACGTCGTGGTTGTCGGCTAGCTGCTGGATCTCCTGCGTTTTCTCCACCCACCATCTGTTCTTTAGGTCGCGGGTTTTTTGTTGGACCTCGGCCTTCAGCCGTCTGTAGAGCTGCTTTCTTGCTCTCGAGTTCTGTTGTTGTTTCCAGATCAGGAATGCCTTGCGCTTGCGGCTCATTAGCTCCTGGATCTCCTGGTCATTCTCGTCGAACCAGTCTTGGTCTTTCCTGGTCCAGTAACCGAGCGTCTCTTCACAGGTGCTGATTATGGAGGCCTTGAGTGTAGACCAGGCGCTGTGGATACTCTGTGTCTCTGAATCACTGGGAGTTGTCAGGTTGGTTGTGAGGCGCAGGCTGAATAGGGCTTTCTTAGCGGGGTCTTTGAGTGCTCCAGCGTTGATTTTCCTGCGGCATTGCTTCTGTTGCCGCCGCTGTTTTGGGGCTATGTTAATGGAGATGACAGAGCGGATTAGGCGGTGGTCTGTCCAGCAGTCGTCACCTCCTGTCATGGCACGGGTGATGCGGACGTCCTTGCGGTCCCTCGCTCAGACGATGACATAGTCCAGCAAATGCCAGTGCTTGGAGCGAGGGTGTTGCCATGAAGCCTTGTACTTGTCTCTCTGATGAAACAAGGTGTTGGTTATGACAAGGCCATGTTCTAAGCATTTCGTCAGGAGGAGGGTACCGTTGGAGTTGGCTTTCCCTACCCCCTCTCTGCCGATCACACCTCCCCAGAGGTCTGTGTCCTTTCCAACTCTGGCGTTAAAGTCGCCAAGGAGGATCAGCTTGTCGCCCGTTGGGACTTGGGACAGGGATTGTTCGAGGCTGGAGTAGAATTCCTCTTTGATCTCGTCTGTGGCTTCCAGTGTTGGGGCGTACGCACTGATGACTGTAACGCACTGGTTCCGGGCCAGGGTGAGCCGAAGAGTCATGAGGCGTTCGTTTATTCCACAAGGGGAGTCTCTGAGACGTTCAACTAGCTCATTTTTTATGGCGCCGTTCTTCTTCAGTTTTGCCTTTCCAGAAGAAGGTGTAACCACCGCCTTGCTCCTTGAGCTGGCCTTCCCCTGCCCGCCGGGTCTCGCTTAGGGCGGCGATGTCAATGTCAAAACGTCTGAACTCCCGGGCAACGATTGCAGTACGGCGTTCTGGTCTGTCGCTGTTGGCGTTGTCCATGAGGGTCCTGACGTTCCAGGTCCCGAACTTCATTTTAAAGGGTGGAAGATACCTGTACGTGAATTCTTTTAACGTGGGGTGGCCGTTGCACACCAGCTACCACACGGGCTTGACAGAGCAAGGTCTTGGTGCAATGGCAAGGGGATCCAAGACGATTGGAGACCAGGCTCTGCTACATGTTGTGACAACAACACTGCCAAAGTTGCATTCTTGATGCGGCCATTACAGGGATGGCAGATTTGGGCCCCAATATTGCTAGGAGCAGTTTGTGATCGGTTATCAGGGTAAACTTTCTGCTGATCAGGAACTGGTGGAATTTCTTGATTCCAAACACTATGGCGAGTGCTTCCTTTTCAATTTGCGCGTACCTTCTTTTGCTCTTTGAGGGTTCGCGATGTAAACGCAATTGATTTTGTCTTGGCCATCATCCATTACGTGGCTTATGACAGCTCCCACACCATAGCTAGAAGCATCATACGTTAACTTAAGCTCACGCTCTCTGTCGTAGAGCACAAGTAGAGCATTGCGAGAGAGAGACTTCTCTTACAAGCGTCGTAAGCTTCCTGTTGCGCTTTTGTCCACTTCCACTGGACATCCTTCTTGAGAATCTCGTGTAATGGAGCTAACATGGTCGCTAACTCAGGTAAGGAACGTGCGTAGTACTGGACCATTCCAAGTAAAGATCTTAACTCAGACACGTTCTGTGGCTTTGGAGCATTGATGACAGCATCAACCTTTCCTTCACTGGTTGCAAGCCATTTGCATCAACTTTCAGACCAAGGTAAACAACCTCAGGCTGCACAAAAGCACATTTGCTCCTTTTCAATTTGACATTGTGGGCATTCAACCTTTGAAGCACTAAATCTAACACTTCTAGATTTTCTTCCTCACTACTTGTTGCAATCAGCACATCGTCTTGATTGCATAAGCAATTTGGAACTCCTTGCAAAATCTTATCCATCATAGCCTGGAAGATTTTGGGGAGGACTTTACACCATAAGGCAGCTTGGTGTATGAGTGCAGTCCCTGTGTGTGTTGATACTGTTGACTCTCTTTGTCAACATTCAGCTGAGCGTAAGCGTGCGACAGGTCAAGCTTGGAGAAAACCTTTGACCCAGAGAGTGCTGCATACAAATCTTGCGATGTAGGTAACGGGTACTGCTCATCGTCAACTGCTTGGTTGATAGTAACTTTGTAGTCACCGCACAAGCGTACAGTTTTGTCTGCTTTGGGCACTACCACAATCGGGGCAGCCCATTCACTTTTGTCAGTTTTTACTAGTATTCTGTTCTCTCTCAGTTTCTCTAGCTCTTCCTCCACTTGACTTTTCAACGCATAGGGGACCGGCCTTGCCTTCCAATAGTCAGGCTTCACGTTGGACTTGATGCAGATATGCACGTCATACCCAGTGATGCCCTCAAAACTGTCTGAGAACATGCTTTTATACTTGTTCAACATTGTGTCGAGTCGCTTCTTTGAAGCATCTACACTGAAGATGTTTTTCCAGTCTAGTTTTAACTTTCTCAACTAATCTTTGCCTATGAGGGTTGGCCTGTTGTTGTAGCTCACTACAATAATAGTCAGCTTTACTAACTGGCCATTGTGTTGAACTGTACATTCCATTTGTCCACATGTCCCTAGGATTTCTCCGGAGTAGGTTTTTAACTCTATGGTACTCTTTGTAAGTGATACTTGATTAAACTAACTCTCATATGTGTCCTTACTCATGATAGAGCAATCTGCCGCCATGTCGATACACATATCAATATATTGCTCGTTAATCAAAAGTTTTGTACAGAAGTCTTTCTCATGACTGCTAGCATTGCCATAGTGGCATAGATATTTTAGATGCCTAGTCTTCAATATCAGGGGTGTTCACTTCAATATTGTGAACTCCTCCCTTTTGTTGTCACTGCTGTGCATTGCCACTAGAATGGTTCTTACTTCCTGATGTTGAAATATAGCCTTGCTTCTGGCAGTGAAAACATTTTGCATTTCTGTATTGGCAGGACTGTGGTGAGTGATTTCCATTGCAGCGATAACAATTCACTGAACTTCTCTCACCGACATTCTTTTGACTTGGTCTCACAACTTTAGGTTTGGCGGTGGCTTTGTGACTGTAGACCTCAGCTGCACTAGTCACTTGAGTTGGACGGAGCTCCCTAGCATTCTTAGACGCCATCCATAGATAGGGCAATTTTGCATGCTATGTCAAATGTTATGTTCAGAATGTTCAGTAACTTGGACTGTGTGCGCTCATCCACCAGACCACACACAAACTTATCTCGCAACGCACGATCCAAAAATGTGCCGAAGTTACAATGCAAAGACAGGATTTTAAGAGTTACAATGTACTCACTGATGGTTTCACCTTGTTTTTGGTTTCTGGTACCAAACTTATAGCTCTCTGCTATTTCCAATGGCTTTGGGTCGAAATGGTCCTCGCGTTTCTCGACAATGTCTTCAAATGACGCATCCTTCGCTTTCCCTGGCACGAGTAGGTTTGTCAGCGTTCCGTAGACATCTGGCCCGATCTCCGTTAGAAAAATTGCTTTTTTACATTCACGAATTACTTTATTTTGAGCTCGAACATTCTCATCTGCACCTTTGGTCTCAATAATGTTATTGGCCTTAAAAAACATCTCCATCCGCTCAATGTAAGAACTGAATGGTTCTCGAGCTCGGTCATACATGCCGAGGATTCAGATGAATCCCACAGGCGCGGCCATGATTGTCCCCATCCCGTTGAACAGTGACTCAGCACGCTACCTGTGTACCTGTGAGAATCAACACCGCTGTTGCTGTGTATACATACACGCGAAGGCGAAACACAGACAATTCTCCATGAGCATTAACAGTAAAACATCGCAGAAAAATTCAGTTTAGGTGTCACAAATTCACCTTAAACTTGTCCACTCGAAGGTTGAACACTGTGTCCTTCCATGATCCCTAAAAATGGCTTTGGGATCCAATCCTCGTCACCAAAATGTAATATATGTGGGTAGAACAAATGAAGGACAGAGACACGATGAGTTGCTTGTCAAGGTGCTTGCTTTGCTAGGCCAGAGCGAACTGAGCATGCTCATACTAAGCCATGTGACAAACCATATGATAAACCATGTGATAATACATTACAAATAGTACCAAGGATGAGGGACTTCAGTTATGTGGTGAGACTGGAGAAGCTGGGGTTGTTCTCCTTAGAGCAGAGAAGGTTAAGAGGAGATTTAATGTAGGTGTTCAAAATCATGAAGGGTTTGAACAGAGCAAATAAGGAGAAACTGTTTCCAGTGGCAGAAGGGTCGGTAACCTGAGGACACAGATCTAAGGTAATTGGCAAAAGAACCCTAGGCGACATGAGGGAAAAAATACGCAGCGAGTTGTATGATCTAGAATGCATTGCCTGAAAGGGTGGTGGAAACAAATTCAATAATAACTGTATAAAGGGAATCGATAAATATTTGAAGAGGAAAAATTTGCAGGGTTATGGGGAAAGAGCAGGGGAGTGAGACTAATTGGATAGCTCTTTCAAAGAGCCGGCACAGGCATGATAGGCCGAATGGCCTCCTTCTGTGCTGTATCATTCTATGATTCTATGATTCCAAAACGCTCAGAGACCTATACGCTCCTCCAATTCTGGCCTCTTGTGCATCCTCGATTTTCATCACTCCACCATTGGCGGCCGTGCCTTCAGCTGCCTAGGCCTGAAGCTCTGGAATTCTCTCCCTAAACCTCTCCGCCTCTCTAACTCTCTTTCCTCCTTTAAGTCACTCCTTAAAACCTATCTCTTTTACCAAGCTTTTGGTCATCTGTTCTAATATTTCTTTATGTGGCTCTGTGTCAAATTTTGTCTCGTAACGCTCCAGTGGGAACATAATAGGAGCAGGAGTAGGCCATTCGGCCCCTCGAGCCTGCTCCGCCATTTAATAAGATCATGGCTGATCTGATCTTGGCCTCAACTCCACTTTCCCGCTCTCTACCCATACCCTTTGACTCCCTTATTGTTCAAAAATCTGTCTATCTCCACCTTAAATATATTCAATGACTCCACCTCCACAGCTCTCTGGGGTAGAGAATTCCAAAGATTTACGACCCTCTGAGAGAAGAAATTCCTCCTCATCTCAGTTCTAAAAGGGCGACCCCTTATTCTGAAATGATGCCCCCTAGTTCTAGATTCCCCCACGAGGGGAAACATCCTCTCTGCATCTACCTTGTCGAGCCCCCTCAGCATCTTATATGTTTCAATAAGATCACCTCTCATTCTTCTAAACTCCAATGAGTATAGGCTCAACCTTTCTTCATAAGACAACCCCTTCATCTCAGGAATTAACCTCGTGAACCTTCTCTGAACTGCCTCCAATGCAGCCCTGGGACGTTAAAGGCACTATATAAATGCAAGTTGTCATTGCAACATTTTCAGATCAATAAAGAGCTGACCAGTTCTTATCACAATCTTATGGCGACTTTGCTCAACAGTAGTTGGTATCCAGTGTGGTCCTTCTGTGGAAAGCTCTCCTATTGCTGGACTGCTGACCTCCCTGAACTTGGCCGTGTGTTTGAAAGTTACTGTTAGATCAAGACAGACTGTCACTTCACACAGAATATGCAGTGGCCCATTTTATAGAACCAAGGGATCAACCAAATTATATACGAAAAACCGAATCTGCGAGCTTGTTATGTGACACCAAGCCCTTGAATAGCTTAACAATCAGATTCCAGGGGAGTTTGCTCTTCTTATTTTTCCTCTTCACCATGCTGGTTAGAGTAACCCAAGTGTTTAGAATGAGGTTTGTGCTACTTATTTATTTTAATTACCCTCATTTTAAAGTAAATCATATCCAATATGCCAGTCTGGAATTGTGTGGTACATCAGAAGTGTTCTAACGTCAGTCTTAGAGCATGTGGGGATCTAGTTTTACATAATTCTTACAAGCCTGTTCATCAGCTGTTGCCTTCTTAAATCACTCAGGGATTTTGTGTGATCCTAGGATTCTAATAAAATAAACCTACTTATTAGGAGTCAAAACCTCCAATGGCCCATCAAGTGTGAACCGCATACTGATCAATACAACATGGCATAGGAGGCCCAACCTTTGCCTACACCTTTTACATCATCGAACCACAGATGCCTGCAGCACAGAAGAAAGTCATTCGGCTCATTGTGCCAACCATTAGCTGTGCTGCACCTATCTCTTTACCTCTTGGAAGGGGAGGCTCATTAATGGGTTCAGGTTTGGAGTTGCGTACACATTCCAAAATGTAAATCCCATTCCTTTTCATTTCAATAAAAAAAAACATTGCTGCAAACTCCGCCCCTGCTCACCACGCATCAACTCCAGGCTTGTTTTCTTATTATTATTTGTTCTCCGGATGCGGACATCGCTGGCAGGGTTGGCATTTATTGGCCATCCCTAAACGGAGCAGCTTGCTAGGCCACTTCAGAGGGCAGTTGAGAGTCAACCTCTTGGTGGGGACTGGAGTCACACATAGGCCAGAACGGGTAAGGAAGCAGGTTTCCTTCCCTAAAGGACATCAGTGAACCAGTTGGTTTATACAACAATCCAACAGCTACATGGTCACTTTTAGCTCATCTCCAGAATTTTTTTAAAACTGAAATCAGATTCTCAAACTGCCAAGGTGGGATGTGAGCTCACGTTCTAACTGGATTATTAGTCCAGGCCTCTTTGCTTACTAGTCCAGTAACACAACCACTATGCTACCGCGCCTATTACCGGGTGTGTCATAAGTATAATACTCATCCACGTATCCTGCTTGTTAATTAGTAATAGCTGCAGAAAATATCAGAGAATCATAGAATTGTACAACACAGAAGGAGGCCATTTGGCCCATCACTCCTGCACTAGTCTGAAAGAAATCCTTAGAGGGTTTTTGTTGTTGCTTTGTACAGCTTACATGGAGATCGGGATTGTCATAAATCGCAAGTAACAACTCAGGAAGTACTACTGGGCGGCCAGCTGGGGCGCCGTCCAGGGAGTATAAATACTTCGGCATGGGCCCACCTTGGACAGAGACAATCTGGAAACAGGAAGCTAGTGACTGCTAACTAGACCTCCATGTTTTGTTACAAGTTGATTAAAGCCTTGCTTTATGTTCAAGTGCGTAGTGAGTCTTTATTACGTCAATTTAATCAACTTGATATCGTCTCCACGCTTTGGGTGATTCGGAACAACCAGCTGCAACTCGAACCACAGAAGGGAACTTGGGCAAGAAACTGATCCATCATGGAAAAACTCCTTAGACCCGCTCGTCTCGACCTGGACCCGAATGCACCTGCGGCAGCAAAGGTATGGAAGCATTGGTTTCGTACCTTTAGCAACTTTCTTGAAGAATGTGGGGCGGATGTCCCTAATAAGTTACGAATGCTTATCAACTACGTGTCTCCTCATGTGTATGATTATATTGAGGACTGTATAGACTATGACACTGCTATCGAAATCTTACAGCAGCTATATGTCAAGTCCCCAAATGAAATCTTTGCTCGACACCTACTGGCCACAACTCGGCAGCAGCCTGGGGAATCACTCGATGAATTTCTCCAGAAACTTCGCAGGCTCAGCAAGGATTGTAACCTTAAAGCAGTTTCAGCTGAACAGTATCAAGAGGAACTAATCCGCGATTCCTTTATCAATGGAATCGCGTCCCCTTTTATACGTCAGCGCCTGCTGGAAAATAAAACCCTCAATTTACGGGCTGCTTATGACCAGGCGTGTTCCTTGGACTTGACCAAGAAAAATGCAGACACTTATCTCCCACCACGTGCACGGGCGGCGGCTATCTCCTTTAATGAGTATTTCGGTAGGTCTCGGGCAGATGCCCCCACTGATGTTGACCCTACTCTAACAGACGACGACCCTACCCTAGAGGCCTTCGCTGATGACGACCCCGCCCTAGCAGCATCCTGGCAATCAGGAAGAAAGTGTTTCTTTTGTGGAGGGGCGTGCCATCACAGAAAATTTTGCCCGGCTCGTAATGTGACCTGCAATCATTGCAGCAAGAAAGGACACTTTTCCAAGGTATGCCAGTCACGGGCCTCTGCTAACAAGAAAGGCGGCTCCTCTGAAGTATACCGGTCGAGAGCTCCTGTTAGCTTCACAGCTGCTATCTATGGAGCTGCTCCTCCCCCAAGAACTACTGTTAAGGCTACAGTTGCCGAAGGGAAAATTGCCCCTCCTCCCATCACGGCTGTTTTTCCCCAAAGTTTGTCCCATGCAGCCACGAAGGTTTCAGTAAATGGGCACACTCTAAGCGCGCTAATCGACTCCTGCAGCTCTGACAGCTTCATTAGTAAGCGGGCTGTCAACAGGTTAAAACTGCACATTTATCCCTCGGACAGGGAGATTGCAATGGCTCTGACGACTCTGACCACCAATTCTTCTGGCTTCTGTCTGGTCAACCTCATCCTCAACGGCCGCACGTATCTCTCCACCCGGCTCGGAGTACTCGCAAACTTATGCAGCGATGTGCTTCTGGGACAGGACTTCCAGAAGCAGCACAAGAAGATCACTTTTGAGTTTGGAGGGTCAAGGCCGGAGCTTACCATTTCTAAGGTGCCGTTTTGTGCACTCTCGGCGGCCTTACTCGGTGAACCCTCCCTGTTTGCCAATCTTCCCCCCCGCTGTAAACCCATAGCCACCAAATCGCGGCGCTTTAGCCAAGATGATCGAGCGTTTATTGAGGCGGAAATCTCTCGCCTTTTAGTCGACGGTATTATCGAGCCATGTTCATCTCCCTGGCGGGCTCAGGTCGTCATCGTGAGGAATCCCTTAAAACAACATAAAAAACGTCTGTGTATCGATTATTCGCAGACTATTAATCTATATACCGATCTGGATGCCTACCCGCTGCCACGCATAGATGACATGGTCAACAACCTTGCCAAATACAAGGTATTCTCGACCTTCGATTTAAAAAGCGCGTACCATCAGGTGCCACTGCAAGACTCCGACAAGAAGTGTACGGCCTTTGAGGCCAATGGTCGGCTTTTCCAGTTTCGCCGCCTTCCATTCGGGGTCACCAATGGGGTGGCCGTCTTCCAACGGGCCATGGATGGCCTAGTCCGGCAAGAGAACTTGACGGATACCTTTCCGTATTTAGACAATATCACTATTGCCGGCCATGATCAAAAGGAGCATGACGCCAATCTTCAGAGATTTTTTGACGTACTCCGCCGTCGCCACTTAACGTTAAACGAATCCAAATCAGTGAAGTCGGTGCCATCGGTGAACATTCTTGGCTACTGGGTGGGCAACGGTGTTATTAAACCGGACCCAGAGCGACTTCGTCCACTTCAGGAGCTCCCTCCCCCGACGAACCTCGGCTCTCTTCGTCAGGCACTTGGCATGTTTGCTTATTACGCAAAATGGATACCACACTTCTCCGATAAAATACAGCCCCTGCTCCATGCGAAGTCTTTTCCATTGGAAGCTACGGCTATTTCTGCCTTCAACCTCCTCAAACGACAGCTGGAGAAAGCCACGCTTTGCTCCATTGACGAAAATCTTCCTTTTGTGGTCGAATGCGATGCATCGGAGGTGGCGATCTCCGCTACCTTGAATCAAGGTGGCCGACCCGTGGCATTCCTATCCAGAACCTTGCAGGGTAGCGAGCTCCATTACCCCCCCGTCGAGAAGGAGGCTATGGCCATCATCGAGGCTGTACGCCAATGGGGTCATTTTCTTGCTCGGCGTCATTTTACGCTTATAACTGACCAGCGCTCTGTGGCCTTCATGTTGGATAACCGGAGGCGCACGAAAATCAAAAATAATAAAATTCAACTCTGGAGGATGGAGCTGGCTGCCTTTGGATATACTATCTGTTACCGACCCGGCAAACAGAACGTGGCCCCAGATACCTTCACACGGGCATTTTGCTCCTCAATGTCAACGTCGACTCTGGCGGATTTGCATATGGACTTATGCCATCCTGGTGTGACCCGCATGTTGCACTTTGTGCGCTCCAAAAATCTACCATTTTCAACCGAGGACGTAAAGAAAACATGCTCCTCCTGTAGGATTTGTGCAGAATTGAAACCACAATTCTTTCGCCCATCAGATGGCTTACTCATACATGCAATGCAGCCTATGCAGAGGCTCAGCATAGACTTTAAAGGGCCATTGCCTTCGTCGACAAGGAACACCTACCTACTTACGATGGTGGACGAGTATTCACGCTTTCCCTTCGCCTTCCCCTGCCCTAATATGCTTACCTCTACGGTAATTAAATGCCTCGATCAGGTCTTTTCCCTTTGCGGGACGGCCAATTTTATCCACACTGATCGGGGTCCCTCCTTTATGTCGAGTGAACTTAAAAGTTATCTCTCCCAACGGGGAATCGCCTCAAGTAGGACGACACCATATCACCCAATCGGTAACGGACAGGTTGAACGATACAATGCCATCATCTGGAACGCTGTCCGTCTGGCGCTAAGGTCACGCAACCTGCCGGACCAGCAGTGGGAAACGGTGCTCCCCGACGCGTTACACTCTATCAGGTCTCTTCTCTCCACATCTACTAATGTCACGCCTCATGAGCGATTCTTCAAATTCCGGCGTCGCTCTACACATGGGACGTCTCTACCGTCATGGTTGGTGGCTCCAGGCCCGGTACTACTCCGGAGGTTCGTCCGGTCTGCCAAAAACGACCCTCTCGTTGACGAGGTGGAGTTAACGGAGGTAAACCCCACGTATGCGCACGTACGGTACCCTGATGGCCGGGAGACCACCGTCTCGCTCCGAGATCTGTCTCCCTGCCCAACCGGTCACACGGGCCCGAATGATGAAGGATCCCCCGACAATGATATCAACACTCCACACCCCTATGAAAATGACGCCCCGCCTGGGACATCGGGGGATCTGCCGGCAACGCTACCGGATCAACTCAGGGAGCTGGACGCTCCCCGTAGGATGGCCACCCGAAACCAGGACGCCGGACAATCTCCAGCCACGACCCGGGATGAGGCCAGCTCAGCACCTGTGGGGACCCGCACCCGGAGTCATGATATTCCCAGTCCTCCACAGGATGATCAAGATGACGCGGACTCTACTGACTTACCGGTACGGGCCAAGCGACCCAGGGACCAGGACACGGTCCGGGGAGACGTGCCTTCCAGTCACAAGCAGAGAGCTAAACGTCTGCGGCTATTTCTGGTCCGCCTAGTCCGTTAAAGGAAGACTGGACTTCCAAACCTTTCAGGGAGGAAGAATGTCATAAATCGCAAGTAACAACTCAGGAAGTACTACTGGGCGGCCAGCTGGGGCGCCGTCCAGGGAGTATAAATACTCCGGCATGGGCCCACCTTGGACAGAGACAATCTGGAAACAGGAAGCTAGTGACTGCTAACTAGACCTCCATGTTTTGTTACAAGTTGATTAAAGCCTTACTTTATGTTCAAGTGCGTAGTGAGTCTTTATTACGTCAGGGATAAATGGGTTAAATAATCTCGATGTGTAATAAATTTGCTGTCCAAAATGAATGACTCTCTACGATCATCCTGGGACTTGAGCGAGTGTGAGCACAGCATCCCGGACTAGCTCAGCATACAAGAGGATAACCTTGCCCCTCATGAACCTTTCCACCTAAAATTTCAAATAACATCTTCTACCCTTTTAGTTCAGTGGTTTATTTGTCACATCAACAAGTAGTGTGCCACAATTTTAAAAAGTCATGGCACCAAACAAGTAATGTTAAGATAGTTCATCTGTAACCTTTTAAATATTGAGCGGTAGAGTTTCCATTTTGGGTGCAATCGGCGATCTGGGTGCAATCTGGGCCCATTTTGAGAAGTGTTTTCTCTCTCTCTCTCTCTCTCTCGAGTTTCCACTCAAACTCATTTGCATATTCACCGAATGCAAAATCTGTCATGAACGGGCACAATCGAGCAGCCTTTTAGAACGTAAATTTAAAACAAAAATTTGCTTAAAAAAATATTCCTTGATATATTTAAGAGTGGTAACTTGGTGCAGTTTGATTAATGCAGCTGAAAATGGGTTTAGCACAAAAAATAAGCATTTTGAATCATAGGGCTGGATTTTGAATGACCCATGGAGTCGGGTTTGGAGGCGTGTGGGGGGTTAAATTTGCGGGGTCGGGGTTTCCGACCCCAACCCGACCCGAAGACAAAATCCAGCCCATAGTGTCAATCCACCACCTGTGAGTGACCCGATTTTAAATAACTGAAAATGACTTAAAAAATATACAGAACCATGTGCTCGTTATATTGGGGTACACTCGTCAGTTTCTTAGTAAATTTAAAAAAATATTCTAAAGCTTTTAAAATGTTCCTATTGGTGTCCTCGCGCCCAAAACAACCAGCTTAATTGTTAGAGCCTCCTCGAAGGCCGGCAAACAGGCGCAATGAGCGGAAACTCGCCATGGTGATTAATTCACCCTGGGGGGGGCATGGCCAGTTTAGTGGGCGGGGCCGGATTCTAGCGCAATGTTTTTTTAAACCAGCTCAAATGATCGCGGAAACTCGATTGGCGCTGAACGTAATTTGCACTTAAAATTCCGCTATCTTTTCCGCTGGTTTGGCCGATTTCGGGCGAATCGTACTGAAAAAAACTAAGCGCAACCGAGCGGTCACTCCACCCCTTAATTTGTAACCTAGCCTTCCACAGTAGAGGATGTATAGGACTGGAAAAGCCAACTCTCCACAATAGCTTTACTTACTGTATTTAATGAACTTGCAGAGACATACCCAGATATAGTTTAAACGTTCTTTTATAGACAGCAGTTCAATAGTTCAGCTGAGCAAACAATTAACTCAAGATGTTTTGATTTAATCTGTTTAGTTTGTCGATGCACAGATTTGTTTGAAATATGCACATGCATTCTTCAAAGCCGGTGTAGTGTGCATAACACTGTCCAGAGAACCACGGAGATATTTTTAGGGATGTCACTGCTGTCGGCACCATCTGCTCGCAGCTGGTTTGCCTTTCACTTTGATCCTGAAGGATTTCGGTGGCCGAGCCGCGACTCCTGCAAACCCGAGATAATCAGAGACTGCAGCCGGCTTTAAGTGGATGGAGTCTCTCAATCCATCTCACTGGATGCTGACCTTGTGGTTGGGCTAATCCAGTGACCGTGTTTAGCGGATGTTGATTGGGTCAAAGGGCTGAAGAGCAAGCCGTTTATCAAGCCGGGACATTGTGCAGCCCGGCCACATAATTCAGGATTCCTTTTGGAGTCGAATCTTTTCCAAATGCCGTGCACATCAGGCAGCAGCTGACAATTCACCTGTATCTAGTGCTGCGTGACTACTGACCGCCTCGGTGTCAACTCTCTCAATCCATGTTCGCTGTCAACCTCGTCAGCTGTGTGACCACCAGAACAGAAAAAAAAAATGGGCCGAGTCTTCATCTCTTCTTAGGCAGTCCCTCGGAACCGAGGATGACTTGCTTCCACATTAAAAATGAGTTCTCAGGTGACTGATGAGTCCAATGCGGGACCTACAGTCTCTGTCACAGGTGGGGCAGACGGTGGTTGAAGGGGCGGGTGGGTGGGGTGCTTGGGTTGACGTGCGCTCCTTCCGCTGCTGGCGCTTGGCTTCTGCTTGCTCCCGGCGAAGAGACTCGAGGTATTCGGCGCCTTCCCAGATGCTTCTCCTCCACTTTGTGCGGTCTTGGGCCAGGGATTCCCAGGTGTCGGTGGGGATGTTGCACTTTTTCAAGGAGGCTTTGAGGGTGTCCTTGAAGCGTTTCCTCTGTCCACCTGGGGCTCTCTTGCCGTGTCGGAGCTCCGGGTAGAGCGCTTGTTTTGGGAGTCTCGTATCGGGCATGCGGACAATGTGACCCGTCCATCGGAGCTGATCGAGCATGGTCAAAACTTCGATGCTGGGGATGTTGGCCTGAGCGAGAACACTGACGTTGGTGCGCCTATCCTGCCAATGGATTTGCAGGATCTTGCGGAGGCAGCGTTGGTGGTACCTCTCCAGTGCTTTGAGGTGCCTGCTGTACATGGTCCATGTCTCTGAGGCATACAGGAGGGCGGGTATTACTACTGCTCTGTAGACCATGAGCTTGGTGCCGGGTTTGAGGTCCTGGTCTTCAAACACTCTCTTCCTCAGGCGACCGAAGGCTGCACTGGCACACTGAAGGCGGTGTTGGACTTCGTCATCGACGTCTGCCCTTGTTGACAGTAGGCTCCCGAGGTATGGAAAGTGGTCCACGTTGTCCAAGGCCTTGTCATGGATTTTGATAATCGGGGGGCAGTACTGTGTGGCGGGGGCAGGTTGGTAGAGGACCTTTGTCTTACGGATGTTTAGTGTAAGGCCCATGCTCTCGTACGCTTCGGTGAAGGTGTTAACGATGGTTTGGAGTTCGACCTCCGAGTGTGCGCAGACGCAAGCGTCGTCTGCATACTGTAATTCGACGACAGAGGAAGGGACGACCTTGGATCTGGACTGGAGGCGACGGAGGTTGAACAGTTTCCCGTTTGTTCTGTAAATTAGCTCCACTCCAGTGGGGAGCTTACTGAGGGTGAGATGGAGCATTGCAGCAAGGAAGATCGAGAAGAGCGTTGGTGCGATGACACAGCCTTGCTTGACCCCGGTCCGTACGTGAATTGGGTCTGTGGTGGAACCGTTGGTCAGGATCACGGCTTACATGTCGTCGTGAAGCAGGCGGAGGATGGTGACAAACTTTTGAGGGCAGCCGAATTTGAGGAGGACACTCCATAATCCCTCACGGTTGACAGTGTCAAAGGCCTTTGTGAGGTCAAAGAAGGTCTGAGTCGAGTCTTGCTGGAAAAATAACGGTGTGTTAATGACGCACGCCAGTATTAACCTGCAAATCGGCCAGCCAGTTCAAGGGATTAAGAGATACGCCGTGAGTTGCGAATTATGCCATCGATTTATGCCACTTGCTTCACACAAACTGCATTTCGCTCTTAGCTTCCCAGGTATTTTTAAGAAATTACTGGATTTGCACATCCATTGCTCATTAAACTTGCTGTGGAAGGGAACAGTAGCATAGTGGTTATGTTACTGGACTAGTAATCCAGAGGCCTGGACTAATGATCCATGAGATCTGAGTTCAAATCCCCACCAGGGCAGCTAGAGAATTTAAATTCAGTTAAATAAATCTGGAATAAAAAGCTTGTATCAGTAATGTTGACCATGAAGCTATCAGATTGTTGTAAAAACCCATCTGGTTCACTAATGTCCTTTAGGGAAGGAAATCTGCCGTCCTTATCTGATTTGGCCTACATGTGACTCCAGACCCACAACAATGTGGTTGACTCTTGAATGGCCTAGCAAACCACTCAGTTTGTACCAAACCACTATGAAAAACAATACACAGACTATAGTGGTTCAAGAAGGCAGCAGCTGCTCATCACCACCACCACCTTCTCAAGGGCAATTAGAGATGGGCAAAAAATGCTGGCCTTGCCAGTGACGCCCACATCCCAGGAACTAATAAAAAAAATGGTTAGGGCTGGAACTTAATAGTACCTTTTTAATGACGTGACAATTATTAATGCAATGCCAATCAACTTTTCTGATGAAAGGTCATCGACCTGAAACGTTAACTCTCTTTCTCTCTCCACGGATGCTGCCTGGCCTGCTGAGTTTTTCCAGCGTTTTCTGTTGTTATTGCCAATCAACTTCTCTGGCCCAGAAAGGGAACAATTGAAACTGTTCACTCTCATTCCTGCATGAAGTAAATAGTTGAAGGTTTTACAAATAAGTCAATTTTTTTTTTAATTTCTTACTTTCTGTATCTTTTTCCTCTCTCTCTCAATCCAATCTTTCTTTCTCTTTCCTTATTTCTCTTTCGGTACCTGATTTGACTCTGATTCACCCTCCTTCCACGTTGTTCCTCAGTTTCTTTCTCAATCCTTAAAAATCATTGGTTAGGGGAATAGAATGTTGGTCCCATCCTTTAACGAAGGCCCCAGATGCCCTATTGCCCTCCTCGCGCCGTTATCGGCCCACACTTCCAGCAAGTTGCAGCGCAAAATTTTTTCGAGCAGTAAGGGTAAAAAAGTCTAACTAATGGTGTATGCTATGAGATGTCTCACTCCAGCAAGATCCAGCCCAATATTTGAAGAGTAGGACCAGCTGGTGACCGAAGAGTCACTATTCATAGAATCTTAGGGGGAGAAATTCAGTATCGCCCCATTTGGGGCGCAATTATCGGCCGGGCGCAAAGATTAGCGCCTGGTGCTAATTATCGCCTCCGACTGCAAACTTGACTTTTATCGCCCCTGGAGGTGATTGGAGCGCTAAATCAGGCACTACACATCTGTCTTAAGGCGCAAAGGCGGAGGAGCGAGGCGCTAACTCAGAGCGCTGGCGAAGCTCATGTGATGTCAGTCAGCAATGGAACACAGACACAATTGCGCAGGCCAGTTCTTAAAGGGGAGGGTTGATCTTGCTTTCCATCCACATCCTGCTCATTGCAGCCTTGAATCTCGGACTGGAGAGACCTGTATATCAAATCTGCTGGAAAGAACAATGGAGAGGCCCAGGGAAAGAGCTCAGAGTGCAGCCCCCACAGTCTCTTCTAAATCGATACAGGAAGGGCAAATCAAAATGAACCTGCAAAGTACTGCTCAGTACCCAAAACTCCTTCACACAGCGTTGAATCTCTCCAGAAGTCTCTCTCTCTCTCTCTCTCTCTCAGAATGCGTGGTTCAAAAATGTCACCAACAAAAAAAGACAGGAAGCGGTCGCCTTTAAATAGCGCTCCCCCAGTCCCTTCCTGACTGCAAAATGCTCCCCTCAACCTGTCGATGCTAGCGGCAGGCGGTAAGGCAGGGGGCGCCACTCAATATCCACTCCGGGGCACTACCGGGGCGTTGCGCACTCGACTGACTTCATGATCTGCCAGCACAGGAGATCGTGGCGGTAGTGTTTAGCGCCGCCGCGAAATGTCTAGTTAATTTCACGAGCGGCGCAAACATCACCGCGCCCGGGCGCTAGTTGCTTTGCGCCCCATTAGCGCCCTCTTAAGGCCCTAACGGGAGGCGCAACCAACTGAATTTTTCCCCAGAAGGAGTCCATTCGGCCCATTGTGCCTGTGCTGGCTCTTTGGTAGAGCTATCCAATTATACCCACTCCCCTGCTCTTTCCCCATAGCCCTGCAAATTTTTCCTATTCAAGTGTATATCCAATTCCCTTTTGAAAGTTACTACTGAACCTGCTTCCACCACCCTTTCAGGCAGTGCATTCCAGATCATAACGACTCACTACATGAAAAAAATTCTCCTCATCTCCCCTCTGGTTCTTTTGCCAATTGTCTTATTCATTTGGCTAGCATCCCAGATAGGCGCATGAGCTGTATAAATGGCATAATTCAGCTGTGTAGGTCTCTGTCCAGATCCATATCATGCCCAAATGATACACACGTGACAAACACCAGCACCATATCTCATGCGTGTGTACTATACCTGGCACCAGCCTGGATTCATAAGCAGCTCACTGAAACTTGCTGCAATAGTATCCTGGTGGATGTCTGAGATTCACTGAGCAGGCACGCGACGAATACACTGAGCAACGGTACAGTACTCCAGAGTGAGCAGGTACTCCTAAATTACAAGGCATGAAGACGTCCCTCGTAAGTGGGACAGAATGGAGGCTTGACTCTTTCTGGTTTCTTGCTTTGTTTACAGTGCAGGGGAAAATACAAACACACAATCTGGTGTCAAGTGTTGTCAGAAGTCAGTTTTTATACACCAAGGTAGTGAAATAGTTGGGCTGTGGTGATATCACACTGTGGTTAATGTCCCAGTATCATTAATCATTCGGACGAATGCATGAATGGAACCACTTGCAGATAACACAAAAATGTAATTTAGACCAAATAAATAGGTCGCATGCTGATTCAGATAAATTGGGGGAATGGGCCTGTCTGTGGCAGATATCCTTCCAAGTAGACAATTGGGATGTCATGCTTTGTATCAGATTACAAAGCCATGCAGCCCATCTAAACATAGGAACAGGAGTAGGCTATTTATCCCCTCGAGCCTGTTCTGCCATTCAATTATATCATAGAATCATAAATTGATACAGCACAGAAGAAGGCCTTTCAGCCCATCGTGCCTGTGCCAGCTCTTTGGTAGAGCTCTCCAATTAGTGCCACTTCCTCCCTCTATCCCCATGGTCCTGCAAATATTTTCCCTTCAAGTTTTTATCCAGTTCCCTTTAGAAAGTTACTATTGAATCTGCTTCCGCCATTCCAGATTATAACAACTCGCTGTGTACAAAAATGGTTGCTCCTGTCGCCTCTGTTTCTTTTGCTAATCACCTTAAATCTGTGTCCTCTGGTTACCGACCCTTCTGCCACTGGAAACAGTTTCTCCTTACTTACTCCATCAAAACCATTCATGATTTTAAACACCTCTGTTAAATCTCCACTTAACCTTCTCTGCTCGAAGGAGAACAACTCCAGCTTCTCCAGTCTATCCATGTAACTATAATCTCTCATCCCTGGTGCCATTCTAGTCAATCTCCTCTGCACCCTCTCCAAGTCCTTGACATCCTTCCTAAAGTGTGGTGCCCAGAATTGGACACAATCGGGGGAAGTTTTACTTACCGACGTGCTGGGAGCGGGGGAGCTCTGGTAGTGCGCGGGAAACCCAGAAGTCTGGGTTTCCCCGCACGCTGTGGAGATTTAACTCCACAGAGTGCGTCTTACGTCATTGACAGGCTTGGCTTCCAGTCAGGTGGGGAACACTCCAGAGGAGGCCGCAGGACCAGGTAAATCTGATTCCCAACTGGGGGGGGTCCAATCCTGGGGTGGTCCGATCCCAGGGTGGCGGGGTGTGCGTTTATATGGGGGGCACGGTCTGATGGTGGGGAAGCTTGGGGGGTTGGGAGGAAGCACTCCTGCTCCCCTGGCCCACAAGGAATGCTCCCCAAAGCTGTCCTCGCCTCGCTGCGGCTGCCGGGTTTCCCAAAGCCCGGGAAACCCGGCCGGCCAGAGTGAAACCTACACAGCAGGTTAAATGCCAGGCTTCCAGCCTACTTAACATATTTAAAATGGCAACCCGCCTCCTGGGAGCGGGTTGGCTGCCCGCCCCTTGTCCTGCCTTGGGTAAAACCCAGAAGTCGGCAGGTTGGAGACGGCTACCCAACACGCCTTGAATTTTTGGCCATTTAATCCCCCACCCACACCCACTCCCATCCACTCACCCATGTTAAAATTCCCCCCAATACTCCAGCTGAGGCCTAACCAGTGTTTTATAAAAGTTTAACATAACTTCCTTGCTATTGTACCCAATGCCTCTATTAATAAAGCCAATGATCCCATATGCTTTTTTAACAGCCTTCTCAAATTGTCCTGCCACCTTCAAAGACTTGTGTACGTACACCCCCAGGTCTCTCTGTTCCTGCACCCACTTTAAAATTGTACCATTTAGTTTATATTGCCTCTCCTTATTCTTCCTACCAAAATGTATCACTTCACACTTCTCTGCATTAAATTGCATCTGCCATGTGTCTGCCCATTTCACCAGTCTGCCTATGTCCTCCTGAAGTCTGTTACTATCCTCCTCACTGTTTACTACATTTCCAAGATTTGTGTCATCTGCAAACTTTGGCAAACTGTGTACCCAATACCAGGCCATAAATATGTATCAAAAAGAGCAGTGGTCCTAATACCAACCACTGGGAACACTATTGTATACGTCCCTCTAGTCTGAAAAATAACCGTTCACCGCTACTCTCTGCTTTCTGTTCCTTAGCCAATTTCATAACCACACTGCCACTGTTCCTTTAATCCTTAATTCAATTTTACAAACAAGTCTATTACGTGGTACTTTATGAAAAGCCTTTTGAAAGTCCAGATACACATCAACCGTCATCAACCCTCTCCGTTATCTCATCAAAGAACTCAAGCAAGTTAGTCAAACACGATTTGCCTTAATCTATGCTGACTTTCATTTATTAGTCCTTACTTTTCTAAGTGGCAATTAATTTTGTCCTGGATTATTGTCTCTGAAAGTTTTCCCACCACTGACGTTAAATTATCTGGCCTGCAGTTGCTGGGGTTATCCCTCTCCCCATTTTTAAACAGAGGTGTCGGGTCCTACTGGAATACAAAGATAAACCCCGGCTTCTATTCTCCAGTGCTAACAGTCTTCTTAAACCCCTCTCCCCCGTCTCCTCCACACTCAACTCTGACAACAAGTGCGAGGGGTTCATGGACTTCTTTGTCTCTAAGATTGAGACCATCCGATCAGCTGCCTCTGCCACTTCCCTTCCTTCCCCTAGCCCACCAGGCCAAACTTCCTCTAAGGTTCCCCCCTGCCCTAGCCCTGAACTCACATCTTTCTCCAGTTTCTCTCTGATCTCCCCTCATGACCTCTCCATGCTCACCTTGTCCATGAGACCCATTTCCTGCTCCCTCGACCCTATTCCCACTAAACTGCTGACCACCCAACTTCCTTTTCTGTCTCCCATGTTAGCTGATATTGTTAACGGTTCTCTCTCCTCAGGTACTGTCCCCCTCTCCCTCAAATCTGCCGTTGTCACCCCTCTCCTCAAAAAAACAACCCTTGACCTCTCCGTCCTTACAAACTACCGCCCCAACTCCAATCTCCCGTTCCTCTCCAAAATCCTTAAACATGTTGTCACCTCCCAAATCCATGCCCATCTTTCCCACAACTCTATGTTTGAATCCCTCCAATCAGGTTTCTGCCCCTGCCACAGTACCACAATGGCTCTCATCAAAGTCACAAATGACATCCTTTGTGACTGTGACAAAGGTAAACTATCCCTCCTCATCCTTCTCGACTTGTCTGCAGTCTTTGACACGGTTGACCACTCCATCCTTCTCCAACGCCTCTCCACCATCGTCCAGCTGGGTGGGACTGCATTCGCCTGGTTTCATTCTTATCTATCTAATCGTAACCAGAGAATCACCTGCAATGGCTTCTCTTCCCACTCCCGCATCGTTACCTCTGGTGTCCCCCAAGGACCTATCCTTGGCCCCCTCCTATTTCTCATCTACATGTTGCCCTTTGGCGCCATCATCCAAAAACACAGCGTCAGTTTCTACATGTACGCTGATGACACCCAGCTCTACCTCACTACCACTTCTCTCGACCCCTCCACGGTCTCTAAATTGACTGCTTGTCCGACATCCAGTTCTGGATGAGCAGAAATTTTCACCAATTAAATATTGGGAAGACCGAAGTCATTGTTTCCATTGTGACAAACTCCGTTCCCTAGCCACTGACTCCATCCCTCTCCCTAACATCTGTCTGAGGCTGAACCACACTGTTCACAAACTTGATGTCATATTTGACCCTGAAATGAGCTTCCGACCACATATCCGGGGTATAATTAAGACCGCCTATTTCCACCTCCGTAACATCGCCCGTCTCAACCCTTGCCTCACCTCATCCGCTGCTGAAACCCTCATCCATGCCTTTGTTACCTCTAGACTTGACTATTCCAACGCACTCCTGGCTGGCCTCCCACCTTCTACCCTACATAAACTTGAGATCATCCAAAACTCGGTTGCCCGTGTCCTAACTCGCACCAAGTCCCGTTCACCCATCATCTCTGTGCTCGCTGACCTACATTGGCTCCCGGTTAAGCAATGCCTCGATTTCAAAATTCTCATCCTTGTTTTCAAATCCCTCTGTGGCCTCGCCCCTCCCTATCTCTGTAATCTCCCCCAGCCCCACAGCCCCCCGAGATATCTGCGCTCCTCTAATTCTGCCCTCTTGAGCATCCCTGATTATAATTGCTCAACCATTGGTGGCCGTGCCTTCTGCTGCCTAGGCCCTAAGCTCTGGAATTCCCTCCCTAAACCTCTCCGCCTCGCTACCTCTCTTTCCTCCTTTAAGACACTCCTTAAAACTTACCTCTTTGACCAAGCTTTTGGTCATCTGCCCTAATCGCTCCTTATGTCGTTTGCTGTCAAATTTTTTTTGTCTTATAATACTCCTGTGAAGCAGCTTGGGACGTTTTGCTACATTAAAGGCGCTTTATAAATACAAGTTGTTGTTGTTGTTGTGTAACATTTGCAATCCTCCAGTCCTCTGGCACCACCCCCATATTTAAGGATGATTGGAAGATTGTGGCCAGAGCCTCCGCAATTTCAACCCTTACTTCCCTCAGTAACCTAGGATCCATCCCTTCCAGACCGCGTGCCTTTTCTACTTTGAGGACTGCCAACCTTTTAAGTACCTCCTCTTTATCTATTTTTATCCTGTCCAGTATCGCTACTACCTCCTCCATTACTGCTACATGGGCAACATCCTCTTCTCTCGTGAAGACTGATTCAAAGTACAGTACTATTTAGTACAAGCGCAAAATACTGCGGTTGCTGGAAATCTGAACTAAAAACAGAAAATGCTGGAAACACTCAGCAGGTCAGGCAGCATCTGTGGAGAGAGAAATAGAGTTAACGTTTCAAGTCGATGACCCTTCGTCAGAACTCATTTAGTACCTCAGCCATGCCCTCTGCCTCCACAAGAGGGTCTCCTTTTTGGTCCCTAATCGGCCCCACCCTTCCTTTGACTATCCTTTTACTATTTATATGTTAGGGTTCCCTTTTATGTTAGCAGCTAATCTATTCTCATACTTTCTCTTTGCCCATCTTTTTCCCTTTTTTACTTCTACTCTATACTTTCTATATTCAGCTTGGTTCTCCACTGTATTATGAACCTGACATTTGCCATAAGCCTCCTTTATCTCTCTCATTTTAACCTCTATATCTTTTGTAATCAAGAGAGCTCTTGCTTTGGTAGCCCTTCCTTTCCCCCACATAGGAATGTGTCTATTCTATACCCAAACTATTCCCTCTTTGAAGGCATCCCATTATTCACTGACTGTTTTGCCTACCAATTTTTGATTCCAATCCACCTGGGTCAGATCCCTTTTCAACTCGCTGAAATTAGCCCTCCTCCAATTAAGTATTTTTACACTTGATTGTTCCTTGTTCTTTTCCATAACTACTCTAAACCTAATGATATTGTGATCACTGTTTCCCAAATACTCCCCCACTGAATCATGCTCCACTTACCCCACTTCATTCCCCAGGACTAGATCCAGCACTGCTTCCTTCCTCGTTGGGCTGGAAACACACTGATCAAGAAAGCTCTTCTTGTACGCATTTCAGGAATTCCTCCCCCTCTTTACCCGTTACACTGTTACTATCCCAGTCTAAATTAGGATAATTGAAGTCCTCCATTATCACTACTCTGGAGTGTAGAATTCGCAATATAATCGCGATTTTATAAATAAGGAGAAAACACATAGTTTCGTTCAAACAGCTTTATTTCAGCAGAATGCTGTCAGGTTTTCAAAGTGGACACAAGCAGCCTGTAAAATGGTCGCCACGCCTCGTGGCAGAACATTCTAGACTTTTCGATAAGCAGACAAGATGGCGTTCCAATAAACATTTGTGCGAGATCGATCAAGACTCAGCACATTTGAGATAATACACGAGACATTATGGGTTTGCAGTATACACATAAATACTGAAATCGGTCTCCCAGGTGCGAATAAGGGCTATTGTACCAAGCGATCAAGAACCCATCCAAAGACATTAATATGCAAAATCCCCACGACTCTACGATGAGAGAGCCGTTTGCGGGTAGTTACAGAAAACATTTGGAAGCCCCAAAACCCCTCCAGGGAGAATACTGACTGGTTACACAATGGGAGAAGTATTAACAGGTACTCAGGTAGTTACAAGTATCACCGAAACCCATTAAACAGAGATCACCCTATACAAGAAGTTTGAGCGCCAAAACCCTAACAAAAGAAAAGACATTAAGGTTGGGCGGGAAAAGAAGAGTTTCAGCACTATAACTGTAAGCTACAACCGTCCATCTTTCTCTTGACTCTTATTTGCTCGCCGTCTTGTTCCTGCCTCTTGACTCTTGACTCTTATTCGCTCGCCGTCTTGTTCCTGCCTCTTGACTCTTGACTCTTATTCGCTCGCCGTCTTGTTCCTGCCTCTTGACTCTTGACTCTTATCCTCTTGCCGCTTGCATCGTGCCTCTGCCTCTTGCTGCTCGACTATCGAATTTTCTGATCCGCCAGGATCAGCCTCGTGGCTTGCCGCGAAGATCTGTGTGGAACTGGGCTGTGAAGCCTTGAAACGGGCACACCATCCCGAGAAGTCGGTAAACGGTGTTGGCACCGAAGGCCCGAGATGAGATGAGATGAGATGAGATGAGATGAGATGAGAAGAGAAGAAGACGACAATACATATCGTCACGGTCAGTAAGCCCCGACCGCGCTCGATAAATCGGTAACTGCTACCCAACTGGCATCGGAAGACTATTCTTCGAATTTTATCGCATCAGGGCGAGGGCACAGGAAGACTTTTTTTTTTGAGTAGTATCGGAACTCCGAGGACAACACAGATCTTCATGACAGCAGACGGTCCAGCCTGCTAGCCGGAGCAGAAACGAGTAAACAAGTGGGGTACAGAGACCCCTGATCAACACGTGGGTGATCAGGTGCTGCGGTAAAAACATCCGAGCAGAGTTTTCGGAATTCTCCGAGTTATCACGAGTGGTGAGCATGAGTCTCGATCCTACAAATCTAGTTTAGAGCAGGTATTGATAGGGGAGGGTTTAAGTTTTAAGGATAACTGTAATGTGTGCCCCCATTTACGATGTGTCGTTCGTTCCTCGTTTCCCTAAAATTAGTTACATAACTGCGTGTAAGATTGTACTGTCATTAATCTGTGCTTATGACATGTATTTCGTAATCTTGAATAATATGCAATAAAGATTTTCCATTTCGTACCATTCAACCGGGTCTACCTGAGTTTTCTCTCCATTATTGCTCTCGCATCTAAGTCCAGTGTCAGAACCGTAAGGGCGAGTGGGTCGAACCACTCACAGGTGTCTAGTGCTCCCAGATTGGCTGGAGACCAGAACAGGCAACAAGGCCTAAACCCGCACTAGTATCCAGGCTGAGCACAGAGCCACACGGGTCAAAACCCTTACAGGAGTTCTTACATCTTCTTTCTGTAATTTGCCTGCAAATTTGTTCCTCTATCTCCTTCCCACTATTTGGTGGCATATACTATACACCCAGTAGCGTAATAACTCTTCTACTGTTCCTTAATTCTAACCAAATAGATTCTGTCTTTGTCCCTTCACATACAGCATCTCTCTTAAGAGCTATAATAGTTTATTTGATCAATTCTGCTATCCCCCTCCTTTTTTTCCTGCCCTATCTTTTTAAAATACCTTGTAGCCAGGAATATTAAGTTCCCAATCCTCCCCTTCTTTGATTCAGGTCTCTGTCATTGCCACAATATCATAGTCCCATGTGGCGACTTGTGCCTATGGCTCACCAACCTTAGTTACCAGGGCTGCTCCGTGTAAATTCATCCACCCAGAGATATCCTAATGTTCCCCCATCTCAGCATCCACTTCTTTCTTCAATGGTTGCAGGGTTTTCGCCTCCACTACTCTATCTGGAACTTTATTTCATCCGTTGATCACTCTTTGTATGAAGAAGTGTATCCAAATATTAGTTCTAAATTGACCTTTTACTAGTTTAAACCTGTGCCCCTTTGTTCTACTTTTGAAATTTAATTTACAGTAATATTTCAGATTTACCCTTTCGATTCCCTGAACTATCTTATATGCTTCTATAAGGTCACCTCCTTCCCGAGCTAAAATCCCAGGTTTCTCCTGTTTTGCATCGTAACTCAGACCTTCCACACGAGGGATCAACCTGCCGGCTCTTCCCTACCCCGACTCCAGCATTGGGAAGTCTCCTTTCTGTCTTAGCAACCAGATTGGATGCAGGATTCAAGGTACAGTCTGATCAGAGCATTATACAATTTGATTATTACCTTTTTTTAAATTTATTTGATTCTGGGATGTGGGCGTCGCTGGCAAGGCCAGCATTTATTGCCCATCCCTAATTGTCCTTGAGAAGGTGGTGGTGAGCCGCCTTCTTGAACCGCTGCAGTCCGTGTGGTGAAGGTTCTCCCACAGTGCTGTTAGGGAGGGATTTTGACCCAGCGATGATGAAGGGTCGGTGATATACTTTCAAGTCAGGATGGTGTGTGACTTGGAGAGGAACTTGGAGGTGGTGGTCTTCCCTTGCGCCTGCTGCCCTTGTCCTTCTAGGTGGAAGAGGTCGCGAGTTTTGGAGGTGCTGCCAAAGAAGCCTTGGCGAGTTGCTGCAGTGCATCTTGTAGATGGTACACACTGTATCCACGGTACGCCGGTGGTGGAGGGAGTGAATGTTTAAGGTGGTGGATGGGGAGTCAATCAAGCGGGCTGCTATGTCCTGGATGGTGTCGAGCTTCTTGAGTATTATTGGAGCTGCACTCATCCAGGCAAGTGGAGAGTATTCCATCACACTTCTGACTTGTGCCTTGTAGATGGTGGAAAGACTTTGAGGAGTCAGGAGGTGAGACACTCGCCACAGAATACCTAGCCTCTGACCTGCTCTTGAAGCCACATTATTTATGTGGCTGGTCCAGTTAAGTTTCTGGTCAATGGTGACCCCCCCAGGACATTGATGGTAGGTGATTCGGTGATGGTAGTGCCGGTGAATGTCAAGGGGCGGTGGTTAGACTCTCGCTTGTTGGAGATAGTCATTGCCTGGCATTTGTGTGGCACGAATATTACTTGTCACTTATCAGCCCAAGCCTGAATGTCGTCCAGGTCTTGCTCCATGTGGGCACGGACTGCTTCATTATCTGAGGAGTTGTGAATGGAACTGAATGCTGTACAATCATCAGCGAACATCCCCACTTCTGACATTATGATGGAGGGAAGATCATTGATGAAGCAGCTGAAGATGGTTGGGCCTTGGACACTGCCCTGAGGAACTCCTGCAGCGATGACCTGGGGCTGAGATGATTGACCCCCAACAACCACAACCATCTTCCTTTGTGCTAGGTATGACTCCAGCCAGTGGAGAGTTTCCCCACAGATTCCCATTAACTTCAGTTTTGCTAGGGCTCCTGATGCCACACTCGGTCAAATGCTGCCTTGATGTCAAGGACAGTCACTCTCACCTCACCTCTGGAATTCAGCTCCTTTGTCTATGTTTGGACCAAGGCTGTAATGAGGTCGGGAGCCGAGTGGTCCTGGCGGAACCCAAACTGAGCACTGGTGAGCAGGTTATTGGTGAGTAATTGCTGCTTGATAGTACTGTCGATGACCCCTTCCATCACTTTGCTGATGATTGAGAGTAGACTGATGGAGCAGTAATTGGTCGGATTGGATTTTTCTGCTTTTTGTGGACAGGACATACCTGGGCAGTTTTCCACATTGTCAGATAGATGCCAGTGTTGTAGGTATACTGGAACAGCTTGGCTAGAGGCACGGCTAGTTCTGGAGCACAAGTCTTCAGCACGATAGCCGGGATATTGTCAGGGCCCACAGCCTTTGCTGTATCCTGTGCGCTTAACCGTTTCTTTTTTTTAAATTCGTTTATGAGATCTGGGCGTCGCTGGCAAAGCCAGCATTTATTGCCCATCCCTAATTGCCCTTGAGAAGGTGGTTGTGAGCCGCCTTCTTGAACCGTTGCAGTCCGTGTGGTGAAGGTACTCCCACAGTGCTGTTAGGGAGGGAGTTCCAGGATTTTGACCCAGCGACGATGAAGGATCGGCGATATACTTTTAAGTCAGGATGGTGTGTGACTTGGAGGGGAACTTGGAGGTGGTGGTGTTCCCATGCACCTGCTGCCCTTGTCCTTCTAGGTGGAAGAAGTCGTGGGTTTGGGAGGTGCTGCCGAAGAAGCCTTGGCGAGTTGCTGCAGTGCATCTTGTAGATGGTACACACTGCAGCCACGGTACGCTGGTGGTGGAGGGAGTGAATGTTTAAGGTGGTGGATGGGGTGCCAATCAAATGGGCTGCTTTGTCCTGGATGGTGTCGAGCTTCTTGAGTGTTGTTGCAGCTGCACTCGTCCAGGCAAGTGGAGACTATTCCATCACACTCTGACTTGTGCCTTGTAGATGGTGGAATCGCTTTGGGGCGTCAGGAGGTGAGACACTCGCAGCAGAATACCTAGCCTCTGACCTGCTCTTGTTGCCACAGTATTAATGTGGCTGGTCCAGTTAAGTTTCTGGTCTATGGTGATCCCCAGGATGTTGATGGTGGGGAATTCGGTGATGGTAATGCCATTGAATGTCAAGGGGCGGTGGTTAGACTCTCGCTTGTTGGAGATAGTCATTGCCTGGCACTTCTGTGGCACGAATGTTACCTGCCACTTATCAGCCCAAGCCTGAACGTCGTCCAGGTCTTGTTGCATGCGGGCATGGACTGCTTCATTATCTGAGGAGTTGTGAATGGCGCTGAACGCTGTGCAGTCATCAGCGAACCTCCCCATTTCTGACCTTGATATCACGTGGGGTGAATCGAATTGGCTGAAGACTGGCTACTGTGAAGGTGGGGACCTCAGGAGGAGGCTGAGTTCGATCATCCACACCTCCTCCAAATTATATTCGATTTTTCTGGATATGCAGTTCATCATTCTTTTTGCATCTTGCATGCGACTACCAGGATGGTAGAAGACGATCTAGATGGACCTTTTTTTTTCATCTAGCAATCCCTGTATTCCTATGTTTTGGCTTTGTTGATTGTTGCTGTGCACTGGTTGGACATGTTTAGCATCGAGTCTACTTGTAGGTCTCTTTCAGCTTTTCCAACACCATTCGTGAAGTCGGTGTATTACGTACTTTTCCTCCCGGCTTGCAGTACTTTGCAGTTGCCTGCATTAAATTTCATCTGCCCATTGCTCTGCCCACTTGCAAATCTTTTCCAATTCATTCTGCAATTTCTGAGCTGCCTCCTTCGCTTCCACTGCTCCTCCTAGTTTGGCATCATCTGCAAACTGGACCATTCCGTATTTAGGATGCGGAAAACTCCAGGCCGGTTCATACCAGGCAGCGGTTTCCCCGTTAAAGGTTACAGATCGAGAGAGACTTTGGCGGGGAGAGGAGGGAGTAATAACTGAAAAGTGCTGCACAAGTAGTGTGACGTGCCTATAGGGAAGGCAAATAGGATTTTAGGTTGTTTTGCTAGGACTGTTGGGGTAGATCTTGAACTTGCCACTTGGCCTTAAAGGTGGCTTTGTAAATAGGCCATCCATTATAGAAATGGCCCAATTTTTATTTCCTGGGCTGCAAGTAGAAAATCTATCCCATTGAGTATAAAGCAGAAGGCACTAGTCATACCCTATCCAAGGCTCGGGAGCACTTGGAGTATTGCTTCCATTCTTGCTCCCCGCACGTAGGGCTGAATATCACGGCACTGGAGAAGGTGCAGAGGAGGGTAACCAGATTGGCAACTGATCTTAAAGTTCTTAGTTATCAGGATGAGCTCCAGGAATGAGGGCTATTTACTTCAGAGAAACACAAGCTTCAAGGGGACATGATTGAGGTTTTTAAAATGATGAACAGATTGGATTCAGTCCAGTTGGACAGGTTAATTGAGATGGATCAGGATTATAGGACTGGACAGCATGTATAAGAAATCCTCAGGCAGGGATGTAGATTAAACGGCAGGGAGCCTTTCTTTTCATGGAGAGCCATCACCCTCTGGAACAGACTGCACAACACACGGTGGGTATTGATTCACTGCAGTACTTTAAAAGGGCACTTGACAAATGGCTGAGAGGACGTTTGCCGGTTATTGAGACTAAGTTGCGAGTCAGCTGCGACTGCGAGGAATTATAGGCTATCGCGGTATCCTGTAGCCTCGCTTGCCTGGTGGAGAGAGTCAGAAAGGAATTTTTCCCCAGGGCTTTTTCTAAACCGGCCGAAGGATTTTTGTTTTCAGTTCCTTTTGCCCCTCTCAGGAGATTGTGTGATTGAGAGGTCAGTCGATGGTGTACGTGGTTACACCGTCTCTGGATAAGGCAGGTTCGATGGTCCTTTCCTGTCCTACCATTTCCACATTCATAAAGCTGTAATTCTGATGTGGCTGAGTTTCTTGAATTGAAAATACAAGGTGAAGGACCAAGGTCAAAAATAGGGCAAGTGATCGGGTAAGTGAAATCCCGTGAGTACTGCAATTTTGCATACAATATCTGGGAGGATGAAAAGTATAAATTAATAATAAATAATACACTTCCAGCGCTTTACACAGTGACTCATTTGTGGACTGTTGCTATGTTGCTGGCTTCTGAGTGATAACAATTTTCTGCTGTAAGTTACTTACCCCCGGCTGAATGCAGAGGACCATCAAAATAGGAAAGAATAGAAGTGTATGAATATTATTTATAAAAAAACACAATTAAGAAAAAGAATTGGGCGAAACATTTGCTTCGGCCCAGTTTTCGGACACAGAATTGTCAGCTCATTTCCAGAGCCAGCCGGAAGCCGGGGCAGCCCGAAGCTCCCCCAAAATTGGGGCCTCGGGCCTTGTTTCAATAGGAGCAGTGAGCTGTGGGTCACCAGTTCATAGAATCATAGAAATTTACAGCACAGAAGGAGGCCATTCGGCCCATTGTGTCTGTGCCGGACGAAAAAGAGCTATCAGCCTAATCCCACTTTCCAGCTCTTGGTCCGTATAGCCTTGCAGTTATCGGCACTTCAAGTGCATATCCAAGTACTTTTTCAATGCGATGAGGGTTCCTGCCTCTACCGCTCTTTCAGGCAGTGAGTCCCACTGGGTGAAAAAAGTTCTCCGCAACTCCCCTCTAATCCTTCTACCAGTTACCTTGAAATCGATGCCCCCTGGTTATTGACCTCTCTGCTAAGGGGACTTCGGTCCTGCCTCCAGAGACAGCTCGCCAGTTTGGGAGTCTCCGATTTGGGCCCAGCTGCCTCACTGGCAACGGCCTTCAGCTAAGTACTGGGAGGGGGGGTTGGTAAAGAGTAGAATGGGAGAGTGGGGGCTCGCACAGGCCTGCTCCACATGGAGGTTAGTATTGGAAAAAAATACATTTTTGTTGGGGCCTGCAGGTGTCCCTTTAAGAACTGCTAGTTAGGCCCCATGTAGAATGGAGCAGACCCGGCACCTGCTCTGCTCTGAGATGACAAATATCCGGCAGTGGTCCTCGAACAGGCATTAGGCCTCTGATTTCCATATGCACGGTGCCTAATGCCTGTTTCAGGCAGGCACCGAGAATGCCCCGAAAGCCGCCATTACCAATACAGCGGCGCCCCGGTGCAGGCAGATTGGGCACGGCTCATTGCAACCCCAAAAATTGATGCTTTTTTTTTAACCGCAATGAGGGCCAATTTCTACCCCATTCTTTTCCTACATTGCAACAGTGACTACACTTCAAAAGTGTTGTAATGTAGGAAAAGAATGGCTGTCAACACTTTGGGACGTCCTGAGGTTGGGAAAGGTGCTCGATAAATGCAAGTCTTTCTTTCTTTTTAATACTACGTCATCGCACGAGCATGCATTACCTCGACGTGCCGGGGTGGTGTTGAGCTCTTTTTTTTTCTCTCAATGAAAAAAATAATCAATCCTTCGGTTGTTCACAGATCCTTCCGTTGGTGAAGTGGGCATCACTAATATAATGAGCTCCCAGTCCTTAAGAAACTGTTAATAAATGTCCCAAGACACAGAGGAGGGAGCCCGGGGTAACGCACCCTCACGCAATTGAAGCATGTTTTCCCAGCTGGTCGCATTAGTTCAACGTCCCATTGGGCTCACTTCAGTGATGGCACATGCCAGTCAACGCCGAGGCACAAATTTGGGCCTCTCACCATGGCAACTGGTTGCAGCTCTTAATCTTCAAACTGAGCCTCTGCCAGTGTACCCGATGACGCGGGGAGTGCCTCCTGCGAGTTCAGCCCCTGTGCTGCTCCCGTCTCTGCTCACCACCTGTAGGCCTCTCAACGGCAGGCTGAGGCAGCTGATGGCGGTCCTCTTGCTCCTCATCCGAGGTCCAATCTAAGGTGGCCATGGCGCCACCCCTTCCTGATCTTGAGTTTCAAAAGCCTCAAAAAACACCTCTCACCGCCAGTACTCTCAACAAACCCTTTCCCAGCGCTAGGCAAGAAAGCAGCTGTGAGCAATGAGTATTTATCGGTGCGCGCTTGACTTTTAATGAGCCCCATGAATTGTCCTTCAGTTCTTGCCCTGGTTTCACTGGCGAGTTTCAGGAAGGCCGGGAGACCCGTGCGTGTGCCGTTGGATTTCAATGTAGGTTGAAATATTGCTGCAATTCAGTGGTTAACGTATTCAAACTGCGAACCCGCCTCACCGGAGGGGGTTAGGCGCAGGCAGCCGAGCGGGCCTCAGTTCAACCCAGACGTTGGTGCGTTGGAGCCAGCATCCAGACACAGTCACATTTTCGCTGACTTTAACCTCCCCCCACCCCTACCCCCCACCGCCCCCCCCGCCACACCTAAAGCCACATGCTCCTCCATGTTAAAATTCCCCCCCCCCCCCGGGGAAATTTAATAGAGGTGTTCAAAAATCGTGAAAGGTTTTGATCGAGTAATTAGGGAGAATCTGTTTCCACTGACAGGAGGGTCAATAAACAGAAGCCACAGATTTAAGATAATTGACAAAAGAACCAGATGGGGAGATGAGAACTTTTGTATGCAGCGATATCAATACATACTTGAAAAGGAAAAGATTGCAGGACTGTGGGGATAGAGCGGGGGAGTGGGACTAATTGGATAGTTCTTTCAAAGAGCCGGCAGACACAATGGCCTCCTTCTGTGCTGTAAGATTCCATAATTCCTTGATTAGCATCTTAACTCCCTACCTTCGCAGACTTGTGTTTTTTTTTGCTTTGCAATAATACACTAGGCTTTGTAACACAGCATTTAAAATAACTTTACTTTTCAAATCCTTTCTGTGGAAAATTAGTCAAAAGATCCCAAACCATGACACCAATATTGATCAGGACATTGGAAGAACTCCCTGTTCTTCTGGGAATAGTGCCATGGGATTTTTAGCTTCTACCTGAACAGATAGATGGGGGCCTCTGTTTAATATTTCATCTGACGGTCGCACCTTTTGACCATGCTGCACTCCCTCAGTATCCAGCCTCGGGTGACTGTCTGTGTGGAGTTTGCATATTCTCCCCGTGTCTGCGTGGGTTTCCTCCGGGTGCTCCGGTTTCCTCCCACAGTTCAAAGATGTGCGGGTTAGGTTGATTTGGCTATGATAAATTGACCCTTAGTGTTAGGGGGGATTAAATACGTGGGGATAGGGTGGGATATGTGTCGGTGCAGGCTCGATGGGCCGAAATGGCCTCTATCTGCACTGTGGGGATTCTGTGATTCTGTGATATACAGTCAGCCTAGTTTATACACTCAAGTCTTCGTATGGACTCAAATACACAACTTTTGACCCAGATGTGAGAGTGCTACCTGCAGAGCCAAGCTGACGCACTGCTAACCACATTTATGTTTTTGGCAAGAGTCAGTACCTCAGGCATTTGATTCGGGCTGAACATTCCATACCTAGGATTTTCCCACTGTTGACAGCTCCAGAGGCCTGTGAGTGTCCAGAGAATGGTATCCCAGAGTGAGTCCGCTTCTCCGGGAGAGGAGGGGAGGAAATTGGGGAGGGGGGTGACTGGGCGAGGGGAAATACATTAGCATTGAAATTCCAGGGTCCCTACTCTGCTGCATGGAAATGGGACTCCCAGCTGCCTGTAGCCATGGCTACTGACTCCCCCACCGCCCCTATCCCACACCCCAGGGATGGATTCCTTAGCATGTTCGGGGTGGGGGTGTCACACCTATAAAGTGCGTCGGGGTGTCCGCCCCAATCCGCCAACAGGAAGGGGGAGCGGCACACAGCTACTCCACTACAGGCACTCCAGAGGTGACTCAGGATCCAAAGCAGATGTGGCTCCAAGGGTACAGTAAGGCAATTGATCCACTCCAGGATTACTACTACGGACAAGCACTGGGGTCTCACTGGGACTCACGCCGCTCTCAGCTGGCTTGAGTTCTGCTGAGGCCTATCCAGGGCACAAAGGGTGGAGTCGCCCGGGTTACACAGGATGTCCCCCTCCTCCTGACACATAGACAGAAGTTCCGCTGGTGGCCTCAACACAAAGGAAACTACCTGGCTCGGAAAAAAAGACAGGATGTCCCCTAGCACGCAGGTACAGCAAGCAATTAGGAAGGCAAATGGCAGGTTGGCCTTTATTGTAAGGGAGTTGGAGTGCAAGAGTAAGGAAGTCTTGCTACAATTGTACAGGGCTCTGGTGAGACCACACCTGGAGTACTGTGCACAGTTTTGTTCTCCTTATTTAAGGAAGGATATACGTGTCTTAGAGGCGGTGCAACAAAGGTTCACTAGATTGATCCCTGGGATGAGAGGGTTGTCCTGTGATGAGAGATTGAGTAGATTGGGCCTATACTCTCTGGAGTTTAGAAGAATGAGAGGTAATCTCATTGAAACATACAGGATTCTGAGGGGAATTGACAGGGTAGATGCTGAGAGATTGTTTCCCCTGGCTGGATTCTAGAACTAGGGGGCATAGTCTCAGGATAAGGGGCCGGCCTTTTAGGACTGAGATGAGGAGGAATTTCTTCACTCAGAGGGTTGTGAATCTTTGGAATTCTCTGCCCCAGAGGGCTGTGGAGGCTCAGTCGTTGAGTAGATTCAAGGATGAGATCGATAGATTTTTGGACTCCAGAGGAATTAAGGGATATGAGGATAGGGCAGGAAAGTGGAGTTGAGGTCAAAGATCAGCCATGATCTTATTGAATGGTAGAGCAGGCTCGAGGGGCCGAATGGCCCATTCCTGCTCCTGCTCCTAATTCTTATGTTCTTATGACAGAATCAAGGCGCATCCGGGTTCCAATCCCCTGTTCCGCTTCCCTGACTGAACGTTTTCCCTGGTTGTGCCTCGGCCAAGACCGGAATTTTGGGCCCGTTGGGTTTTTTTTGGTTCAAAAGATTATCTCCGATATCCTTTAGCTAAGCTTCCCCCTCCGGCACTAGCATATTCCTGTCTAGATTATTTTACTCCCATTCTAACTCAGGTCTCCCAGTTACAGGCCAGCAATAAAAAATGCAGGACAAGGTGGTTTCTAACAGCTCAATTCATAAAATTAATACAAAGCCATTTCGGCGAAGCTTCTACAGGGAGTTGATCACCGCCTGTGGAAAGGCGAGGATCTATCATTAGATATATGGCTAATATCATGCCTTCAGGACACAGTGCAATCAGCTGACACAGCACAGATAGACTGGGGATTGATGGAAGTAGTATTTCAAAGTGGCAGGCTCCATTACGCTTTCTGTCATACTGCAGCGAACTCTTTAAAAATGTCACGTTGAGAAGGAGGCCGTTCAGACCTTTGCCGGAAAGCTGAAGGCCAGACAGCGACCTCGATCATTTCTTTTTGCATAACCTTTCCAAATGATTCCTTCGACCTGCCTCCCGAGGGGGCGAGAGAAAGAGAAAGAAAAATAACATCTTTCATAATAGTTTCACGGCAGCGAGAGATTGTTTCTGCAGCAACGAGGTGGCTCGGAGGTTCCAGGCGACGAGTGTTTCCTCCACCCGCCCTGGGCCCACACAACGTGAGGCCATTATAATCAACCTGTCGACCAATCAACGTGTTAGTGCCCTTCTTTCCCTGAATCGACAGCAGGCAGGTTCAGAGGGTTCCAGAGTGAGAGCCGACTATGCCACAAGTTATTGCCTCCTTTCCCAGTTTACATCTGGTGAACACTCCTCATTAAGATGCACAGCCAGGTAAAGCTGCCCAGAGATTGCGGTACAATGAGAGCCTGATTCACTCGCACAGCAGGAGCAACCTTCTTCTGAAGTAATATGCAATCTTGTCGGATTTTTCTTCATTGACTGGAGGTGACCAAGGAACCCAGTCAAATATAAAGATTTAAGCTTCGTGTTAGTCAGTGATGTAGCCTCCTGTGGTTTGTCTCGTATTTATATTAAGATCTGTTCAGTGGATGATTGATCCATAAATTCCCGGACGATTTTACTGTAATTTTGGGAAAAGATATCAGTTGAAGTTCAGACCATAAACATTCATTGTTCTTGCACCTTAAGTGCAGAGCTGGTTTTCTGTCAAACGCTGGGCTCTTGTCTTTGTTTCACGTTGCGGTGCATTTCATTTACGTCCCTCGTTTGCCTCAATGTCAAGTAAGAAGGTGAAATGCTTTGAAAGTGTAGAGGGAGGTCCATTCAACCCTCGCTCAAGGGTCTGATTCCCAATAAGAAGGTTGTGAGCTGGAGTCAATGGGTCCTCTGCTGCTCCAACCAGCTGGCTTTCAGTTGGGTGAAGCTCATTCGCTGTTGCAGGGATTGACTGAATCATTGCCAGCCACTGGCTGGTGATGGATGACATGAGGCGGTGGTTCTGGAGAACCTCTCAGCCAGGAACCTCGGACCAGTGCTCCTGCGGGGCCTCGAACCTTTTACATTCAATTGCACAGGGCTCGAGCACAGCACCGTGCAGGCACCCCTTTTTGCTTGGAGCTACAAGGAAGGAAACAAGAGCTCATGTGGTCATTACTCCTGGCAGCTGTTTGCACCCTGCTGACACCAGTATCAAGACTTACAGCCGGGAGGTGGATTGTCATTAGCAGTATTAGGAGGCTTAACTGCCAAAGTCTCTCCAGAGCGCAGTCCTTACAGGAACCGCTCCATTATGAGCTTGGCAGCAAGCAGAGCATGGAGCTCCTGCCAGGCCTGAGCAGCATGTTAATGAAGCTCAGTTTCAAATGTGGCAAAGGGGCTGCCAGATCTCAGAGCTGAAGGCCGGGATGTTTGGGACAGGGAACTGGTATCATTGTCCTGGAAACGGCATGGGGGGAGGGTCACTTTGAATTTGGGCGACAGCGGGTTGGACATCTCACTCAACTTTCACTCCCACTGCCGCACTGAAAATCGGGAGAGGCGTACAACGGGTGGTTGAATGGATATCGCCCGGTTTATCCTGTCACCCAAAGTTAAACTGACCCCCACTGTGTGAGATTATGGTGCAAACACTCAACATCAAACTCAACAGCTGGATGCTGATCATCACATCAACACTTGATGGATTTTCATCAAATTCTTCTCTCCCCTATTTTAATGTAGTTGTTGATCCATTTCAATAAAATGCCTGTTAAAGTAGCAGAGAGAGGGACTTGATGCAATGGGAACAGTAGCATAGTGGTTATGTCACTGGGCTAGTAATCTAGAAGGCCTGGACTAATAATCCAGAAATGTGAGTTCAAATCCCACCACGGCAGCTGGGGACTTTAAATTCAGTTAATTAAATAAATCTGGAATAAATAAAGCTAGTATCAGTAATGGTGACCATGAAACTATTGGATTGTTGTAAAAATCCATCTGGTTCACTAATGTCCTATAGGAAAGGAAATCTGCCATCCTTGCCTGGTCTGGCCTATATGTGACTCCAGACCCACAGCAATGTGGTTGACTAGTAAATGGCCTAGCAAACCACTCAGTTGTGAAAAACAATCTGGGAGTACCTTCACCACATGGATTGTAGCGGTTCAAGAAGACGGCTCGCCACCACCTTCTCTGGGGCAACTAGGGATGGGCAATAAATGCTGGCCTTGCCAGTGACGCCCACATCCCATGAATGAATTAAAAAAAAAGCAGGCGCATGGGAACACCATCACCTGCAAGTTCCCCTCCAAGTCACACACCATCCTGACTTGGAAATATATCACCAATCCTTCATCGTCGTTGGGTCAAAATCCTGGAACTCCCTCCCTAACAGCACTGTTGGGAGTACCTTCACCGCACGGACTGCAGCAGTTCAAGAAGGCGGCTCACCACCACCTTGGTGAGATCAATCAACTGCTTTACGGTGGAGTTGCTTGAGGGATAAATGTTGGCCAGGGCACCAAGTAACTTTCCCTAGTCCTCACTGAGTAGTTCAAAAGGGAGCTGGACAAGTTCCTGGAGGAGGCTGATAACCCTGCATACAAAAGTTAGGTGGAATGTTGGGTGATGTCGCTGTGATCTCCTGGACCCACAGTTTTAATTGCCTTCAGGGGTCAGAGAGGAATGTCCCAGAATTCTTTTTTCCCCTGAATTGACTTGTTTTTTTTTTTATGTTTTTGCCTCTTCCAGGAGATTGTGTGTTTGTATCTATTACATCCACCTGAACAGGCACACGGGGCCTCAGGTTAACATCTCACCCAAATGACGGCACCGCCAACAGTGTGGCACTCCCTCAGTACTGCACTGAATGTCAGCCTGGATTATGAGTTTAAGTTCTGAAGTAGGGCTTGAAGCCATGACCTTCAGACTCAAAGGGAAGAGTGTAACTAAACAAATGAAGCTGAGAATAAGCTAAGAATGTCGCATAGTAAATTTATAGATCACCATTCCTTTTTTTGGTATTTTATAGTTATTTATTTGACCTTGTTAATCATCTTTCATTATTTATTTACATATTTTCTTCATTCCATGTATTTTTCCATCTTGATTTTCACTCTCATTCCTTTATAATTTCCTCTTCTTTGTGGAAACAAGAGATGACATTTCTAATTTCCATTTTGTTTCTGTTTTGTTTCTGTTGCATTTAGAATGCTTTGTTTTAGTCCTCTATTTTACCTCTTCAATCATTCCTCCCTCCCACTCACACACACCCATACTCACTCACACACACTCACACTCACACACTCACCCCCCCACACACTCACACTCACACACACACACACACACCCATACTCACTCACACACACACACACCCATACTCACTCACACACACTCACACTCACACACTCACCCCCACACACACTCACACACTCACACACACACACACACACACACCCATACTCACTCACACACACACACACCCATACTCACGCACACACACACACACACACACACACCCATACTCACTCACACACACACACACTCACACAAACTCACACACACTCACACACACTCACACACACCCATACTCACTCACACACACACACAAACTCACAGACACACACACACACACCCATACTCACGCACTCACACTCACACACACACACACACACACACACACACTCACACACACAAACTCACACACACACAAACACACACCCATACTCACACACACACACACACACTCACACTCACACACACACACACACACACAC
>CM059433.1:122965036-123175138 GCA_030390025.1 Squalus acanthias
TCTGTGTAATGTATTTGGTAAGGATTTCCTGCAAGGTGATTTTTTTTTATTCGTTTATGGGATGTGGGCGTTGCTGGCAAGGCCAGCATTTATTGCCCATTCCTAGTTGCCCTCGAGAAGGTGGTGGTGAGCCGCCTTCTTGAACCGCTGCAGTCCGTGTGGTGAAGGTACTCCCACAGTGCTGTTAGGGAGGGAGTTCCAGGATTTTGACCCAGCGACAATGAAGGATCGGCGATATATTTCCAAGTCAGGATGGTGTGTGACTTGGAGGGGAACTTGGAGGTGATGGTGTTCCCATGCGCCTGCTGCCCTTGTCCTTCTAGGTGGTAGAGATCGCGGGTTTGGGAGGTGCTGCCGAAGAAGCCTTGACGTACTTTTGCCTTTGAGGCGAACAGCATTTTAACTCTGTGCAGTGACTCAGAAACACTTGGGGGGTAATTTTCACCTTCGCCGCCCGGGTGGTGATCTGGCGGAGCAGGTCGCCCGCCTGCTGCAGGACCCGCCCGATTGTCCTCACATCCAAATCAATGGGATGCCAACCGGCCAGGATCTACTACGGGCGTGGCCATCTGCCCCGCCAGATCATCACCCGGGCAGCGAAGGTGGAAAACTAACCCCGACTCTTGTCTTCCGCAAAACTGCAAAGGTTTCAACGGAGGTTATCGGTCACGGTGAGAAGTTAGGCGGATTTCCTTGGCCTTGTAGTCGGAAAGGTGTGGCATCTCTAGTTGTGTTGTAGATTCTTAGAGATTTCAGTACAGAAGGAAGTGCCTGGCCCACCAGTGCTGGTGCGAGACAGACTTACATTTATATAGCGCCTTTCACGACCACCAGACGTCTCAAAGGGCTTTACAGTCAATGAAGTACTTTTTGAAGCGTAGTCACTGTTGTAATGTGGGAAACACAGCAGCCAATTTGCACACAGCAAGCTCCCACAAACAGCAATGTGATAATGACCAGATAATCTATTTTTTGTTATGTTGGTTGAGGGATAAATATTGGCCAGGACACCGGGGATAACTCCCCTGCTCTTCTTCGAAATAGTGTCATGCGATCTTTTACATCCACCTGAGAGCAGACGGGGCCTCGGTTTAACGTCTCATCCGAAAGACGGCACCTCCGACAGTGCAGCACTCCCTCAGCACTGCACTGGAGTGTCAGCCTAGCTGTTTGTGTTCAAGTCCCTGGAGTGGGACTGTGAACCCACAACCTTCTGACTCAAAGGCGAGAGTGCTACCCACTGAGCCACAGCTGACACAGCTCTACATCGGAGCTATCTACTCTAATCTTAGAAATTTCAGTACAGAAGGTAGCGCCTGGCCCATTTCCCTGCCTCCTTTAATATTTTTCATCTTCAAGTGCTTATCTAATTCCCTCTTCAATGCGGGGATTTGCTGGGCTTCAGTCGCCACTTGTGGCACTCCGTTCTATATTCTAATCACTCCTCGCACGGGGGAAAAAAGGTGGTGCAGCCTGTTATTTTATCCCGGTGGCTGCACTCACTTTATTTTGCGCTAAGCCAGAGTATCGAAATTCTCTTCTGTGATTTCTCAGCGATGGTGGGAAATAATGTCTGAGCTATTCTGGTCAAATTGGCCGGTGTTCAATGAACATTCGAGTGTAATTTATAAATCCAGCTTCTACATGCCACAAGGGAACGAAGGCAGACCGCTAGCTAAACAGCAAGACGCAGCTACATGGCAAATCTTACTCTTTTGGATTCTTTTCAGAGATCACAGGGTAAAATAGCCAAGCTATTGCTGGGATGATCGTTCCAATCAGTTCTCTGAGGCTGTGTTGGGCCAAAAAGATAGAATGATATTATTACACTATATTTATGTTCAAACAACATTCCAGCACGTTCTAACTACAGCGAAAAAAGGGCTAAAACAAAAAAAGATAACAAATACAGTTCCCAGGAATTAAACTCTGGTACGATAGCAAAATACTGCAGATGCTGGAAATCCGAAATAACAACAGAAAACGCTGGAAAAACTCAGCAGGCCAAGCAGCATCCGTGGAGAGAGAAACAGAGTTAACGTTTCAGGTCGATGACCTTTCGTCAGAACTGGAAATAGCAGGAAATGAAATAGATTTAAGGCAAGGATAAAGCTGGGGAAAGGGGGAGGGGATGAAAGAACAAAAGGAGAGATTAAGAGACATTAAGAGATGATCAAGGCAAGAGGTGGTGTTAATGTGACAGGTTGAGGCTAAAAGAAGTGTGAAATGCACTGGCAGAATGAAGGACAGCTGCCAGCTTCTAGGAACTCTGGTGATGTGCAGCTGCCCTCCCCCGCCCCCCACACCTGGCCATCTGAATCCCAAACTTCCATTGTCAGTCGGGTCAGTCGGTGTTTAACGGCCAAAACGCTGTTCGAGTGGGGGGAGGGGCCTGGGCGGTGGGATAATGCTGTCACCTTATAGAGCGAGGGTGTGATTACGTCGGCCCGGATTTTCCGGCAGGCAGCATTAAGTTAGACCGTTGTAGGCCCCGATCCTCCATTGGACGCCCAATATTACCGGAAAACTGAGGTGAGCACGCCACAGCGAGCGAGCGCAACCATTGGTCAATAATAGGTTTATGGAAGGAGAACTGGTAACGGCCGTCTTCATTGTTCTTCATATGGACTTGATTTATTTTTAAAATCATGTCGGCAGATACCCTTTTTTTAAAAAAAAAAGCTCCCATGTAATTGTAATTTTCAATAAGATTCACTTTTTATAATTGTAGAAAACAATATAAAAATCAGAATATTGAGGCGTTCTAGTGCGGCTTTTCATCCATTTTATTTTATTTTCATGGAGTAACTGCACGTTTCATTTGAGCTGCAAGGCCCATTGAAAGCAAAAAATATGGCAAGCTGCTACAGAACGGTCAATAAATGATGTTCTCTCAAACTAGTTTTAGTTTGAACTGTAGAAGGGCTGATAAACATGCACCCTCGTGTGCTTTCTGGATGGTTATTTGTACCCAGCACAACGCAATCGCATTGCTTGAGCTTCAGATGTTTTGCTACGACAGATCTTTCTCTGCTCTGTCTTGGGCTCAGAGATCATTTGTTATCTGTGCTCTGCAAAGAACCAAATTCACTAGGAGCTCAAAATGATTATCTGCGTCATTTAAAAGTACAAGCCTGATTCAATGAATTCATTATAAAATCAATATCACACTGCTGCCAGGCCACTCCGACCATTATTTTTAATTCTAAGTGGCTGCAGTGTGAAAACTGGCTTAAATACAGGAAAATGGCAATTGCCATTGGTTTTAATGGGGCCGGAGCTATGATACTGACCTTCGAACCGTATTCTGCGTAGGTCGTGGTGGAGCAGCACAATAGCCCCAGGAAAATATGGAGTGGTTTAATTAATGGTGCAATTCCCTTACTCCAGAATTTCCTCTTCCTTTTGTGCCTTTCAAGGGTCCCTACGCCATGGATGCAAGTCCCCAGGAAATTCTGGGCCAGCCTGCCAAGTTTACATAGGCAGTTTGCATTGTCAATGTGGATATGGGGATTTATAATGGAAAGAGTTAACAGGAAGTGCACACAAACATAAGGGCCTGGGGTTTCCGCTTGGCTGCACTGTTTTTTTCAGCGCAATTCGCCCGACATTGGCCAAACCAACGCAAAAGATCACGGAATTTCAAGCGCAAGGTACATCTAGAGCAGATTGAGTTTCCGCCATCTTTTGCACTGCTTTAGAAAAAAGCACTGGAAGCTGGCCCCGCCCACAAAACTGGCCACACCCCCGATCAAATTAATCACCATGGCGAGCTTCCACCAATTGCGCCCGTTTGCGGGCCTTCGAGGGGGCTCTTAAAATTAGGCTTTGTTTTAGACGCAAGGACACTAATAGGCATGTTTTAAAAGCTTTTAAATATATATATTTTTAATTTACTAAGAAACTGACTAGTGTACACCAATATAACTAGCAAATGGTTCTGTATAGTCTTTAAAAGTCATTTTCAGTCATTTAAAATCAGGTTACTCACAGGCGGTGGACCAGACACTCTGATTAATAATGTTTACTTTTGGTGATAAACCCATTTTCAGCTGTAGTAATCAAACTGCACTAGGTTACCACTCTTAAATACATCAAGGAATATTTTTTAAAGCAAAAATGTTTTAAAAATATGGATAGATAGATAGATAGATAAATAACATAATAAAAATATAAGAATTAGGAGCAGGAGTAGGCCATATGGCTCCTCGAGCCTGCTCCGCCATTCAATAAGATCATGGCTGATCTTCGACCTCAACTCCACTTTCCCACCCTATCCCCATATCCCTTAATTTCTCTGGAGTCCAAAAATCTATCTATCTCCGCCTTGAATATACTCAATGACTGAGCCTCCACAGCCCTCTGGGGCAGAGAATTCCAAAGATTCACAACCCTCTGAGTGAAGAAATTCTTCCTCATCTCAGTCTTAAATGGCCGACCCCTTATCCTGAGACTAGGACCCCTAGTTCTAGACTCTCCAGCCAGGGGAAACAATCTCTCAGCATCTACCCTGTCAATCCCCCTCAGAATCTTATATTTTACAATGAGATCACCTCTCATTCTTCTAAACTCCAGAGAGTATAGGCCCAATCTACTCAATCTCCCCTCATAAGACAACCCTCTCATCCCAGGGATCAATCTAGTGAACCTTCGTTGCACCGCCTCTAAGACACGTATATCCTTCCTTAGCTAAGGAGACCAAAACTGCACAGTACTCCAGGTGTGGTCTGACCAAGGCCCTGTACAATTGTAGCAAGACTTCCTTACTCTTGTACTCCAGCCCTCTAGCAATAAAGGCCAACATGCCATTTGCCTTCCTAATTGTTTGCTGTACCTGCATGCTAACTTTCTGTGTTTCTTGTACTAGGACACCTAAATCTCTCTGAACTCCAACATTTAATAGTTTCTCACCACTTGAAAAATATTCTATTTTCCTCTTCTTCCTACCAAAGTGAATAACCTCACACTTCCCCACATTATACTCCATCTGCCACCTTATTGCCCACTCACTTAACCTGTCTATATCCCTTTGCAGGCTCTTTGCGTCCTCCTAATAGAGAGATAGATACCAGATAGCTAGATCGATAGACAGACAGATAGATAGATACCAGATAGACAGAGAGACAAACAGAGAGACAGACAGATAGATAGATAGATACTAGATAGACAGACAGACAGACAAACAGAGAGACAGACAGATAGATAAATAGATAGATAGATAGACAGATAGACAGATATAAAGGGATCTTCCATTAACATTTTAGATTTGCTGAGAGCATGAAATGGAAAAAAATAAACCATAGCTCAGCAGCTCAGAGACAACATCAGTATGGTTAGCCCCCCCCCCTCTATTGTTTCTCTCCTTACTACATCTGTTCCCTGCCTGACATGACTTGCTCCTCCCATATACCAAAGTTTGGATGTTATTTTATTTTAGCCTTTGTTTCCTTCGAATAAAGTAATCGTTATTTAGTGATCTGAAAATTACCTACACAGCAGCTGAGTGCAGCAAGCTCCTTGCCGCTGATCACCTGTCGTCTTGTTGGAGCGATTCAAACTGTTCACTCGCCCTGCGAATAAATGAGGGTTAGCACTGTAGGCCTGTACCTTTGTCACTTAAATAAACTCAGCAGAGGAGCAGCTCCTCTGAGAAGAAGAATATTCGTGTCAATTGACTACTCCGCTTCCTTCATTCCCACTTAATTGAATCATCCTATGGCCAGGGAAATAATATCTATGTGAACCTGATCTTGGCAAACAGCCACTGGAAAGACACACAGCAGTGCGACTGCAGTAAAAAAAGGAAGATATTTCTTAGCAGGCTGCCGTCTTTTGGCACCGTATCAGAGAAGACAAAAATGGACACAAGCCCTTGACTGATTCGATCTGCCGCTGTAGTTCTGCCATTTTGCTGCCAATGGAAAAATTAAAGGGCCTTGCTCACATTTTTTCCTGTTTTAGTACCTGTTCAGTGGGGGGGAGAGGACTCCATGTTACAACAACAACTTGCATTTATATAGCACCTTTAACGTCGTAAAACGTCCCAAGGCGCTTCACAGGAGCGTTATCAAAACAACATTTGACACCAAGCAACATAAGGAGATATTAGGACCGGTGGGCCAAAAGCTTAGTCAAAGAGGTAGATTTTAAGGAGCGTCTTAAAGGAGGAGAGAGAGGTAGAGAGGCGGAGAGGCTTAGGGAGGGAATTCTGGAGCCTAGGGGCCCAGGCAGCTGAAGGCACGGCCACCAATAGTGGAGTAATTAAAATCGGGGATGTGCAAGAAGCCAGAATTGGAGAAACACAGAGATCTCAGAGGGTTGTAGGGCTGGAGGAGATTGCAGAGATAGGGAGGGGCAAGGCCATGGAGGGATTTGAAAACAAGGATGAGAATTTTACAATCGAGGTGTTACCGAAGGGAGCCAATGTAGGTCAGTGAGCACAGGGGTGACGGGACTTGGTGTGAGTTAGGATATGGGCAGTAGAGTTTTGGATAAGTTCAAGTTGATGAAGAGTGCAAGGTGGGAGGCCGGTCAGGAGAGCGTTGGAACAGTCAAGTCTAGTACTTTGGATAAAACACTGCCCTTTTCACCTCCGGGGCCTGGGTTTCAATTCAACCTTGACCAATGGCATAAAAATCTCTTTCCTGGCTGCAAGGATCTTGCATCAAATGAGCGCAGGCAGTCTCAATCCAGCTTCTCATGAGTTTAGACATCACAGTCCTTAACTTCCACAAGGGTTCTCTCCGTCTTCTGCCGTAACTGATGGGAGACCAGTGGAACTCCCAAAGAAATGGCACAAACGCTTGTTCCAAGCTGTTTGGGCCATTTCTCTGGGCATTACGCTGATATCCCATGAAAATTACATCGGGAGACTGAGAATTTCAGGATCAATAGCCCAATACTGCCCCTAATGATGTACTAAATTCATAATTACACTCAGAAAGTCATGAGATGTAACATGGGAATTCTCACACTGGCGCAGTAGGAAGCGCTCGTCTCAGGTTTATTGAGGTAACTCGTTGGGGTAGAGTAGAGGGACCTTCACTCTGCATCCAACTGTGACATAACTGACCTCAAAGAACTTCATGTTAACACCAAGTGCTCAAAATGCTAAGTGTTTGATCCTCCAGCACTGACATCCCTCAACTTGGGGGCGATTTTAACCCTGCCCGCTCAGCAGATACCTGGCGGATGGGCAGTTAAAATCGCCCTGGCTCTTATCTGTCCGAAAACCGCCACGATCCCAACATCTGCAATTTTAGCCTGCTCTCCTGAGCAGGCGGCAAGGACACGTGCCCGGAGCCAACAGGGTCCTTCTTTACAGATGAATGTGGCGGCCCGATGACATCATTGAGACCTTGTTGAGCAGAACAATTTGCAAAAACAAGATCAACACTGCATCCATAAAACCGGGAACTGTTAAATCCTGCCACAATCAGTTTGCATGAGGGAAAGGCTGCTGCTGTGGAAGGGATATCGGCACTTTAAACAGCGCAGCCCTCTTAAAAGAAGTCATTTTGAGATCAACACGTTCTGACTGCTCCCCCACCCATTCCATTCTGCTGAGGCAATGGTGGAAGCGCTGCAATTGGCCTCAGCACCCTTGGGCTACTCTACTCCACCCCAATGATGTACCTTAATCCGAACCTCAGAAGAGAGGCCTCCACTGCGCTGTAGTGTAATATTTTCCATGTTACATCTTGTGACTTTCTGAGTGCGCTTATGAATTCAGTACACAATTCGGGGGCAGTACCGAGGAGGGGAACATGAGCCTACGTCTGATTGAAATCCCACTACCCCTTGCTGGAATTGCCCTGCTGCGGACACTGGGAGAGAACCAGACTGTGACATTCCCCCTCCCCACCTCTCCTCCACAATTGTTTAATCTCTTGACACTCACTGCCTTGACTGGCACATGAGAAATAGCCACTCATGTGTGGTACTGGAGGGTGCCGCGTGCCCACGCAACTGTGGACCAGCAAGGAAGAAGTCCGCACTTTCAGGTGAGAAAACAACATTTGATGGAGAGAAAGCAGGAAGAAAACCACCCACTATGGATAGATTTTCTCTGTAAGATCCTTTTCTGTCGAACTAACTACTTCGAAATCGGCGCTGAAAAATGTATTAACTCAGCAGACCTGCGTCAGCTCGACAAGGCCGAAAGCGTGGAGGCTTGCTTACGTGAATTCTCCTTGGATGGGAGTGTGGCCTCTGCCTTGGCCGGGCTAATGCTGCACCTGGACCAGTGAAAGCCTCCGTGTTGGTGCGCGGCAACATCCGTTCCGCAGCCAGCATGTGGTAAGAGCAGAGACACCAAACTAGGGTCAACGAGTTCTCAGATCTGATCGACCCACGCACGAATGTCAGCACTCCGCGGAATGAGGTGCACCGATGTCATATTTAGGGAAGAGGTCGTGGTGGGGAGAAAGAAACGGCCAGGTCGCAATGAACAGTTCGGATTTTGTCCACCTTCTGAGGTGTTTGACTGCAATTCGATCGAATCCTAGTACCTGCTACCCCGTTGTCAGCATCAGTAGTTTATAAAAACGGCAGGATGACCCAGCGCTCGGCAGCTGCGACACGTCGGCTGTGCGTTCTGAGAAAGAGTAGCTGTACCAGCTCTAATTATATGTGCTATTGCTCTTGAGGATAAAGTAGGCACAATGCCTTCGAGTGAACAGGGTAATGCCCATCGTCAAGGGAAATCAGGACCTACAACAAAGGAAAAGAAGATAAGGCCGATACAACGGGACGGCTCCTCTAGACATTCCTTTCAATTAACAGCTGTAGAAAGTTATTTATCCGATAATCCTGACGATGAAAACAATGAGTACTTACTTTGGGAGATTGAAGGCCGTCGGGATGCTGGAAGGACTAGCTTCACACAAGCTCTGAATTAATACGATGCAGAGGAAACAGCAAGAATCAAATGTGGTTCGTGTAAAGAAAATCAACTGTTTATTTACAGCAACAAAATGAATAATTTCTCCCCGAATGTACTTCATTCCAGGAACAGACAAGAATGGAACTCACCCTGGGGGGGGGGAGGGGGTCTTTCCATTCTGTGAGCCCAGTTATCAAACTGCCTGGCAATCTAACAGACTTGCTTCTGTGTATAGGACAAAAATGAGAAGTCGCACAACACCAGGTTATAGTCCAACAGATTAATTTAAAATTACAAGCTTTTGGAGCTGTCGCCCCTTCCTCAGGTAAAGTTACAATAAGTGAATCTACAATATTTCACAGTATATAAACACAGAAACTGCAGAGATACAATCTTTCAGGGAAGGTGTCCTTACAACAAAGACACACCAAGAGCACAGCCAAGACAATGAGATGTGTCCCAGGGGGTCCAACGTGTCAAATCCTGCTGTCTGCAGTTATTTTTTGTGTATTTTTTTTTGGGTTTGTTTTTTTTGTGTTTTTTTTTAAACTGGAAAGACAGACAACGATGTCGAGTCACGTTCTGTAGCGTGACATGAACCCGATATCCCTATTGAGGCCGTCCTCATGGGTGCGGAACTTGGCTATCAGTTTCTGCTCGGTGATTTTGCGTTGTGTGTCTCGAAGGCCGCCTTGGAGAACGCTAACCCGCAGATCCGAGGCTGAATGTCCTTGACTGCTGAAGTGTTCCCCGACTGGGAGGTGACAATCCTGCCTGGCGATTGTTGCGCGGTGTCCGTTCATACGTTGTCTCAGTGTCTGCATGGTCTCGCCGATGTACCATGCTCTGGGGCATCCTTTCCTGCAACGTATCAGGTAGACAACGTTGGCCGAGTCACATGAGTATGTACCATGTACCTGGTGGGTAGTGTCCTCACGTGTGATGACGGTATCTGTGTTCATGATCTGGCATGTCTTGCAGAGGTTGCCGTGGTAGGGTTGTGTGGTGTCGCGGTCGCTGTTCTCCTGACAGCTGGGTAATTTGCTGCGAACGATGGTACTTTTGAGGTTAGGCGGCTGCTTGAAGGCGAGTAGTGGAGGCGTGGGGATGGCCTTAGCAAGGTGTTCATCGTCATCGATGACATGTTGAAGGCTGCGAAGAACATGGCGTAGTTTCTCCACTCCGGGGAAGTACTGGACGACGTAGGGTACTCTGTTGGTTGTGTCCCGTGTTCGCCTTCTGAGGAGGTCTATGCGGTTTTTTGCTGTGGCCCGTCGGAACTGTCGATCGACGAGTCGAGCGTCATATCCCGTTCTTACGAGGGCGTCTTTCAGTGTCCGTAGCTGTCCATCGCGTTCCTCCTCGTCTGAGCAGATCCTGTGTATTCGCAGGGCTTGTCCATAGGGGATGGCTTCTTTAACGTGGTTAGGGTGGAAGCTGGAGAAGTGGAGCATCGTGAGGTTGTCCGTGGGCTTGCGGTAGAGTGAAGTGCTGAGGCGTCCGTCTTTGATGGAGATTCATGTGTCCAAGAATGAAACCGATTCTGAGGAGTAGTCCATGGGGAGTTTGATGGTGGGATGGAAACTGTTGATGTTATCGTGTAGTCCTTTCAGTGATCCTTTGTCGTGGGTCCAAAGGAAGAAGATGTCGTCGATGTATCTGGTGTACAGCGTTGGTTGGAGGTCCTGTGCAGCGAAGAAGTCTTGCTCGAACTTGTGCATGAAGATGTTGGCATATTGGGGTGCGAATTTGGTCCCCATGGCTGTTCCATGTGTTTGGGTAAAAAACTGGTTGTCGAAGGTGAAGACATTGTGGTCAAGGATGAAGCGGATGAGTTGTAGGATGGCGTCTGGAGATTGGCTGTTGTTGGTGTTGAGTACTGAGGCTGTCGCAGTGATGCCGTCAACCAGGAACACTACAGACAGCTACCTGCAGATCTGACCAAAGAACACACCCATCAACTCAATAGACTGATCAAGACCTTCGTTCCAGACCTTCAAAACATTCTACGCGCTCTCATCCCACGTACTCCCCGCGTAGGAGACTTTTACTGCCTCCCAAAGATACACAAAGCCAACACACCCGGACGTCCTATCGTATCAGGCAACGGAACCCTGTGTGAGAACCTCTCTGGGTACGTCGAGGGCATCCTGAAACCCATCGTACAGGGAACCCCCAGCTTCTGTCGCGACACTACAGACTTCTTGCAGAAACACAGCACCCATGGACCAGTTGAACCAGGAACACTCCTCGCCACGATGGACGTATCGGCACTCTACACCAATATCCCCCACGATGACTGCATCGCTGCGACAGCCTCAGTACTCAACACCAACAACAGCCAATCTCCAGACGCCATCCTACAACTCATCCGCTTCATCCTTGACCACAATGTCTTCACCTTCGACAACCAGTTTTTACCCAAACACACGGAACAGCCATGGGGACCAAATTCGCACCCCAATACGCCAACATCTTCATGCACAAGTTCGAGCAAGACTTCTTCGCTGCACAGGACCTCCAACCAACGCTGTACACCAGATACATCGACGACATCTTCTTCCTTTGGACCCACGGTGAAGGATCACTGAAAGGACTACACGATAGCATCAACAGGTTCCATCCCACCATCAAACTCCCCATGGACTACTCCTCAGAATCGGTTTCATTCTTGGACACACGAATCTCCATCAAAGACGGACGCCTCAGCACTTCACTCTACCGCAAGCCCACGGACAATCTCACGATGCTCCACTTCTCCAGCTTCCACCCTAACCACGTTAAAGAAGCCATCCCCTATGGACAAGCACAAAAAAAAACTGCAGACAGCAGGATTTGACACGTTGGACCCCCTGTGACACATCTCATTGTCTTGGCTGTGCTCTTGGTGTATCTTTGATGTAAGGACACCTTCCCTGAAAGATTGTATCTCTGCAGTTTCTGTGTTTATATACTGTGAAATATTGTAGATTTACTCTTTGTAACTTTACCTGAGGAAGGGGCGACAGCTCCGAAAGCTTGTAATTTTAAATTAATCTGTTGGACTATAACCTGGTGTTGTGCGACTTCTCATTTTTGTCCACCCCAGTCCAACGCCGGCATCTCCGCATCGTGTATAGGACATGCAGAGCAGACAGATTTTACAGCCCTCTGCCCCATCCTGCTGGTGTGTCTCCAAAACTAAGCGAAGGATCAGCATCCCTTCCTCCACTGCCAGTCTGAGCCAACAAAGCAACTCCAGTGCACTGGATCTGGGGCCCATTGCCTGCAGTCCCTTTTACCTGGAGCCTGTTTAAAGCAGCGCCTCCATTCGGGGCCCACTTTGGCGAGCACGCCCAGCCCTGCATTGCTTCGAAACAAACTAACGTCAACAGGAAACACACCACTCCAGCCTGAGTAGCTCCATTTAATATTGTTAAAAATCTATTCAAAATGTACTCAAAGTGCATTGCTCCTGCCCAGGCCTGGGAGAGCCATTCCCAAACCATTAACAGGAGCCACCTTTGAGGGAAGGGGCAGGAAATTAAAGTGCAACTGTAAACTCCAAGATCAGCCCCAATTAGATACTTGCCTCTGGGAAAGAGAAGGCTGAGAGGTGACCTGATAGAGGTCTTCAACAATATCAAAGGGTTCAGTAGGTTAGACGTAGAGAAGCTGTTTCCACTTCTGGGGGAGTCTTTAAACTTAAAAAAATAATAATTACTGACCTTAGAGTTTTCAAGATACCTGCAGGACCATGGTTGCCCGGATCATGTAAAAATCTGTGACTTGACTATTGGTACCTCAGTACAATTTTGCCAAGTTACTCTACACTGCTTGCAACAGTTAATGTCGAATTCACAAGACATCAATCTTAATTACAGTTGTCTCTGGCTGCAGCCTTTTATTCATGCTCACATAAACACATGCACATGTGCACACACCCTCTTTTGCACACTCACATACTCTCATGCACACTCACACACACACATACATACACTCACACACACACACTCATTCACACACACACACTCACTCACACACACACATGAAAAAGCTATTAAGATGAATGTTCATTTTTCTAAAGCAGTCCAACATTATTAGTTTGTCACTATAGAAACAGAAAGGAGCTCTGCTCTGCCAATTGCACTGCTCGATATCTATTTTTATTCCTAGAATTCAAAGCCACTTTCTCGGTTACACTGCCAGCCACTGGTGACAAGGCACCATTTTGTATCTGCATTTAAGAAAGCTGTCACTTTCACTGGCACTGCTCAGGCTGAAATCAGTTAACAGACCAGGGATCAAATCAGGGTCCTTCTTAGTTTGTGGTGCGTTTACCCAACAAACCATTGGGAAGAGCTGTGTGGCTAATACATTCCAGCTACATTCATTTACAACTGGCACTGCCACAAAAGCAGATTATGGTGGAGCTCTCTTGGCAGAAAGGAGAAAATCTTGATTTAAAAAATAAAACACATAAACGAATCTCACAACTGTGACATCAGCATGCTGGGTGGTCCTACAGTACAAGAGCAGTCGGTGCTGAGGGGAGAGCTAGGCTGTTGCTGTGCCTTCATTGTACTGTAATCCAGTCTAATGGCAATCTCAAACCTCAGGAGGAGCACACCCGGAACTCACACCCTTCCCACCTACCCCTTACGGATTTTTTTTTTTTTTTCTTCATTAAAAGTCACTGCTTCTCAACTCAAAGCCGTTCGAAATAAAAACAATTCCGACACAATAATGATAAAGCTCCCTACTTTGCCGAAGCTTAAAAAAATGGTTAACAATGTAAAAATAAAAGTCAGTCAGGACCCACAGAGACAACAAGTGTAACTCTCCCTTCATAGAATCATCGAATGATACAGAACAGAAGGAGGCCATTCGGCCCATTGTGCCGGTGCCGGCTCTTTGATAGAGCTGTCCAATGAGCCGCACTGGTAGTCGAACTGGTGTCTCATCACATCACGTAAGTTGTTGAATCAGTGCCCCCTCCTGCTCTCCGCAGCTACTAATGCTGCATGGCGGGAACAAAATGATGTATATTCCTAATATAATAAAAGCAGAAAAGTAAAATTCTCCGCATTAACAGGAAGGCTCGGTGGCCGCCTGTTAAGGATCTGCAGTGTGTGTAGTCCAAGGTCAAACAGCAATTCTACATTCACCTCAGATCAGATGGGAGAACTTCCCAGAGAAAGGCTGGCACTAACAGCTGTTCCTTGCACTCCTGACAGGAGCCTGCAGCATTCTCAGCAACCAGGAAGTGAAGCAGTGAAAGTTACAGATTCTCGGCAGGTTGCCAAAGGAAAGCTCTTGTCATCAGTCTTTCTTCATGACGTACCCAGTGTGGGGTCAGGGTAATGCAGATTCGCTGTTTGACCTTGGACTGAACATCTGTATACCGTGTTACTGAACGCACTGCAAGCTATCATTGACCTGCCAAGTAGTTGGAAGAATGACACGGTGCAGGTCGTCACTGGTTAATGGAAGTGCTCTAAATTAGTGCACATGCTTTGGTTGTGTTTGCCTGACGATGCAAGAGCAAATATTGCCTTTGGCTTGAAGGATCATCTAGGCAGAGCGCATGGAGGAAAATTGGGTGGAGAGGATGACGCACTCACAATGGAGCCCATCTGAATTTCCACCCATTGGGCTGGATTTTCTCAATGGAGGTGACTTGGAGGCGGGACTGCTGCTTGTCGGGTCTATGTCCCGCCTCCATCATCTTCTGGCCAACCAGCGGGATTTTCCCCTGATTGACCTTGTTAAGCCCGCTCTGTGGGCTCAGCAGGCCAATTAGGGGGAAGTCACTGACGGAGCACGTCAACGTCTGACGTGCCATCTGTCAAGACTTCTTGAAAGATGAAATGTCAGCGTTTGACAGCTCTGTGAAGCTGTCAAACACTGACATTCTGTGTAGTTTGATGAGGCCTTGTGTTCAGGACTCATCAAATCTTTCAACTTTGTAGATTTCAGATGACTGTTGGGCCGGAGGATCCAACAGCCAGTCTGTGAAATCTACAAGGAAGATGTCGGGACTCCCGATCCAGGGTGGATGAAGGCTGTAGGAAGAAACCAAGGTAAGTGAACATTTTTTAAACTTAACACTCACCTTACATACTTACCACTCCACACTTGCACCCATCACTCACCTCTACATCTCACTTTCAGGCTCTTCCGACCCCCGCAGACCTACTCGACTCCTCCAACCCAGCAGAGTTCTCCGATGTCGGGAAGCCTTTGCCTAAAAAGGTAAAATGGGACTAACCCTTTTTTCTGCCTGTTAACTACCTGCTAACAGGCAGTTAAAAGGATTTAATCCCTTTCCCGCTTTGAGGAGATGGGACCCGAAGCAGCCCATCTTCCCGCCTCCTGACAAAAGGGCACGGAGGCGGGATGGGGGCGGGTTTGCCATCCGCCCCCACTTTCTGCTACTTTACCGGCAGTCCCGCCTCCATGCCCGCCTCCTCGGGGCTGACAAGAGAAAGGAAAGTTTGTGAGTGAGTGTGGTGCAATGTGTTTGGGTGATGTGCCTGCCATAGTAGAATAGCTGTCATTGTGTGCAAGGTGTGAGATGTGGGGGTGAGTGTTGGTAGGTGGAGACGGTTGGTGGGTGATTACTGGGGTTGTGGTGCTCTGGGCAGTGTGTTCAGATGGTAGTATGTAGCATTTGTTGAGGCATTGACTCACCCTGACCACCCAAGTGAGGTTATTAAATTTCTTCCTGCACTGTGTGTGGGTCCTGGGGACCACAGTGCTGCCCAAGACGTGCTGCGCTACCTCCCTCCACATGGCACGAAGACTTGCAGCGAGAGCCTCCTGCCACTTGCCGGGTAGAGCACCACCCTCCATCTCTCCACAGCGCACACCAACTCCTCCAATGCTTGATCCGAAAATCTGCGGGCTCTCTCCCTGGGGCATGGATCTGCCATGAGTACAGCTGGTTGCGTCGTCCGACTCCTTGGACTTGGTCTGCTCCTGCTTGCAGGTTCACAGGCAGCAATGCTGAGAATGAGGTTCTGCAGCATCAATGAACCTCCCCTTTAAGAACTGGAAATAGTCTGTGGCAATGATGACTTGTGATTAGACTGCACCTGATATTGGTTAGCGCTTTGAGTGTAATGCCACTGAGCTAGGCCGTTAGTGCTTCCATCCTTTCTTTGAGCGATGACACAGAATTTTGCGTGCAGCGAGATTCATTAGCGCCTGCCGCTAAATCTCAAACTTTTCAAAAGTTAGCGCCCATTCCTGGGCTATCATGAATTTCTCCCCCAACTTGTTTATTGAAGAATTAAGATGCAAATCATTGAAGTTTTATGCTCTGCTGCAGTGACAAAGGATACAACGGTGGCCTCATCAGCCCAGTATTATCTTTGTACTTTCAAACTTTGCTCTGCAAAGGAATCTCTTCCAAGTGATGAAATATTCCCAGGATGTCTGACAGCATCGGCACACTCTGTAGATCCGCTACAAATATTGACAAGCTCGAGACACCCCTGAAAATACCAGAGGGGAATCTCCTCTGCAAGTGGCAAGTGTTGACACACTCCTGAGAAATCTCATCTCAGTTTCCACAAGATAGTATCAGCAACCCAAAGGAAAACAGTGCTCTCACCGCAGAAATGGTTTAATCAGTATACAGCAACAGAAGGGTCACGCTGGCAAATCAACAGATGCAGAAACCTGAGAACAGACGGAAAGCTATCTAATGGCCTCTCCGAGCCTTGAGATCCTCTTCTGGACTCCCCAGTGTACGGAGACACCAGTTTGATGTAGATGTTAGATACTGTTAGAAAGGGAATAGGAGGTTACTTGTACATCATCTCAGTTAGAACCCTTAGCGCAAAAAAAAGGGTGACTCGTTGGCAAAGGAGTGCAGTGCCACACACGCTTGTATCTGGCCAACGGAAATAGAACAGGACCCTTTTAGGTGTCAACTGCGGCTCAGTTGTAGCACTCTTGTGGATCAGAAGGTCGTGGGTTCAACTTCCACTTCGTGAAACTTGTTCACATAAGCTAGGTCGACAACTCAGTACAGTACTGAGGGAGAGCTGCACTGTCAGAGGTGCCATCTTTTGGATGAGGCATTAAACCGAGGCCCCGTCTACCCTCTCAGATGGATGTAAAAGATCCTAGGGCACTGTTTTTTTAGAGACGAGCAAGGAAGCTCTCACAATATCTTGGCCTACATTTATCTCCCTAAAAACAAATTATCTGCCATTTTATCTAATTGTTGTTTGTGGGACTTTGCTGTGTGGGAATTGGCTGCTGTGTTTCCTACATTACAACACTTCACAGAATCACAGAATCCCCACAGTGCAGATAGAGGCCATTTCGGCCCATCGAGCCTGCACCGACACATATCCCACCCGATCCCCGTAACCCCACGTATTTAATCCCCCCTAACACTAAGGGTCAATTTATCATAGCCAAATCAACCTAACCCACACATCTTTGGACTGTGGAAGGAAACCGGAGCACCCGGAGGAAACCCACGCAGACACGGGGAGAATGTGTAAACTCCACACAGACAGTCCGCCGAGGCCGGATTCGAACCCGGGTCCCTGGCGCTGTGAGGCAACAGTGCTAACCACTATGCCACCGTGTTGCCCTTCATTGACTGTGGAGCGCTTTGGGACATCCTGAGGTCGTGAAAGGCTCAGTAGAAATGCAAGTTCTTTCTTCCTTGAAATCATCATTCGCAGGAGACTTTGAACTTGTTTTCAGTGATTACAATTATCAGAATCAATTACCTAAACATCAGCACCTGGAGCTACTGCAGCGAGTCTCTGGCGGGAGATGGGCTGAAACCCTGGACAAATGACCGCCTTTAGATGTTCACACCACTTCGCTGGGGATTCTGCTGAAATGACGGTGGGAGATGAGGTGAACCCTGAGGAAACTCTCCACCCACTGTGCCCCAGATTGCATCTCCCGTAAGAGTGAAGCAGCCTGCGTATCTGAAGCATTGGCTTGTGCTGCAGATGATTTTCTGCTCACCGTGGTCGAGTGACCATGGGTATTGCATGCTGGAATTTCTAATGTGCTCTCTCTCGCTGGGCGAGGCTCCCTGTCAGGAGCACGGAATTAGAGAATAAACCCTATTAGAACAGATTGCAGGGTAATGCGAAACAGTCCTCTGCACTAAAACCAGTAAATGCTGGATAACACTCAGCAGGTCAGGCAGTGTCTGTGGAGAAGGAAAAACAGAGTTAACATTTCAGGTTGATGACCTTTCATCAGAACTGGAAGATGTTAGATGTGAACAGGTTTTAAGCAAGCACAGTGCTGGGCAAAAGGGGTGCCTGTCTCAGCTCATCTGCTGCTGAAACCCTCATCCATGCCTTTGCTACCTCTAGACTTGACTATTCCAACGCTCTCCTGGCCGGCCTCCCATCTTCCACCCTCCATAAACTTGAGCTCATCCAAAACTCGGCTGCCCATGTCCTAACCCGCACCAAGTCCCGTTCACCCGTCACCCCTGTGCTCGCTGACTTACACTGGCTCCTGGTTAAGCAGCGCCTCGATTTTAAAATTCTCATCCTTGTTTTCAAATCCCCCCATGGTCTCGCCCCTCCCTATCTCTGTAACCTCCTCCAGCCCTACAACCTTCCGAGATATCTGTGCTCCTGCAATTATGGCCTCTTGCGCATCCCTGATTATAATCGCGCAACCATTGGTGGCCGTGCCTTCAGCTGCCGAGGCCTTAAACTCTGGAATTCCCTGCCTAAACCTCTCCGCCTCTCGACTCCTTTTCCTCCTTTAAGACGCTCCTTCAATCCTACCTCTTTGACCAACCTGTCCTAATATTTCCTTAAGTGGCTCGGTGTCAAATTTTGTTTGATGACGCTCCTGTGAAGCGCCTTGGGACATTTTACTACGTTAAAAGCGCTATGTAAATGCAAGTTGTTGTTGTCGTTGTTTAACTCAATCTTTAACTGAAATTCGACCAAGACCTTACTTAAGTTGACTGGGGTTGAGCTACCATTGACCTCCAACCGCCAGTTCTGGCGGTCCACTGGCGGGACTCTCCAGGAAACGGGCGGAACTGGCCCAATTACAACATTGACTGGTTCTTTCGACAGGCTCCCCAGGGGTTCAGCGGCTAGCTGGGCCCTACAATACTGGAAGGCTGTGGGTCCGGTTGCCAATCTGCGCTCAACTGGAGTGGCGGTGAGTGCGGCAATTGGCCTCAGAGCCCCTGGGTTAGAGAAGTGGGTAATCAGCCGGAGTTCAGGGAGGCGCTCCAGTGTGGATCGGTGCTTGTGGAGCTTGTTCAACAAGGAGCCAACATCTTGAGGAAGGGAGGGGAGAGAAAGTAGCGGAAAATAAAGATTCTGACTCCCACTTTGTTTAGCCGTGCGGTTTAATTTTTAAGTTCTTTTTGTTGTCGTAAATTATCTTTTGTCAGTCTCGTTTATGTCAGAACGAGCTTCTAAATTAAGCAGAGCACTCTACCTAGAAGACCAAATGAAAGCTGGTTCCAATAATTCAACTCTAACCCATGTTGTGCTCTTGGTTTTAATTCATTGTCTGTCAGGAGTAAGGTCAACTGCCTCTTGCCGTGCTCATTATGTAGATGGATGACAGAGCCGATGGATGAGAATCCTCTCATTTTGTGTTAAGTAACAGCACAGAAGCACTGTTAGATCAGGTACAGTGTGGGTTACTGGCAATGTTTGCCTTCTGCTCATGGCCCTGTTAAATTAACTGAACCAGAACCTCAAAGGCACTCTCTTCTTGACACACTCTTTAATTAGATTAAAGATATGAGGTGCAAAATTCGGATCTGGAGCGCCCGTTTTATGGGTGCTACGAGAGCCCTTAGAGGTCCAAAATGGTGTTTGTGGCGAGTGCGGATACTTCTGGTGCGGGATGCGCCAGTCGCCATATTGGTGAGAGAGTTAGCGCACACGCAGAGAGCATCCGCCAGAAGTAAGCAGAGCAGGCATGTCATGCTGATTTGACGCCAACGCTCCAGCTAACGCCCTCTCTTAAGCTCGCACAGCTCAACACGCGTTCAGCAGCAGGAAGGACCCCCCCCACCAGTGCAATTTAAAGGGGTCATCAACAGGTTGACTTCTACTGGCTGTTGATTGTACTAGTGTTTGGTGGTTTCGAGAGTTCTTTAAAGGGAGTGGTGTGGCAGGTGCTGAAGGGCTTTGTCCTGACTTGAAAGCTTCTGCTCAAACCACTTGCTCCCGGACATGGGTGCAGTAGTAGGAATTCCCCTTGGACTACAGCATGACTGGGAGAATGAGTAGAGGTGGCACAGAGCAGGACAAGCTGCTGGAAGAGGGAGGAGAAGGAGGGGGAGAAGGGAACTCCGCAGGAGGCCATATCTGCCCAGGGTGTTCAGGGAGCAGTTCTCCTACCTGAACCTCAGCGAGGAACAGTGTGTGAGATGTCTGCGCTTCACTAAGGGCGTCCTCACTGAGATCTGCCACCTGCTGCAGCCACAACTGCGACCTCAGAGCAGGGCGAGGACCACATTGCCAGTGGCTGTGAAGGTGACCGTGGCCATGAACTTGTCTGCGTCAGGCTCCTTCCAGGCTGGAGCTGGAGATATTTGCAACATCTCGCAGTTTGCCGTCCACTGTTGCGGAAGGGAGGCCACTCAGGCTCTGTATTCCAAGAGAGCTGACTACATTTCATTCTCTCTTGTCAGAGAGCAGCAGGCGGAGCGAGTACATGGCTTCGCGAGGACTGCAGGCTTCCCCATGGTGCAGGGTGCCATTGACTGCACGCACGTTGCTTTATGGGTGCCGCACGTCAACTCTGAGATGTACCGCAACTGAAAGGGATTCCACTCCCTCGAAGTCCAGTGACCATACGCAACGCGTCATGCAGGTCAATGCCCGGTATCCTGGCAGCAGTCATGATGCCTTCATTCTGCGGCAGTCCGCTTTACCATCTGTATTTGAGCTACCACGACAAACCAGAGGGTGGTTACTGGGCAATAAGGGCTATCCCTTGACGACATGGCTCATGACTCCGGTGCGCAGCCCACGCACATCTGGGCAGCATGCATACAACGAAAGCCATGCTGCCACATGAAATGTGATAGCGCAGACCATTGGCGTGCTGAAACAATGCTTCCGCTGCCTGGACCGCTCTGGAGGAGCCCTGCAGTACTCAGCAGAGCGGGTGTCAAGATTGGTGGGGGTCTGCTGCATGCTGCACCACCTCGCCATCATGAGGACACAGCCCCTGCCACCAGCCATACGGCGACCAGCTGAGGAGCAGGAGAAGGAGGAGGAGGAGGAGGAAGAGGAAGGGAGGAGGGAATCTAGACATCCTTTTTCGGGCTGGGCTGTCTGTGAACGACTCATCCGACTGCGATATCAGTAAACACAACACCAATTCCCCATTCACCAACAGTCCCACACATTACCTTGGAGCCCAGTTTCAGTGTAAGTGAGAGTAAAAACAGCTTCGAAAGTTACCAGTTTCCCCAAAGCAATCAATTTCTGCCTTCAGCAAAACCGACTTTTCAAGTGTTAAATCCCTCCGAGGCTCTCACAATACTGGGCACCAAGGGCACACGGGCATCCTCTCCAGCACAGCAAAGGCCGTGAGCCATTGGCAGGATGCACGCTGTACGAGCATTTCCCTCATTGGCACGGCACCGTAATACATGTGTCCACCTGTGAGCAGGCAAATTATGCCCCTGTCCCCAGTGACTGATGGGCAGTAAAAGGGCGGGGCTCAGGGTAACCAGGTCCTGCCCCCAACCCCACTCCTGCCCAGTCAGATTACAGTAATTCTGTGAGCCTCGGAACTACGAAATTTGGGATTTATGGTAGTGGGTTTGGGTTTTGTGGACTGAATTTGAATCCCCAGCTCGCAGACCCTTCCACCCCTCAATATACAGCCGAAGCGGATTATCTAATATCAGACTGTGTGGGGGTAGGGTCCCCCCCCCGCCCCCCAACGCAGTCTTTGGGCTGTCCACAGGCCCGATTATTCCGGTGGGAGCCCTGGTCCATTTTGGGGGCCCAGTTTCATTATTAGCATACAGCTGGCAGCCAGCGGGCGGAAACCGGCTGTGGGCTGCTACAACATCGGGCGGGAAGGAAGGGCCGGGACGTTCTCAGGAGGGGGAGCCTGGCGTGGCAGCGGCCCAGGTTAACGTTGTGGACCCCGGTGGACCATTCCAGAACTTACCATTTTGGCTGGACCGCCCGCTGAAACACTCCACTCAGTTGAGTCCAAAAATGGCAAATAGGATCCTACATATGGAATGGGAACCCCCCCCCCCGCCCCCACAATGAGCATGTTTAAAGCGCCTACTGCGTGACTCAGGCAAGTGCTCTGGCCAGCCCTGCGGGGGATGGGGGGGGCCCTTGGGAAGATACCATCAGTGGGAACGGTGGGGGGCGGAGGGGCAGTAAGCCAATCCTCACCTTTTTTGGAGGGGGGTTGAATGAAGAGCCCCATGTGCTGTTCCGTTTCCACCAGGCTGGCCGCCTGACAATAACCACCCCCCCCCACCCCCACCCCCGGACGTTTCAGACCCGAATCAAGAAATATTCCGCTGGGGTCCATCCGGGGGGGAAACAAATTCATGAATAATTAAAGAGAAATTTACCGCAGCAGAAAATATAGGACGCTGCAGATTTTCTCAAAACTCTTGCCAGCTGATCCTTTCGTTTCCATGGTTACTGGAACTCCCAATGATCAGACATTTGGAGGAATTTTTCATCCGTGTCTATTTGCGCACCGCGAATCCTGTTTTGTGCATTTGAAGGGAACTGCCCAAAGGGAGCAATTAATATTGTAAGAGTCTGATTATGTAATTATAAAGAGTGTAACAGCGACTTTAGAAGGAGCAATTAAGGGTCCGAAACCCAAATGTTGGCCTGTCTTTCTCTTTCAGATGGCGACTGGCCCACTGTACTGTTGCATTTTAGAATGTGAGCCCGGGCTGTGCTCTGTAGGCTCCTGAGTCTGACTGCTGGGTGTAGGGAAGGTGAGTCAAGAGGAGGAGGACCAAAATATAGAGAGGAAAAGAGGCACAGGGGAGTGAGAGGGAGTAAAAGAAGAGTCATGGACAGAAAGAGAGAGCGAGAGAGAGAGAGAGAGTTGACACTCATACAGGAAGAGGAGGAGAAAGAGGGTGGAACTGCTAACAGAGAAAGGCAAAAGGCCTGAAGAGATACAGAGAAAATTTAAAAAAACCCCGGAGAGAGAACTGGGAAACACCTTCACAGAAGAGGCAATCACTGCAGCAGTGTTCGGATAACAAAAACAGCGGGAACCCAGGAGAGCGAGAGTTCAGAGCTACAAAAACAGCGGGAGCCCAGGAGAGAGCGAGAGTTCGGAACTACTAAAACAGCGGGAGCCCAGGAGAGAGCGAGAGTTCAGAGCTACTAAAATAGCGGGAGCCCAGGAGAGAGCGAGAGTTCAGAGCTACTAAAACAGCGGGAGCCCAGGACAGAGCGAGAGTTCGGAGCTACTAAAACAGCGGGAGCCCCGGAGAGCGAGAGTTCGGAGCTACTAAAACAGCAGGAGCCCAGGAGAGTGAGAGTTCGGAGCTACTAAAACAGCGGGAGCCCAGGAGAGTGAGAGTTCGGAGCTACTAAAACAGCAGGAGCCCAGGAGAGCGAGAGTTCGGAGCTACTAAAACAGCAGGAGCCCAGGAGAGTGAGAGTTCGGAGCTACTAAAACAGCAGGAGCCCAGGAGAGTGAGAGTTCGGAGCTACTAAAACAGCAGGAGCCCAGGAGAGAGCGAGAGTTCGGAGCTACTAAAACAGCAGGAGCCCAGGAGAGAGCGAGAGTTCGGAGCTACTAAAACAGCAGGAGCCCAGGAGAGCGAGAGTTTGGAGCTACTAAAACAGCGGGAGCCCAGGAGAGAGCGAGAGTTCGGAGCTACTAAAACAGCGGGAGCCCGGGAGAGCGAGAGTTCGGAGCTACTAAAACAGCGGGAGCCCAGGAGAGTGAGAGTTCGGAGCTACTAAAACAGCAGGAGCCCAGGAGAGAGCGAGAGTTCGGAGCTACTAAAACAGCGGGAGCCCAGGAGAGTGAGAGTTCGGAGCTACTAAAACAGCAGGAGCCCAGGAGAGAGCGAGAGTTCGGAGCTACTAAAACAGCAGGAGCCCAGGAGAGAGCGAGAGTTCGGAGCTACTAAAACAGCGGGAGCCCAGGAGAGCGAGAGTTCGGAGCTACTAAAACAGCGGGAGCCCAGGAGAGAGCGAGAGTTCGGAGCTACTAAAACAGCGGGAGCCCAGGAGAGAGCGAGAGTTCGGAGCTACTAAAACAGCGGGAGCCCAGGAGAGAGCGAGAGTTCGGAGCTACTAAAACAGCGGGAGCCCAGGAGAGAGCGAGAGTTCGGAGCTACTAAAACAGCGGGAGCCCAGGAGAGCGAGAGTTCGGAGCTACTAAAACAGCAGGAGCCCAGGAGAGCGAGAGTTCGGAGCTACTAAAACAGCAGGAGCCCAGGAGAGAGCGAGAGTTCAGAGCTACTAAAACATCGGGAGCCCAGGAGAGCGAGAGTTCGGAGCTACTAAAACAGCAGGAGCCCAGGAGAGAGCGAGAGTTCAGAGCTACTAAAACAGCGGGAGCCCAGGAGAGAGCGAGAGTTCGGAGCTACTAAAACAGCGGGAGCCCAGGAGAGAGCGAGAGTTCGGAGCTACTAAAACAGCAGGAGCCCAGGAGAGAGCGAGAGTTCGGAACTACTAAAACAGCGGGAGCCCAGGAGAGAGCGAGAGTTCGGAACTACTAAAACAGCGGGAGCCCAGGAGAGCGAGAGTTCGGAACTACTAAAACAGCGGGAGCCCAGGAGAGAGCGAGAGTTCGGAGCTACTAAAACAGCGGGAGCCCAGGAGAGAGCGAGAGTTCGGAGCTACTAAAACAGCGGGAGCCCAGGAGAGTGAGAGTTCGGAACTACTAAAACAGCGGGAGCCCAGGTGAGAGCGAGAGTTCGGAGCTACTAAAACAGCAGGAGCCCAGGAGAGCGAGAGTTCGGAACTACTAAAACAGCGGGAGCCCAGGAGAGTGAGAGTTCGGAACTACTAAAACAGCGGGAGCCCAGGAGAGAGCGAGAGTTCGGAGCTACTAAAACAGCGGGAGCCCAGGTGAGAGCGAGAGTTCGGAGCTACTAAAACAGCGGGAGCCCAGGAGAGAGTGAGTTCGGAACTACTAAAACAGCAGGAGCCCAGGAGAGTGAGAGTTCGGAGCTACTAAAACAGCAGGAGCCCAGGAGAGCGAGAGTTCGGAGCTACAAAACACAGCGGGAGCCCAGGAGAGAGTGAGAGTTCGGAGCTACTAAAACAGCAGGAGCCCAGGAGAGAGCGAGAGTTCGGAGCTACTAAAACAGCGGGAGCCCAGGAGAGAGCGAGAGTTCGGAGCTACTAAAACAGCGGGAGCCCAGGAGAGAGCGAGAGTTCGGAGCTACTAAAACAGCGGGAGCCCAGGAGAGAGCGAGAGTTCGGAGCTACTAAAACAGCGGGATCCCAGGAGAGCGAGAGTTCGGAGCTACTAAAACAGCAGGAGCCCAGGAGAGAGCGAGAGTTCGGAGCTACTAAAACAGTCAGAGCCCAGGAGAGAGCGAGAGTTCGGAGCTACTAAAACAGCGGGAGCCCAGGAGAGCGAGAGTTCGGAGCTACTAAAACAGCGGGAGCCCAGGAGAGAGCGAGAGTTCGGAGCTACAAAAACATCGGGAGCCCAGGAGAGCGAGAGTTCGGAACTACTAAAACAGCGGGAGCCCAGGAGAGAGCGAGAGTTCGGAGCTACTAAAACATCGGGAGCCCAGGAGAGCGAGAGTTCGGAGCTACTAAAACAGCGGGAGCCCAGGAGAGAGCGAGAGTTCAGAGCTACTAAAACAGCGGGAGCCCAGGAGAGAGCGAGAGTTCGGAGCTACTAAAACATCGGGAGCCCAGGAGAGAGCGAGAGTTCGGAGCTACTAAAACAGCAGGAGCCCAGGAGAGCGAGAGTTCGGAGCTACTAAAACAGCGGGAGCGCAGGAGAGCGAGAGTTCGGAGCTACTAAAACAGCGGGAGCACAGGAGAGCGAGAGTTCGGAGCTACTAAAACAGCGGGAGCCCAGGAGAGAGTGAGAGTTCGGAGCTTCTAAAACAGCGGGAGCCCAGGAGAGAGCGAGAGTTCGGAGCTACTAAAACAGCAGGAGCCCAGGAGAGCGAGAGTTCGGAACTACTAAAACAGCGGGAGCCCAGGAGAGAGCGAGAGTTCGGAGCTACTAAAACAGCAGGAGCCCAGGAGAGAGTGAGAGTTCGGAGCTACTAAAACAGCGGGAGCCCAGGAGAGCGAGAGTTCGGAGCTACTAAAACAGCAGGAGCCCAGGACAGAGCGAGAGTTCGGAGCTACTAAAACAGCGGGAGCCCAGGAGAGAGTGAGAGTTCGGAGCTACTAAAACAGCGGGAGCCCAGGAGAGCAAGATTTCGGAGCTACTAAAACAGCAGGAGCCCAGGAGAGAGCGAGAGTTCGGAGCTACTAAAACAGCGGGAGCCCAGGAGAGCGAGAGTTCGGAACTACTAAAACAGCGGGAGCCCAGAAGAGCGAGAGTTCGGAGCTACTAAAACAGCAGGAGCCCAGGAGAGAGCGAGAGTTCGGAGCTACTAAAACAGCAGGAGCCCAGGAGAGAGAGAGAGTTCAGAGCTACTAAAACAGCAGGAGCCCAGGAGAGAGAGAGAGTTCAGAGCTACTAAAACAGCGGGAGCCCAGGAGAGAGCGAGAGTTCGGAGCTACTAAAACAGCGGGAGCCCAGGAGAGCGAGAGTTCGGAGCTACTAAAACAGCGGGAGCCCAGGAGAGAGCGAGAGTTCGGAGCTACTAAAACAGCGGGAGCCCGGGAGAGCGAGAGTTCGGAGCTACTAAAACAGCAGGAGCCCAGGAGAGAGCGAGAGTTCGGAGCTACTAAAACAGCAGGAGCCCGGGAGAGAGCGAGAGTTCGGAACTACTAAAACAGCAGGAGCCCAGGAGAGAGCGAGAGTTCGGAGCTACTAAAACAGCGGGAGCCCAGGTGAGCGAGAGTTCGGAGCTACTAAAACAGCGGGAGCCCAGGAGAGCGAGAGTTCGGAGCTACTAAAACAGTCAGAGCCCAGGAGAGAGCGAGAGTTCGGAGCTACTAAAACAGCGGGAGCCCAGGAGAGCGAGAGTTCGGAGCTACTAAAACAGCGGGAGCCCAGGAGAGCGAGAGTTCGGAGCTACTAAAACAGCGGGAGCCCAGGAGAGAGTGAGAGTTCGGAGCTACTAAAACAGCGGGAGCCCAGGAGAGAGTGAGAGTTCGGAGCTACTAAAACAGCAGGAGCCCAGGAGAGCAAGATTTCGGAGCTACTAAAACAGCGGGAGCCCAGGAGAGAGCGAGAGTTCGGAGCTACTAAAACAGCAGGAGCCCAGGAGAGAGCGAGAGTTCGGAGCTACTAAAACAGCGGGAGCCCAGGAGAGAGCAAGAGTTCGGAACTACTAAAACAGCGGGAGCCCAGGAGAGTGAGAGTTCGGAGCTACTAAAACAGCGGGAGCCCAGGAGAGTGAGAGTTCGGAGCTACTAAAACAGCGGGAGCCCAGGAGAGCGAGAGTTCGGAGCTACTAAAACAGCGGGAGCCCAGGAGAGAGCGAGAGTTCGGAGCTACTAAAACAGCGGGAGCCCAGGAGAGAGCGAGAGTTCGGAGCTACAAAAACAGCGGGAGCCCAGGAGAGAGTGAGAGTTCGGAGCTACTAAAACAGCGGGAGCCCAGGAGAGCGAGAGTTCAGAGCTACTAAAACAGCGGGAGCCCAGGAGAGCGAGAGTTCGGAGCTACTAAAACATCGGGAGCCCAGGAGAGCGAGAGTTCGGAGCTACTAAAACAGCGGGAGCCCAGGAGAGAGCGAGAGTTCGGAGCTACTAAAACATCGGGAGCCCAGGAGAGCGAGAGTTCGGAGCTACTAAAACAGCAGGAGCCCAGGAGAGCGAGAGTTCGGAGCTACTAAAACATCGGGAGCCCAGGAGAGCGAGAGTTCGGAGCTACTAAAACAGCAGGAGCCCAGGAGAGAGCGAGAGTTCGGAGCTACTAAAACAGCGGGATCCCAGGAGAGAGTGAGAGTTCGGAGCTACTAAAACAGCAGGAGCCCAGGAGAGAGCGAGAGTTCGGAGCTACTAAAACAGCAGGAGCCCAGGAGAGCGAGAGTTCGGAGCTACTAAAACAGCGGGAGCCCAGGAGAGAGCGAGAGTTCGGAGCTACTAAAACAGCGGGAGCCCAGGAGAGCGAGAGTTCGGAGCTACTAAAACAGCGGGAGCCCAGGAGAGCGAGAGTTCGGAGCTACTAAAACAGCGGGAGCCCAGGAGAGAGCGAGAGTTCGGAGCTACTAAAACAGCGGGAGCCCAGGAGAGAGCGAGAGTTCGGAGCTACTAAAACAGCGGGAGCCCAGGAGAGAGCGAGAGTTCGGAGTTACATAAACAGCGGGAGCCCAGGAGAGAGCGAGAGTTCGGAACTACAAAAACAGCGGGATCCCAGGAGAGCGAGAGTTCGGAGCTACTAAAGCAGCAGGAGCCCAGGAGAGAGCGAGAGTTCGGAGCTACTAAAACAGCGGGAGCCCAGGAGAGAGCGAGAGTTCGGAGCTACTAAAACAGCGGGAGCCCGGGAGAGAGCGAGAGTTCGGAGCTACTAAAACAGCGGGAGCCCAGGAGAGCGAGAGTTCGGAGCTACTAAAACAGCGGGAGCCCAGGAGAGCGAGCGTTCGGAGCTACTAAAACAGCGGGAGCCCAGGAGAGAGCGAGAGTTCGGAGCTACTAAAACAGCGGGAGCCCAGGAGAGCGAGAGTTCGGAGCTACTAAAACAGCGGGAGCCCAGGAGAGCGAGAGTTCGGAGCTACTAAAACATCGGGAGCCCAGGAGAGCGAGAGTTCGGAGCTACTAAAACAGCGGGAGCCCAGGAGAGAGCGAGAGTTCGGAGCTACTAAAACATCGGGAGCCCAGGAGAGCGAGAGTTCGGAGCTACTAAAACAGCAGGAGCCCAGGAGAGCGAGAGTTCGGAGCTACTAAAACAGCGGGAGCCCAGGAGAGTGAGAGTTCGGAGCTACTAAAACTGCGGGAGCCCAGGAGAGAGCGAGAGTTCGGAGCTACTAAAACAGCGGGAGCCCAGGAGAGAGCGAGAGTTCGGAGCTACATAAACAGCGGGAGCCCAGGAGAGAGCGAGAGTTCGGAGCTACTAAAACAGCGGGAGCCCAGGAGAGAGCGAGAGTTCGGAGCTACATAAACAGCGGGAGCCCAGGAGAGAGCGAGAGTTCGGAGCTACTAAAACAGCGGGAGCCCAGGAGAGCGAGAGTTCGGAGCTACTAAAACAGCGGGATCCCAGGAGAGAGCGAGAGTTCGGAGCTACTAAAACAGCGGGAGCCCAGGAGAGCGAGAGTTCGGAGCTACTAAAACAGCGGGAGCCCAGGAGAGAGCGAGAGTTCGGAGCTACTAAAACACCGGGAGCCCAGGAGAGAGCGAGAGTTCGGAACTACAAAAACAGCGGGATCCCAGGAGAGAGCGAGAGTTCGGAGCTACTAAAACAACGGGAGCCCAGGAGAGAGCGAGAGTTCGGAGCTACTAAAACAGCGGGAGCCCAGGTGAGAGCGAGAGTTCGGAGCTACTAAAACAGCAGGAGCCCAGGAGAGCGAGAGTTCGGAGCTACTAAAACAGCAGGAGCCCAGGAGAGAGCGAGAGTTCGGAGCTACTAAAACAGCGGGAGCCCAGGAGAGAGCGAGAGTTCGGAGCTACTAAAACAGCGGGAGCCCAGGAGAGAGCGAGAGTTCGGAGCTACAAAAACAGCAGGAGCCCAGGAGAGCGAGAGTTCGGAACTACTAAAACAGCGGGAGCCCAGGAGAGAGCGAGAGTTCGGAGCTACTAAAACAGCGGGAGCCCAGGAGAGCGAGAGTTCGGAGCTACTAAAACAGCGGGAGCCCAGGAGAGAGCGAGAGTTCGGAGCTACTAAAACAGCAGGAGCCCAGGAGAGAGCGAGAGTTCGGAGCTACTAAAACAGCGGGATCCCAGGAGAGAGCGAGAGTTCGGAACTACTAAAACAGCGGGAGCCCAGGAGAGCGAGAGTTCGGAGCTACTAAAACAGCGGGAGCCCAGGAGAGCGAGAGTTCGGAACTACTAAAACAGCGGGAGCCCAGGAGAGCGAGAGTTCGGAACTACTAAAACAGCGGGAGCCCAGGAGAGCGAGAGTTCGGAGCTACTAAAACAGCGGGAACCCAGGAGAGAGCGAGAGTTCGGAGCTACTAAAACAGCGGGAGCCCAGGAGAGCGAGAGTTCGGAGCTACTAAAACAGCAGGAGCCCAGGAGAGAGCGAGAGTTCGGAGCTACTAAAACAGCGGGAGCCCAGGAGAGCAAGATTGCGGAGCTACTAAAACAGCGGGAGCCCAGGTGAGCGAGAGTTCGGAGCTACTAAAACAGCGGGAGCCCAGGAGAGAGCGAGAGTTCGGAGCTACTAAAACAGCGGGAGCCCAGGAGAGAGCGAGAGTTCGGAGCTACTAAAACAGCGGGAGCCCAGGAGAGAGCGAGAGTTCGGAGCTACTAAAACAGCGGGAGCCCAGGAGAGAGAGAGAGTTCGGAGCTACTAAAACAGCGGGAGCCCAGGAGAGCGAGAGTTCGGAACTACTAAAACAGCGGGAGCCCAGGAGAGCGAGAGTTCGGAACTACTAAAACATCGGGAGCCCAGGAGAGCGAGAGTTCGGAGCTACTAAAACAGCAGGAGCCCAGGAGAGCGAGAGTTCGGAGCTACTAAAACATCGGGAGCCCAGGAGAGCGAGAGTTCGGAGCTACTAAAACAGCGGGAGCCCAGGAGAGAGTGAGAGTTCGGAGCTACTAAAACAGCGGGAGCCCAGGAGAGCGAGAGTTCGGAGCTACTAAAACAGCAGGAGCCCAGGAGAGCGAGAGTTCGGAGCTACTAAAACAGCAGGAGCCCAGGAGAGAGCGAGAGTTCGGAGCTACTAAAACAGCGGGAGCCCAGGAGAGCGAGAGTTCGGAGCTACTAAAACAGCAGGAGCCCAGGAGAGAGCGAGAGTTCGGAGCTACTAAAACATCGGGAGCCCAGGAGAGTGAGAGTTCGGAGCTACTAAAACATCGGGAGCCCAGGAGAGCGAGAGTTCGGAGCTACTAAAACATCGGGAGCCCAGGAGAGTGAGAGTTCGGAGCTACTAAAACATCGGGAGCCCAGGAGAGAGCGAGAGTTCAGAGCTACTAAAACAGCGGGAGCCCAGGAGAGTGAGAGTTCGGAGCTACTAAAACAGCAGGAGCCCAGGAGAGCGAGAGTTCGGAGCTACTAAAACAGCAGGAGTCCAGGAGAGAGCGAGAGTTCGGAGCTACTAAAACAGCAGGAGTCCAGGAGAGAGCGAGAGTTCGGAGCTACTAAAACAGCAGGAGCCCAGGAGAGAGCGAGAGTTCGGAGCTACTAAAACAGCGGGAGCCCGGAGACAGCGAGAGTTCGGAGCTACTAAAACAGCGGGAGCCCAGGAGAGAGCGAGAGTTCGGAGCTACTAAAACAGCGGGAGCCCAGGAGAGAGCGAGAGTTCGGAGCTACTAAAACAGCGGGAGCCCAGGAGAGAGCGAGAGTTCGGAGCTACTAAAACAGCAGGAGCCCAGGAGAGAGTGAGAGTTCGGAGCTACTAAAACAGCGGGAGCCCAGGAGAGAGCGAGAGTTCGGAGCTACTAAAACAGCAGGAGCCCAGGTGAGCGAGAGTTCGGAGCTACTAAAACAGCGGGAGCCCAGGAGAGAGCGAGAGTTCGGAGCTACTAAAACAGCGGGAGCCCAGGAGAGAGCGAGAGTTCGGAACTACTAAAACAGCGAGGGACCCAGGAGAGAGCGAGAGTTCGGAGCTACTAAAACAGCAGGAGCCCAGGAGAGAGCGAGAGTTCGGAGCTACTAAAACAGCAGGGACCCAGGAGAGCGAGAGTTCGGAGCTACTAAAACAGCAGGAGCCCAGGAGAGAGCGAGAGTTCGGAGCTACTAAAACAGCGGGAGCCCAGGAGAGAGCGAGAGTTCGGAGCTACTAAAACAGCGAGGGACCCAGGAGAGCGAGAGTTCGGAGCTACTAAAACAGCGGGAGCCCAGGAGAGAGCGAGAGTTCGGAGCTACTAAAACAGCAGGAGCCCAGGAGAGCGAGAGTTCGGAGCTACTAAAACAGCAGGAGCCCAGGTGAGCGAGAGTTCGGAGCTACTAAAACAGCGGGAGCCCAGGAGAGCGAGAGTTCGGAGCTACTAAAACAGCGGGACCCAGGAGAGAGCGAGAGTTCGGAGCTACTAAAACAGCAGGAGCCCAGGAGAGTGAGAGTTCGGAGCTACTAAAACAACGGGAGCCCAGGAGAGAGTGAGAGTTCGGAGCTACTAAAACAGCAGGAGCCCAGGAGAGCGAGAGTTCGGAGCTACTAAAACAGCAGGAGCCCAGGTGAGCGAGAGTTCGGAGCTACTAAAACAGCGGGAGCCCAGGAGAGCGAGAGTTCGGAGCTACTAAAACAGCGGGACCCAGGAGAGAGCGAGAGTTCGGAGCTACTAAAACAGCAGGAGCCCAGGAGAGTGAGAGTTCGGAGCTACTAAAACAACGGGAGCCCAGGAGAGAGTGAGAGTTCGGAGCTACTAAAACAGCAGGAGCCCAGGAGAGTGAGAGTTCGGAGCTACTAAAACAACGGGAGCCCAGGAGAGAGTGAGAGTTCGGAGCTACTAAAACAGCAGGAGCCCAGGAGAGCGAGAGTTCGGAGCTACTAAAACAGCGGGAGCCCAGGAGAGAGTGAGAGTTCGGAGCTACTAAAACATCGGGAGCCCAGGAGAGCGAGAGTTCGGAGCTACTAAAACAGCAGGAGCCCAGGTGAGCGAGAGTTCGGAGCTACTAAAACAGCGGGAGCCCAGGAGAGCGAGAGTTCGGAGCTACTAAAACAGCGGGACCCAGGAGAGAGCGAGAGTTCGGAGCTACTAAAACAGCAGGAGCCCAGGAGAGAGTGAGAGTTCGGAGCTACTAAAACAGCAGGAGCCCAGGAGAGTGAGAGTTCGGAGCTACTAAAACAGCGGGAGCCCAGGAGAGCGAGAGTTCGGAGCTACAAAAACAGCGGGAGCCCAGGTGAGCGAGAGTTCGGAGCTGCTAAAACAGCGGGAGCCCAGGAGAGCGAGAGTTCGGAGCTACTAAAACAGCGGGAGCCCAGGAGAGCGAGAGTTCGGAGCTACTAAAACAGCGGGAGCCCAGGAGAGAGCGAGAGTTCGGAGCTACTAAAACAGCGGGAGCCCAGGAGAGCGAGAGTTCGGAGCTACTAAAACAGCAGGAGCCCAGGAGAGCGAGAGTTCGGAGCTACTAAAACACCGGGAGCCCAGGAGAGAGCGAGAGTTCGGAACTACAAAAACAGCGGGATCCCAGGAGAGAGCGAGAGTTCGGAGCTACTAAAACAACGGGAGCCCAGGAGAGAGCGAGAGTTCGGAGCTACTAAAACAGCGGGAGCCCAGGTGAGAGCGAGAGTTCGGAGCTACTAAAACAGCAGGAGCCCAGGAGAGCGAGAGTTCGGAGCTACTAAAACAGCAGGAGCCCAGGAGAGAGCGAGAGTTCGGAGCTACTAAAACAGCGGGAGCCCAGGAGAGAGCGAGAGTTCGGAGCTACTAAAACAGCGGGAGCCCAGGAGAGAGCGAGAGTTCGGAGCTACAAAAACAGCAGGAGCCCAGGAGAGCGAGAGTTCGGAACTACTAAAACAGCGGGAGCCCAGGAGAGAGCGAGAGTTCGGAGCTACTAAAACAGCGGGAGCCCAGGAGAGCGAGAGTTCGGAGCTACTAAAACAGCGGGAGCCCAGGAGAGAGCGAGAGTTCGGAGCTACTAAAACAGCAGGAGCCCAGGAGAGAGCGAGAGTTCGGAGCTACTAAAACAGCGGGATCCCAGGAGAGAGCGAGAGTTCGGAACTACTAAAACAGCGGGAGCCCAGGAGAGCGAGAGTTCGGAGCTACTAAAACAGCGGGAGCCCAGGAGAGCGAGAGTTCGGAACTACTAAAACAGCGGGAGCCCAGGAGAGCGAGAGTTCGGAACTACTAAAACAGCGGGAGCCCAGGAGAGCGAGAGTTCGGAGCTACTAAAACAGCGGGAACCCAGGAGAGAGCGAGAGTTCGGAGCTACTAAAACAGCGGGAGCCCAGGAGAGCGAGAGTTCGGAGCTACTAAAACAGCAGGAGCCCAGGAGAGAGCGAGAGTTCGGAGCTACTAAAACAGCGGGAGCCCAGGAGAGCAAGATTGCGGAGCTACTAAAACAGCGGGAGCCCAGGTGAGCGAGAGTTCGGAGCTACTAAAACAGCGGGAGCCCAGGAGAGAGCGAGAGTTCGGAGCTACTAAAACAGCGGGAGCCCAGGAGAGAGCGAGAGTTCGGAGCTACTAAAACAGCGGGAGCCCAGGAGAGAGCGAGAGTTCGGAGCTACTAAAACAGCGGGAGCCCAGGAGAGAGAGAGAGTTCGGAGCTACTAAAACAGCGGGAGCCCAGGAGAGCGAGAGTTCGGAACTACTAAAACAGCGGGAGCCCAGGAGAGCGAGAGTTCGGAACTACTAAAACATCGGGAGCCCAGGAGAGCGAGAGTTCGGAGCTACTAAAACAGCAGGAGCCCAGGAGAGCGAGAGTTCGGAGCTACTAAAACATCGGGAGCCCAGGAGAGCGAGAGTTCGGAGCTACTAAAACAGCGGGAGCCCAGGAGAGAGTGAGAGTTCGGAGCTACTAAAACAGCGGGAGCCCAGGAGAGCGAGAGTTCGGAGCTACTAAAACAGCAGGAGCCCAGGAGAGCGAGAGTTCGGAGCTACTAAAACAGCAGGAGCCCAGGAGAGAGCGAGAGTTCGGAGCTACTAAAACAGCGGGAGCCCAGGAGAGCGAGAGTTCGGAGCTACTAAAACAGCAGGAGCCCAGGAGAGAGCGAGAGTTCGGAGCTACCAAAACATCGGGAGCCCAGGAGAGTGAGAGTTCGGAGCTACTAAAACATCGGGAGCCCAGGAGAGCGAGAGTTCGGAGCTACTAAAACATCGGGAGCCCAGGAGAGTGAGAGTTCGGAGCTACTAAAACATCGGGAGCCCAGGAGAGAGCGAGAGTTCAGAGCTACTAAAACAGCGGGAGCCCAGGAGAGTGAGAGTTCGGAGCTACTAAAACAGCAGGAGCCCAGGAGAGCGAGAGTTCGGAGCTACTAAAACAGCAGGAGTCCAGGAGAGAGCGAGAGTTCGGAGCTACTAAAACAGCAGGAGTCCAGGAGAGAGCGAGAGTTCGGAACTACTAAAACAGCGGGAGCCCAGGAGAGAGCGAGAGTTCGGAGCTACTAAAACAGCAGGAGCCCAGGAGAGAGCGAGAGTTCGGAGCTACTAAAACAGCGGGAGCCCGGAGACAGCGAGAGTTCGGAGCTACTAAAACAGCGGGAGCCCAGGAGAGAGCGAGAGTTCGGAGCTACTAAAACAGCGGGAGCCCAGGAGAGAGCGAGAGTTCGGAGCTACTAAAACAGCGGGAGCCCAGGAGAGAGCGAGAGTTCGGAGCTACTAAAACAGCAGGAGCCCAGGAGAGAGTGAGAGTTCGGAGCTACTAAAACAGCGGGAGCCCAGGAGAGAGCGAGAGTTCGGAGCTACTAAAACAGCAGGAGCCCAGGTGAGCGAGAGTTCGGAGCTACTAAAACAGCGGGAGCCCAGGAGAGAGCGAGAGTTCGGAGCTACTAAAACAGCGGGAGCCCAGGAGAGAGCGAGAGTTCGGAACTACTAAAACAGCGAGGGACCCAGGAGAGAGCGAGAGTTCGGAGCTACTAAAACAGCAGGAGCCCAGGAGAGAGCGAGAGTTCGGAGCTACTAAAACAGCAGGGACCCAGGAGAGCGAGAGTTCGGAGCTACTAAAACAGCAGGAGCCCAGGAGAGAGCGAGAGTTCGGAGCTACTAAAACAGCGGGAGCCCAGGAGAGAGCGAGAGTTCGGAGCTACTAAAACAGCGAGGGACCCAGGAGAGCGAGAGTTCGGAGCTACTAAAACAGCGGGAGCCCAGGAGAGAGCGAGAGTTCGGAGCTACTAAAACAGCAGGAGCCCAGGAGAGCGAGAGTTCGGAGCTACTAAAACAGCAGGAGCCCAGGTGAGCGAGAGTTCGGAGCTACTAAAACAGCGGGAGCCCAGGAGAGCGAGAGTTCGGAGCTACTAAAACAGCGGGACCCAGGAGAGAGCGAGAGTTCGGAGCTACTAAAACAGCAGGAGCCCAGGAGAGTGAGAGTTCGGAGCTACTAAAACAACGGGAGCCCAGGAGAGAGTGAGAGTTCGGAGCTACTAAAACAGCAGGAGCCCAGGAGAGCGAGAGTTCGGAGCTACTAAAACAGCAGGAGCCCAGGTGAGCGAGAGTTCGGAGCTACTAAAACAGCGGGAGCCCAGGAGAGCGAGAGTTCGGAGCTACTAAAACAGCGGGACCCAGGAGAGAGCGAGAGTTCGGAGCTACTAAAACAGCAGGAGCCCAGGAGAGTGAGAGTTCGGAGCTACTAAAACAACGGGAGCCCAGGAGAGAGTGAGAGTTCGGAGCTACTAAAACAGCAGGAGCCCAGGAGAGTGAGAGTTCGGAGCTACTAAAACAACGGGAGCCCAGGAGAGAGTGAGAGTTCGGAGCTACTAAAACAGCAGGAGCCCAGGAGAGCGAGAGTTCGGAGCTACTAAAACAGCGGGAGCCCAGGAGAGAGTGAGAGTTCGGAGCTACTAAAACATCGGGAGCCCAGGAGAGCGAGAGTTCGGAGCTACTAAAACAGCAGGAGCCCAGGTGAGCGAGAGTTCGGAGCTACTAAAACAGCGGGAGCCCAGGAGAGCGAGAGTTCGGAGCTACTAAAACAGCGGGACCCAGGAGAGAGCGAGAGTTCGGAGCTACTAAAACAGCAGGAGCCCAGGAGAGAGTGAGAGTTCGGAGCTACTAAAACAGCAGGAGCCCAGGAGAGTGAGAGTTCGGAGCTACTAAAACAGCGGGAGCCCAGGAGAGCGAGAGTTCGGAGCTACAAAAACAGCGGGAGCCCAGGTGAGCGAGAGTTCGGAGCTACTAAAACAGCGGGAGCCCAGGAGAGCGAGAGTTCGGAGCTACTAAAACAGCGGGAGCCCAGGAGAGCGAGAGTTCGGAGCTACTAAAACAGCGGGAGCCCAGGAGAGAGCGAGAGTTCGGAGCTACTAAAACAGCGGGAGCCCAGGAGAGCGAGAGTTCGGAGCTACTAAAACAGCAGGAGCCCAGGAGAGCGAGAGTTCGGAGCTACTAAAACAGCGGGAGCCCAGGAGAGAGCGAGAGTTCGGAGCTACTAAAACAGCGGGAGCCCAGGAGAGAGCGAGAGTTCGGAGCTACTAAAACAGCGGGAGCCCAGGAGAGCGGCTACAAAAGACCGGTGAGTGTAAAGAAGTAAAAAGTAATCGAAGTGTGACGTCACCAGAAAGCAGGTAAGTGATTGGTTGGTGAGTATTTCTATATTTCTCGCTTTTTTTCCAAACTTGGGCGTCTAAATTTAAGTGCCTTGGTGTAGATTAAAAGATATACGTGTTCCAAATTTTAAAACTAAATTAATTAATTGAGATGGGAGACCAGGCAATGTGTTGTTGTTGCATGTGGGAGCTGGTGGACACCATTGAGGTCCAGGGCGACCACATCTGCTGCAAATGTTGGCGGCTCGAGGAACTTCGGCTCAGAGTTAATGAGCTGGAGTCCGAGATTCAGACACTGTGACACATTAGGGAGGGGGAGCGTTACCTGGACACTTAGTTCCAGGAGGCATTCACACCCATAGAGTAATTACTTCCAATTTGGCCCATGGTCAGGGACAGGAGGGTGTGACTACAAGCGAGACAGGTATTGGGAGCCAGGAGGTAGTAATGGAGGAGCCTCAGCCCTTGGCCTTGTCCAACAGGTATGAGATTCTTGCTCCCTGTGTGGACGAGGGCAGGGACTGCAGGGAGGATGAGCAAACTGACCACAGCACCGTGGTACAGGGAGCCATTCAAGTGGGGGGAGTAAAAAGAAATGTTGTAGTGATAGGGGATAGTATAGTTAGGGGGACAGACGCTGTTCTCTGCAGCCGAGAGCGTGAGTCCCGAAGGCTGTGTTGCCTGCCCGGTGCCAGGGTTAGGAACATCTCCTCTGGGCTGGCGAGAAACTTGGAGTGGGAGGGGGAGGATCCAGTTATCATGGTCCACGTAGGCACCAATGACATAGGTAGGACAAAGAAAGAGGTTCTGCTGAGAGAGTATGAGCAGTTAGGGGCTAAATTAAAAAGCAGAACCACAAAGGTAATAATCTCTGGATTACTACCTGAGCCACGAGCGAATTTGCATAGGGTAAATAAGATCAGAGAAATGAACGAGTGGCTCAAAGACTGGTGTGGGAGAAATGGGTTTCGATTTGTGGGGCACTGGCACCAGTATTAGGATAAGAGGGAGCTGTTCCGTTTGGACGGGCTTCACTTGAACCATGCTGGGGCTAGAGTCCTGGCAAATCGAATAACTAGGGCTGTAGAGAGGGCTTTAAACTAAATAGTGGGGGGGAGGATCCAGGTGAGCGAGAATTTAAAAAGTCAATGAGAAATGAGAAAGCAATAGAGCAGGATAGAGATGGGGGAAATAATAACCAGAGTGTGACAGGAAGGGACAGAATGTTTAAAAATAAGAGTGCAACAGAAAATGGGGCCAAAACAAGGAGGAATAGGAAAAAGACAAAGTTAAAAGCTCTATATCTGAATGCACGCAGCATTCGTAACAAGATAGATGAGTTGATGGCACAAATAGATACAAATGGGTTTGATCTGATCGCCATTACAGAGACGTGGTTGCAAGGTGATCAGGGCTGGGAACTGAATATTCCAGGGTATTTGACAATTCGGAAGGATAGACAGAAAGGAAAGGGAGGTGGGGTGGCTTTGTTGGTAAAGGATGGGACCAGTGCAGTGGTGAGAAGTGATATTGGCTCAGAAGATCAAGATGTAGAATAGGTTTGGGTGGAGATAAAAAATAATAACGCGAAAAAGTCTCTGGTGGGCGTAGTCTACAGGCTCCCGAACAGTAGCAATACTGTTGGACAGAGTATAAATCAACAAATAATGGAGGCCTGTAAAAAAGGTACGGTAATAATCATGGTTGATTTTAACCTCCATATTGATTGGACAAATCAAATTGGCCATGGTAGCCTTGAGGAGGAGTTCATAGAGTGCATCCAGGATGGTTTCCTAGAACAGTATGTAATGGAACCAACGAGGGAGCAGGCTATCTTGGATCTGGTACTATGTAATGAGACAGAATTAATAAATGATCTCATAGTAAAGGATCCTCTAAGAAAGAGTGATCATAGCATGGTTGAATTTCAAATTCAGTTGGAGGGTGAGAAAGTTGTATCTCAAACCAGTGTCCTGATCTTAAACAAAGGCAATTACAGTGGGATGAGGGCAGAACTGGCTAAAGTGGACTGGAAAAATAAATTAAAGGTTAAGACAGTTGAAATGCAGTGGCGGACATTTAAGGAGATATTTCATAACTCTCAACAAAAATATATTCCAGTGAGAAAGAAAGATTTTAAGAGAAGGGAGCACCATCCATGGCTAACTAAGGAAGTAAAGGATGGTATCAAATTGAAAATGAAGGCATACAATGTTGCCAAGATTGGTGGGAGACTAGAGGATTGGGAATTTTTTAAAAACCAGCAAAGGATGACTAAAAATATAATAAAGAGAGAGAAGATGAATTATGAGAGTAAACTGGCAAGAAACATTAAAACAGATAGTAAGAGCTTCTACAGGTATATAAAAAGGAAGAGGGTAGCTAAAGTAAATGTTGGTCCCTTAGAGGGTAAGACTGGGGAATTAATAATGGGGAACGGGGAAATTGCAGAGACTCTGAACAAATATTTTGTATCTGTCTTCACGGTAGAAGACACTAACAACATCCCAATAATGGATAATCAAGGGGCCACAGGGAGGGGGGAGCTAAAGACAATCACTATCACTAAGGAAATAGTACTTGGTAAAATAATGGGACTAAAAGATGACAAGTCCCCTGGACCAGATGGCCTGCATCCCAGGGTCTTAAAAGAAGTGGCTGCAGAGATAGTGGATGCATTGGTTGCAATATACCAAAATTCCCTGGACTCTGGAGAGGTCCCAGCGGATTGGAAAACCGCAAACGTAACACCCCTATTTAAGAAAGGAGGGAGACAGAAAGCAGGAAACTATAGACCAGTTAGCCTAACATCTGTCATTGGGAAAATGCTGGAGTCCTTCATTAAGGAAGCAGTAGCAGGGCATTTGGAAAATCATAATGCAGTCAAGCAGAGTCAGCATGGTTTTATGAAAGGGAAATGATGTTTAACAAACTTGCTGGAGTTCTTTGAGGAGGTAACGAGTAGGGTGGACAAAGGTGAACCAGTGGATGTGGTGTATTTAGATTTCCAGAAGGCATTTGATAAGGTGCTACATAAAAGGTTACTGCATAAGATAAGAGCTCACGGAATTGGGGGTAATATATTAGCACGGATAGAGAATTGGCTAACTAACAGAAAGCAGAGAGTCGGGATAAATGGGTCATTTTCCGGTTGGCAAACGGTAACTAGTGGGGTGCCGCAGGGATCAGTGCTGGGGCCTCAACTAATTACAATCTATATTAATGACTTGGATGAAGGGACCGAGTGTAATGTAGCCAAGTTTGTGGATGATACAAAGATGGGTGGGAAAGCAAGTTGTGCAGTGGACTCAAAGAACCTGCAAAGGGATATAGACAGGCTAAGTGAGTGGGCAACCATTTGGCAGATGGAGTATAATGTGGGAAAGTGCGAGGTTATACACTTTGGCAGGAAAAATTAAGAAGCAAATTATTATTTAAATGGAGAGAGACTACAAAATGCTACAGTTCAGAGGGACCTGGGGGTCCTTGTGCATGAAACACAAAAAGTTAGCATGCAGATACAGCAAGTAATCAAAAAGGCAAATGGAATGTTGGCCTTTATTTCAAAGGGGTTGGAGTTTAAAAGCAGGGAAGTCCTGCTACAACTGTACAGGGTATTGGTGAGACCACACCTTGAGTACCGCGTACAGTTTTGGTCTCCTTATTTAAGGAAGGATATACTTGCATTGGAGGCAGTTCAGAGACGATTCACTAGGTTAATTCCAGAGATGAGGGGGTTGACTTATGAGGAAAGGTTGAGCAGGCTGGGCCTATACTCATTGGAATTTAGAAGAATGAGAGGTGATCTTATTGAAACATGTAAGATACTGAGGGGGCACGACAAGGTAGATGCAGAGAGGATGTTTCCCCTCGTGGGGAAATCTAGAACGTGGGGGCACAGTTTTAGAATAAAGGGTCGTCCTTTTAGAACTGAGATTAGGAGGAATTTCTTCTCTCAGAGGGTCGTAAATCTATGGAATTCTCTGCCCCAGAGAGCTGTGGAGGCTGGGTCATTAAATACATTTAAGGTGGAGATAGACAAAATTTTGCAAGATAAGAGGGTGAAGGGTTATGGGGAGCGGGCTGGGAAGTGGCTTTGAGCTCAAGATCAGCCATGATCTTATTGAATGGCGGAGCAGGCTCGAGGGGCCAAGTGGCCTATTCCTGCTCCTATTTCTTATGTTCTTATGTTCAAAGTGATACATGTATTCTTCCCATAGTTTTGTGCTACAAACTATACTTGAGGCACAGACGATTGTGTAACAACAACAACTTCAATTTATATAGTGCCTTTAACACAGTAAAAGGTTCCCTGGTGCTTTGCAGGGACGTTATCAAGCTAACAAGGAAAAAGTGGCTGTTTTAAACAGAAAAGATGAATATTATCATGAACTTTGTTTTGGAAAACTATCTGTTAGTTTGTTCATTGAATTCAGTGCATTGGTAATCCACTAGTTCATAGGATTACATAGGATATACGGCACAGAAACAGGCCATTCGGCCCAACCAGTCCATGCCGGCGTTTATGCTCCACTTGAGCCTCCTCCCGTCTTTCCTCATCTAACTCTATCAGCGTAACCCTCTATTCCCTTCTACCTCATGCTTGTCCAGCCTCCCCTTAAATGCATCTCTACTATTCGCTTCAACCACTCCCTGTGGTAGCGAGTTCCACATTCTCACCACTCTCTGGGTAAAGAAGTTTCTTCTGAATTCCCTATTGGATTTCTTGGTGACTATCTTTTATTGATGGCCTCTAGTTATGCTCTTTCCCACAAGTGGAAACACGCTCTCTGTATCTACTCTATCAAAACCTTTCATGATTTTAAAGACCTCTATTAGGTCACCCCTCAGCCTTCTCTTTTCAAGAGAAGAGAGACCCAGCCTGTTCATCCTTTCCTGATATGTACACCCTCGCATTTCTGGTATCATCCTTGTAAATCTTCTCTGCACCCTCTCCAGTGTCTCCACATCCTTTTTATAATATGGTGACCGGAACTGTACACAGTACTCTAAGTGTGGTCTAACCAAGGTTCGATACAGGATTAGCACAACTTCACTACTTTTCAATTCTATACCTCTACAAATAAAGCCGTGTGCTTGGTTTGCTTTTTTTATGGCCTTGCTAACCTGTGTCGCAACTTTTAGTAATTTGTATATTTGTACTCCGAGATCCCCTTGTTCCTCTACGCCACGTAGATTCTTATTTTCCAAGTAATAAGTGACCCCCTATTTTTCTTCCCAAAATGTAATACCGCACATTTATCTGTGTTGAATTTCATTTGCCAATTATTTGCTTATTCTGCAAGTTTATGAATGTCTTCTTGTAATTTGTTGCAGTCCTCCTCGGTATTGGTTCCCCACCCCACCCCCGCAATTTGGTGTCGTCCGTAAATTTAGAAATTGTGTTTTTGATTCCAAGGTCTAAATTGTTAATATAAATTGTGAACAAAAGTGGTCCCAGCACTGATCCATGTGGAACATCACTTCCCACCTTCTGCCACTCTGAATAGCTACCCTTTACCCCTACTCTCTGCTTTCTGTCTTGAAGCCAGCCAGCTATCCATTCTGCTACTTGTCCCCTAACTCCGCATTCCCTGACCTTATTCATTAGTCTATTATGTGGTACCTTAGTGAAGGCCTTTTGAAAATCTAGATAAATTACATCTACTACATTATCCTTGTCTACTCTCTCTGTAATCTCTTCAAAAAATTCAATTAGGTTGGTCAAGCAAGACTTTCCCTTTTGAAATCCATGCTGACTATTTATTATTATATTTTTCATTTCTAGATGTTCTTCTATTTTCTTCTTTAGTAGGGATTCCATTATTTTTCCTCCCACCGATGTTAAGCTGACTGGTCTATAGTTCCCTGGACATGTTCTATCTCCCTTCTTAAATAAAGGTATTATGTTAGCTATTCGCCAGTCCTCTGGCACTACACCTTTTTCTAATGAATTACTAAATATGTATAGTAATGCTTCCGCTATTTCTTCCTAGATTCTTTTAAAATATGCGGATGTAATCCATCCGGACCAGGGGTTTTATCTTCTTTGAGCTTCATTAGTTTATTAGTATATCTCCTCGATTTATTTTAAATGCAGTTAACTCATTACTAATCTCATCATCTGATGTCATCTCCACCTGTTCTATCTCCCTGGTAAATACTGAAGCAAAGTAATTATTTAATATCTCTGCTATCTCTCTATTGTTACCTCAGGAGCCTACTGTCAACAAGGGCAGACATCGATGACGAAGTCCAACACTGCCTTCAGTGTGCCAGTGCAGCCTTCGGTCGCCTGAGGAAGAGAGTGTTTGAAGACCAGGACCTCAAACCCGGCACCAAGCTCATGGTCTACAGAGCAGCAGTGATACACGCCCTGCTGTATGCCTCAGAGACATGGACCATGTACAGCAGGCACCTCAAAGCACTGGAGAGATACCACCAACGCTACCACCGCAAGATCCTGCAAATCCATTGGCAGGATAGGCGCACCAACGTCAGTGTTCTCGCTCAGGCCAACATCCCCAGCAACGAAGCTTTGACCACGCTCGATCAGCTCCGATGGACGGGTCACATCGTCCGCATGCCCGATACGAGACTCCCAAAACAAGCTCTCTACTTGGAGCTCCGGCACGGCAAGAGAGCCCCAGGTGGGCAGAGGAAACACTTCAAGGACACCCTCAAAGCCTCCTTGAAAAAGTGCAACATCCCCACTGACACCTGGGAATCCCTGGCCCAAGACCGCACAAAGTGGAGGAGAAGCATCGGGAAGGCGCCGAACACCTCGAGTCTCTTCGCCGGGAGCAAGCGGAAGACAAGCGCAGGCAGCGCAAGGAGCGCACATCAACCCAAGCACCCCACCCACCTGCCCCTTCAACCACCGTCTGCCCCACCTGTGACAGAGACTGTAGGTCCCGCATTGGACTCATCAGTCACCTGAGAACTCATTTTTAATATGGAAGCAATTCATCCTCGGTTCCGAGGGACTGCCTAAGAAGAAGAAGAAGAAGAATTGTTACCTGTGGTATTGTCCTGTCCACCCCTTAATGGCCTTATTCCCATCTCAACCTTCCTTTTTTTATTTATGCACCTGTAAAATATTTTATGATTTTGTTTTATGTTCCTTGATAATTTAATTTCATAGTTCCTCTTTGCCTTCCGAATTGTTTTTTTTTTTACTTCTCTCCTAACCCCTTCATATTCTCCCTTTTCATGCTCTCCCCTGCGGTCCATATATTTAATGTATGCCTCTTTCCTTACCCTCAAATTTTCCCTTATGGCTTTATTCATCCACAGTGTCTCATTAGTGTTTAGCTTGTTCTTGTTTATTAGCAGAATATATTTTTCCTGGACTCTGTTGAACATTGTTTTAAATGTTTCCCATTGCTGTTCTACATTATTGTTTGCCAATACTGTTGTCCATTTTATTTTTCCAAGTTCGATTCTCAGCCCCTCAAAATCAGGTCTTTGTCATACCTATGTCCTTCTCAATTATTTTCTTAATGAGTATTATATTATGGTCACTATTGCCTAGATGTTCCCCTACTTGTACTTCTCTTATCTGCTCTGGTTTATTCCCCATTACTCGATCCAATAGCGAATCCTCCCTTGTTGGACTTTTTACATATTGGGTTAGAAAGGAGTCCTGTACACATTGTAGGAACTCCATTCCCTTATCCCCATTACCTACCTCTTCTGTCCAATTAATATCGAGGTAGTTGAAATCTCCCTTGATTATTATTCTATGTTTTTTACTCATTTCCCTAATTTGTCTGCATATTTCTTCCTCCACCTCCCTTCCACTATTAGATGGTCTGTAGACTACCCCTATTAGTGTGATTGATCCTTTATTATCTTTTATCTCTAACCACATGGATTCTATTTCTGTCTTGCTGATAGCTGCGTCACTTTTTTCTACTGCCATTATGTTATCCCTAATAAGTACAGCTACTCCACCTCCCCTTTTCCCCTCTCTATCTTTTCTAAGTATGTTATACCCTGCAATGTTTATTTCCCAGCCATGATTTTTCTGTAGCCATGTCTCAGTAATCCCTACTATGTCTGGTTCCTCGCTGTGCTCTCGGGCCTCGGGTCGCCGCTCCTTTTATCCCCGCCCTTCTCAAAATATAAAAGATGGAGCTTGAGCTGCTCACTCAGACAGTGAGATTGATCGAGTTGCGGAGATGTCCTTGAACCAGATGTTGCTGGTGTGATCTGGACCGGCCAATCGCAGATTTGACAGTTGCCTTCAGAGGATATGCTTTTAGCTCCATGTGCATTTCCTTTCTGACTTCTGGCAGTCCTATTTGTGCCTGGCCTTTTCTAGGAGGATGAAATTAAATAAGAGAAGATGGCAAAGGGAATGGGAAGGAAATTAATCAACCTGAACACCTCAGGGAAGCAGCTTACTCGGGGATCTTATTGAAACATATAAGATTCTGAAAGGGCTTGACAGGGTAGATGCAGAGAGGATGTTTCCCCTCATGGGGGAATCTAGAACGAGGGGGCATAATTTCAGAATAAGAGGGCACCCTTTTAAATCGGAAATGAGGAGGAATTTCTTCTCTCCGAGGGTCGTGAATCTTTGGAATTCTCTTCCCCAGAGAGCTGTGGAGGCTGGGTCATTGAATATATTTAAGGTGGAGATAGACAGATTTTTGAACGATAAGGGAGTCGAGGGTTATGGGGAGCGGGCAGGGAAGTGGATTTGAGGCCAAGATCAGATCAGCCATGATCTTATTGAATGGCGGAGCAGGCTCGAGGGGCCAAATGACCTACTCCTGCTCCTACTCTTATGTTCTTATGTTGACAAGGAAGTGCAGAAAGAGGAGATGTTGGTAATGTCTCCACCGCTGCCCAATAACAAACCTTCCTTGGAATGGATGAGAACTGTGAGGTCAATGGTGGGGTGCACCTTCTTCAGCCCTCTCCTAAATGCAAGTCGGTATTTGGAGCTTCGGGAAACTGCACTTTAGAAATTCGACCTGCACTGAAGGTTTCAAACTGTGATAACCCAGTGTTGGACGTTACTGCAGCAATGTTCACCTTTCCAAGAATGAGGGCCAAGCTCAAACCCACTATACCCATCTTACACAGAATTAAGTAGAAATTACAGCACAAAAACAGGACATTTGGCCCAACAGGTCTATGCCGGTGCTCTTCATCTCACCCGATCAGCATATCCTTCTATTCTTTTCTCCTTCATGTGCTTATGTATTTTCTCCTTAACTGCTTCTATGCTCTTCATTAAGACCACCCCAAATGCTGACACTTTACAGGTCTCCTTGGCTCAGTTATTATCTGTGTGGAATGGTGAGCGGGGGGAGGGCTCTCCAGGAAACAGATGCCATTATTTCACATTACCTGAGCAGAGGCTGTGGAAAGCTGACAGCTGCCACATGGGCCTCACAGGTCAAGCTGGCTCAGGTAATGCCATCTGTCGGTCTCAGATAGTGTCGCACTTCCTCTCCTGTGTCAGCGATCCTTGTCCCTCCCTGATGGGAGGGCCGACATTTCAGCTGATTCTGAAGAAGGTGTCAGTTGTCCAACTCCAGGACTGTTCTAGTTCGCTGTCTTTACCAATCAGGTGGCACTATATTCATTTTTAGTTTATTAATCCATCTTGTGAATGTAACGTTACATTAAATGAAACACGCTGCTGGGTTTTGCTCCACGATTCAGCATTTACAGATTATGTGCTGCCGGGGATTAAACAGCAGGATAAAGCTCCACCTATTCTACCTCAGCAACACCGACTGAGGACGAGCAGTCCTTACTGTACCAGTGAGGAGTTTCCACTTCTAACACCAGCAGTGTTTGTGGACTATTTGAAGCTTGACTACTTTGATTTCATTGATCCACGCAGACTATCGTCAAAAACTTCCCTAGGGAACATTTCCTGTCGGAAGGGAAAGACGGATCTCCTCAGACTCAGCCAGATTTAGTCACAGGAATTTTTTAACCCAGTGGAACACCCAATAGTGAATATTCCTATGGATTCTCAGGTGGCAGGTCTTCTGCCTCAGATCACCTGCCAAAGCCTCGAATCTCTCTATTTTTGTGTCACAAATAATACATTTTGTGCTATTGATGCTAGATCAATTGATAATTATAAATCTGAGATTGATAGATTTTTGTTGACCAAAGGTATTAAGGGATATGGAGTTAGGTCACAGATCAGCCATGATCTCATTGAATGATGGAACAGGCTCGAGGGGCTAAATGGCCTACGCCTGTTCCGATGTTCCAATGTTCTTATGTTCCTATTTTAGCAAGGCTGCCCTTCTTTTGCAAACCATCTTTGGTGCTCATTAATGCAGATAAACGTCACCAAACTCAAAGACATGGGCCTAGAAATTCAGCCGCACAGTGCACGTATTTCAGGCGCTAGAAGGCCACCTACCTTCCAATATGGCACATGCTCATTATGAGCCGGAAGTGTGCCACCCACCATATCGGCAAAGGCCAATAAATTGGCTTCAGGTCCCACATGCATTTGCAAATAAGGGGCCTGAGACCTGTTTGAAACCCTCACTGCAAGACTGGTTTGCCCTGAGGCAACCGGCACCAGTACCGGCTACATTCAGGAAAACCAGGTCTACGCAAGGCCCAACAGGTGGTCTTTAGGCCGCAACCAACAGGGTAAGATTTTAAAATATACTTACCTGAATGTGGAGGCGGGAGGAGCAGGAGTGCTGCTCCTAACCCCACATTCAAAGAACACTGGCTCTGCCGGACACTGATCCCCATCCTCCGAACGTTGCCGCTACCTCCCCGGCCACCGCTACCGCCCCCCCGCCCCAGCAACCACTACCCCCTGGCCCCGCTTGCCGGTCGTCCCCCGCCCCCACCTTCTGCACTTATCTGATATTCAATCGCGCTTTGCCAGTCAGCTTCCGTTCCGCAGCTCACCGGCTCAGCATAAATGAGGCCTGTGGCCCAATATCGGGGGCGCTTTAGGCCTCATCATTCAGGCGCAGGGAATGATCCCCCGCACCCCCCAAAGTGCCCAAAAATGGGACGCCCGAATTCCTAGGCCATGATTTTCAGATGTCATAATCTTGAGATGCCAAACAGAGAATCTGTTCAAATAGATCCATAACCTAAAGTTACAAGGTGGAATTAGGTTATGGATCTATCTGATCAGAGTCATATATTTTGGGTTCCAACAAAAAAGGACCGCTCCACCAGAATTTTTGGACTTTAGTCTCTCTGGCCCCACCTCGCTAGCCCTTTAGAATATCCTCAGGTTGGCCCACCTCCCGTTAGTTGTAGGTGAATTATTCCGACACCAGTGTTTGCAGGAGGCAATCTGCTGCAGAAGTATTCTTGGCTCTGTGCCCAATTCAGGGGAGGCTGCAGTAACAAAGTCGTAGAGACTGTTGGCACATTTCAGCGGAAACAATAAGCTGTAAAGACCATTATAAGACCTGTCACCAGCAATGAAACAACTTCCCACACTCAAAACATTAAGCTGAAAATGAAGACTTTTCAAACAATTCTGGTAGAAATACATTGACTTTCAACCCACCTGAGAGACAGTTTGGTGACTTTCACCTACATTTTCACAGCCACTTACTGGCACCAAATGCCTCCTCTCAGCACCTCTTGAACCCTCCCGCAACCTGCCAGCAGCCATTGGAGGGAGACTTTAGTCTACGTGCCAGTTATTGGCAGGTTGTGACTAAGGATGTCCCAAAGACATAAAGAGGTCTCTGCCTTGGGGTAAAAATTGGGTACCTTCGCCTCGGCGCTAAAGTTAGCGTCCCCGCGGCCGATTTTCACAGGTAGCGCCCTGAGAGGGAGGAGAGGCGCTACTGGAAGCGCTCCCCCTCCCTCTTGGGCCGCTGCGAGCCACTATCACGGCGCTACATGCCGCGGTACTGCAGGCCTTCCTCCCCTTATTAAAGGGGAGGGGCCTGGCGCAGCGCGTCCCAGCGCCCAGCTGGGCCACCAGGGATCGGGAGTGCTGGCAAACGAGCCCGGCACTCAAGAGGAGTGCTGGGCTCACGGAGAGCAGCTGGCACTCCGCGGGGGGGGGCTTCACGGGGGCCGGGGGCAGGTGCTGGCAGGCGGCCAGCAACAGAAATGGCCGCCTGCCACCTCCCCTTTAACTAGCGCCGCCCCGGCCGCAGGTAGGGCCCCCCTGACCCCGGTGGACATAGCGTCCGGCGGTAAGTCGGGGGGCGCCACCCAATATTACAGCCGGGGCGCGAGCGGGGCGCTGCGCACGGCAATGACGTCATCGCCAGCGGCGCTAACGGTTAGCGCCGCCGCTAAGCTCCCGCTGAATATCGCTAGTTGATTTGCGCCCTATTGGGGCGCTAACAGGAGGTGCAAATCAACTGAATTTAGCCCCCAGGATATGGAGTTGGCAAATTGTCATTAAATGATAAGGTGCCATCATGACAGAAGGTTCTGTTGGCCCAATGTATTTTTCCCCTGCTATCCCATTCTTTGCAAAAGTACCTGGGCAGTTTTCCACATTGTCAGATAGATGCCAGTGTTGTAGCTGTACTGGAACAGCTTGGCTAGAGGCGCGGCTAGTTCTGGAGCACAAGTCTTCAGCACGATAGCCGGATGTTGTCGGGGCCCATAGCCTTTTGCTCAGTGACGTCTTCAGTCTGAGTAAGCTGTGGCCCAGAAATTGGTTGGGGAGGGGTGGGGGGGTAAGTTGGCGGTGGCGATCAGAGCGGAGCGGTGGCGATTGGGGGGAGTGATGGCAATTGGTGGGGGGAACAGTGGCAATCGCGGGGGGTGGGGGGAGTGATGGCCGACAGCGACCCCTGTGCTTTGAGTGCGGTTGTCTTACACTGGTAACTCATCCATGATCTCCATAGTATGTTTTTAAGAATTTATTTTCAGGGTGTGGGCATTGCTGGCAAGGCCAGCATTTATTGCCCATCCTTAGTTGCCATTGAGAAGGTGATGGTGAGCCGTCTTCTTGAACCGCTGCAGTCCATGTGGCGAAGGTAATCCCACAGTGCTGTTAGGGAGGGAGCTCCAGGACTTTGACCCAGTGACGATGAAGGAACGACGATATACTTCCAAGTGAGGATGGTGTGTGACTTGGAGGGGAACTTGGAGGTGGTGGTGTTTCCATGCGCCTGCTGCCCTTGTCGTTCTAGGTGGAAGAGGTCGCGGGCTTGGGAGGTGCTGTCGAAGAAGCCTTGGTGAGTTGCTGCAGTGCAGCTTGTAGATGGTACACACTGCAGCCACAGTGCACCAGGTGGTGGAGGGAGTGAATGTTTAAGGTGGTGGATAGGGTGCCAATCAAGCGGGCTGCTTTGTCCTGGATGGTGTCAAGTTTCTTGCATGTTGTTGGAGCTGCACTCATCCAGGCAAACGGAGGGAATTCCATCACACTCCTGACTTGTGCCTTGTAGATGGTGGAAAGGCTTTGGGGAGTCAGGAGGTGAGTCACTTGCCGCAGAATACCCAGCTTCTGACCTGCTCTTGTAGCTGTAGTATTTATGTGGCTGGTCCAGTTAAGCTTCTGGTCAATGGTGACCCCCAGGATGTTGATGGTGGGGGATTCGGTGATGGTAATCCCGTTGAATGTCAAAGGGAGGTGCTTAGACTCTCGCTTGTTGGAGATGGTCATTGCCTTGCACTTGTGTGGCGTGAATGTTACCTGCCACTTATCAGCCCAAGCGTGAATGTTGCCCATGTCTTGCTACATGAGGGCACGGACTGCGTTATTATCTGAGGAGTTGCGAATGGAACTGAACTAAACTGAGATTGTGTGAGCAGAGCAACTACATATCCTAGTGGGCTGATGCAGATGAAAGCATTTGTGTTGGCACATGTGCCAACTTTGGTAAATTTGTCGTGCCCTACCCACCCACCCCAACTAATTTCCATGGATATTACTCAGTCTAGTGGCACAGATCATTTATTTGCACTTTCCTGGTCTTTGGTTGTTCATTCCATAAGTCTACATTTTAATAAAGATTGATGCATGGAGAAAGATCCGCTCCTTCGTGGCCATTCGAGTCACTCATCGTTACACTGATCCGCAGTCCTTGTACTTGCTAAATCTGATCAGCACACCCCTTAACTATTTGTTTTAAATGCATTTAGGAATATATAAAGCTTGTATTGATGCACGTATTTCAAAAATTGGCTGCCACCAGTTAACCAGCGATCTCGTCAACATTTCCTCTTTTTGATTGTTTCAAGGATCAGTCACATAGCGCAGCTGTTTACCGCAGGGAGGTGAATGTCTAACAGGCGCCTTTGAATAGCTGTAAGGCACTACACACGCTAATGAGAAAATGCTTGTAAAACCTTCCCCAGAAAGGTTTTTAAAGTCTTAATTGGCATCGTCAGCTGCGGAACTGTGAGTAATTGTTATTCTTCCACTGATAATTGGTCAGCTAAAAATATACACATTTGTTTAAAAAATGAATCTAATTGGACAGTGGTGCTGGGAATCAGAGCACTAAAGTACTGCACTACAGTGCGGTTGAACATGTGCTGGTGTCCATTAAGACCACACACTGAATGTTCTTGGCTCACCCATTTCACTACAAGGAAGTGCCAAGTAAAGGCCAAGTGGTCTCCCTAGTGGCTCGGAGAGAAAATCAGGGGAAAGCCACTCCAGACAGTTTCTTGCGAGTCGGGTTCAGCGTTTTCATGAACCTATAAAATGCAGGTGGTTGCTTAATGTTGAAATTCTTTATTTTTGGGTATAGGCTTTCTTTAAAAAGCAGACTTATGGAATGTGTCACAGGTACAGGTACAGTTGGGTTCAGAGAAGCATGTCAGAGTTCGTGGAGCAAGGATCCAGACAGTTCTCTTAAAATGTACATGGGGTGTGACCTGGTAAGACCAGGAGAAGCAAGAAGTAATAAATACCTTAAGAGGGATACTTAACCTTACAATCAATCAATCATAGGAAATATAGGAACAGGTTTAGGCCATTCAGCCCCTCGAGACTGCTCCGCCATTCAATTAGATCATGGCTGATCTGTATCTCAACCCCATTTGCCCGCCATTGCTCCATATCCCCTGATACCCTTATCTAACAAAAATCTATCGAACTCAGTCTTCCCCGGGGAAGGGGAGGCTGTTTCCCCTGGCAGGAGAGTCTGGAACTAGGGGGCATAGGCTCAGGATAAGGGGCGACCATTTAGGACTGAGATGAGGAGAAATTTCTTCACTCAGAGGGTGGTGAATCTTTGGAATTCTCTACCCCAGAGGGCTGTGGATGCTGAGTCGTTGAGTATATTCAAGACAGTGGTCGATAGATTTTTGGACTCCAAGGGAATCAAGGGATATGGGGATAGTGCAGGAAAGTGGAGTTGAGGTCGATGATCAGCCATGATCCTATTGAATGGCGGAGGGGCTGTATGGCCTACTCCTGCTCCTATTCACTATGTTCTTATCAGATTAGCTTCAAGGGTAATTTTTTTTGACTGTTGAATGGAAAGGCAGTTTGACAATTTTGTCCTCCATTCATTTACTGCTGAGCTGCTCCCGTCCCATTTACAGGCAGTTTCGTGTATTTGGAAAAAACACAAAAGAAAACCCAGCAGAAAAGGGGTTAACTTAAAAGCAGAAAAAATCCTGGAAGGACTGTGCCATTATTCAAATATGGGGGGTGATTTCTAAATTAAAGTCCTGAATTTAAATGTGTTACTTAAGAAGAACCTTTTTTTATAACAATACTATTTATTGCAGAGATAAAGAACAATGTAAAGAAAGATGTAAGTTAATGTAATCTTTTATTCAGTGTTATCTATAGAAGCCCGCCTGCCAATCTGATGGAACAGCTTGCTTATTTGCAATAATAGGTAAGAGCTGCTGGATTCAATCTCTCATGCGATTAAATGTTTCAAAAGAATTATAATTTGTGTTATTTTCGCTCAAAACATTGGCCCCAAAAATCCGTAACTCTAGCGGGAGACCAGAGGAACCTTCTGGAATATGGAAAGGACCCCGATTCCGCGGTTTCTGGGAGTTTCCAACAGACCTCTGCCCACCTTTACGAGGCAAATGTGGTGGGCGGGGGCGGAGCCAGGTGTGATGTGCTGGGCGGGGGCGGGGGCGGAGCCAGGTGTGATGTGGTGGGCGGAGCCAGGTGTGATGTGGTGGGCGGAGCCAGGTGTGATGTGGTGGGCAGGGGCGGAGCCAGGTGTGATGTGGTGGGCGGGGGCGGAGCCAGGTGTGATGTGGTGGGCGGGGGCGGGGGCGGAGCCAGGTGTGATGTGGTGGGCGGGGCGGAGCCAGGTGTGATGTGGTGGGCGGGGGCGGAGCCAGGTGTGATGTGGTGGGCGGGGGCGGAGCCAGGTGTGATGTGGTGGGCGGGGGCGGAGCCAGGTGTGATGTGGTGGGCGGGGGCGGAGCCAGGTGTGATGTGGTGGGCGGGGAAAGAGCCAGGTGTGATGTGGTGGGCGGGGGCGGAGCCAGGTGTGATGTGGTGGGTGGGGGCGGAGCCAGGTGTGATGTGGCGGGCGGGGGCGGAGCCAGGTGTGATATGGTGGGTGGGGGCGGAGCCAGGTGTGATGTGGTGGGTGGGGGCGGAACCAGGTGTGATGTGGTGGGCGGGGGCGGAGCCAGGTGTGATGTGGTGGGCAGGGGCGGAGCCAGGTGTGATGTGGTGGGCAGGGGCGGAGCCAGGTGTGATGTGGTGGGTGGGGGCGGAGCCAGGTGTGATGTGGTGGGTGGGGCGGAGCCAGGTGTGATGTGGTGGGCGGGGGCGGAGCCAGGTGTGATGTGGTGGGCGGGGGCGGACCAGGTGTGATGTGGTGGGCGGGGGCGGAGCCAGGTGTGATGTGGCGGGCGGGGGCGGAGCCAGGTGTGATATGGTGGGTGGGGGCGGAGCCAGGTGTGATGTGGTGGGCGGGGGCAGAGCCAGGTGTGGGCACTCCCAGTGCATGGAGTTCCCGCTAGGCTGACTCTGCTCAGTCAGGGCCAGGGGTATCTCCAGAGGCTGACATGCCCAGCAATATGAGATGTCCCAGTCTCCAAGTGGACCCCATCGGGGGAGGGGTGGGATCCGAGACAAGGCAAAGGCCTGGGCCCCTGAAGCAAAGGACAATTATTTTTTTTTAAATACCCGATCAGCCCACTTACACAGGGAGCCAAGGAGGACGTGGTTGGGTTGGTGAGGTGGAGCCTGGGCAAGCCCTCATTGGAGGGTAGGCACCAGGTTTTCCAGCTGTGTGGGGCAGGCAGGTGCCGGGAGATGTGCTTGTAATGGTGCTTGTGCTCACTAACCCCACCCTTCCACTGACCCCTGCCACGTCCAGTGGGGTCAGCCCTGCTTACACCAGGATCATTTCCTGATGGTTCTCAGGACCATTGTATTTGATGCCTCCAACAATGAGAGAAATATAGAAGCAAATATTAATGTTTTAAAGCTGTGTCTGGAACTAAACAAAAGAAACTTGACATTTTTATTTGATGCTGTGATTTTTGCTGTCCCTAGTAAAGGCCAATGATGTAAACTGTCTGCTTCTTTCATATTGGAGCTAGCAATATTGCTCGCTGCTGACTGCACAGTGTTCAGTTCCATTTGCAACTCCTCAGATAATGAAGCAGTCAGTACCCGCATGCAGTAAGACCTGGACAACATTCAGGCTTGGGCTGATAAGTGGCAGGTAACATTCAAGCCCCACAAGTGTTGGCCAATGACTATCTCCAACAAGCGACAGTCTAACCACCTCCCCATGACATTCAATGGCATGAACATCGCCGAATCCCCCACCATCAACATCCTGGGGGTCACCATTGACCAGAAACTTAACTGGACCAGCCACATAAATACTGTGGCTACAAGAGTAGGTCAGAGTCTCTGGTATTCTGTGGCGAGTGACTCACTTCCTGACTCCCCAAAGCCTTTCCACCATCTACAAGGCACAAGTAAGGAGTGTGATGGAATACTCTCCACTTGCCTGGATGAGTGCAGCTCCAACAACACTCAAGAAGCTCGATACCATCCAAGACAAAGCAACCCGCTTGATCGGCACCCATCCACCACCTTAAACATTCACTCCCTCCATCACCAGCGTACCGTGGCTGCAGTGTGTACCATCTACAAGATGCACTGCAGCAACTCACCAAGGCTTCTTCGACAGCACCTCCCAAACCCATGACCGCTACCACCTAGAATGACAAGGGAACACCACCACCTCCAAGTTCCCCTCCAAGTCACACACCATCCTGACTTGGAAATATATCGTCGTTCCTTCATCGTCGATGGGTCAAAATCCTGGAACTCCCTCCCTACCAGCACTGTGGGAGCACCTTCACCACACGAACTGCAGCAGTTCAAGAAGGCGGCTCACCACCACCTTCTCAAGGGCAACTAGGGATGGGCAATAAATGCTGGCCTTGCCGGCGACGCCCACATCCCGTGAATGAATAAATAAAAAATAAAAAATCTGACCTCAACGAAACCACCTGTGCAGCTGAATGCAGGCAGTTGTTTAACCCCAGTGGACTGACTCCCGTGCTTGCCCTGTGAGAGAGATGTGCTTGTGTGCTGGGAAAAGTAATGAACCAGCGGTAGAAACACGAGTCTCTGCACAAAAACATCCGGTATCATAGTGGAACGTAGAAGTGCCTTCTCTCACCTCCTCTGGCACTTGTACAAGCAGCCATGATTGATTACTGCCACATGCAGCTATTTGCCTCTTGCTGTGCTGTGAAACGGGGCCGAATTCCATAGCACTGACCACATCAGGTTCGGGCAGGATCCGTCAAATCGACGTTGGATCTTTAAGGCTGTACTTCCATTTAAAAATAATTATGATTTTTTTTCTCGGGATGTGGGTGTTGCTGGCAAGGCCGGCATTTATTGGCCATCCCAAGTTGGCCTGAGTTTGATACAACTGTGTGGCTTGTGAGGCCACTTCAGAGGGCAGCAACCATGTTGGTGAGCCACATATAGGCCAGCCCAGGTAAGGGACATCAGTGAACCAGCTGGGTTTTTAAGACAAGCTTTCATGGTCAATTTTTACTGATAACCAGTTTTTGTTTTAAAACAACTGAATTCAAATGGCCATGGTGGGATTTGAATCATTCTCTGCATTGTTCCAGTCCAAAACCTTTCTCTGATCTACAGAAACATTCAACACATTTCCACTGATCTCACTCTTGGAATAGGGGAACAAACAAAAAAAAATCCAGTGGGAGGGAAGTGGCGAGTGGAGTAATAGCATGTTAATAGCATGAATTATAGAGTTAGATTTGTTGCTTACCTGGCAGATTCCACTGCTAACAACATTGATCATCGCAGCCCTGCTGCTACAAATGACATGTTGTTGCCTAGGGAGCCGGAGCTTGGCTCTAGTGCGGGGAACGCACATATTGCTCGGTGAAATATTTATTACACAGCTCGGAGTTGGATGTTAAAGTAATGAAGATTTAGGTGGGGTTTTCACAGATATGGTAATCATTTGTCAGCAGTCCCTGTGCCCCAGTCTCTTTGCAACATTTAGTCCTGTAAACCTTTTAAGCATCGTCAAAAGCTGTAACCATTCGGCTTGCTCGGTTGGTGTGCTTGCAGCGCCTCCTGGGCTCTTGGTCCTCTTATAGAACATATGGTGCAGCACATTCATGGGAAAAGTGAGAGGCCTGATATAGGGGATAACGGGAGGAGGAGTGCACCTTACGAGCCATAATGTAGCGAGTTAATGTTGGTCGGCTCCCTAACAAGCAGGACCTAGATGGTATGTCATGGCTCCTCATCCTGTAACACCTCTGTACGTATCATTGACGGAGACACTGGCAATTGCACAAAGGATGCGAGTTGTAGAAGATGGATCTTTTACTCTTTGCTGGCGCACTCTGTGTACACCTGGTTTGAATCATAGAATCATAGAAGGGTTACAGCACAGAGGGAGGCCATTTGGCCCGTCGAATGCCAGCTCTCTGCAAGAGCACTTCAGCTGGTCCCACTCCCCCGCCCTTTCCCCGTAGCCCTGCAAATTTATAGCATCTGTTGTCTTTGGTATGTATACAGGCAAAGCATGTGGACTGCTTATGTAGCAACTTGATAGAATGGAACAATCCCAGAGTATTCATAAAGCAACAATAAAAATGATACAGAACATTACAGTTAATTAAGCAAATACATTAAATCATTTAAATTTCAATCTAAATTGAATTTTAAATGGAAACTTAAGGGGCGATATTAACCCTACGTGCCCGGCATAAAATGGGCGGGCAGTTAAAATCAGCCGGCTGACCTGCCCACCGAGGACCCTGCCAGCAAGGACACCCACCTGAAGCTGGCGGGGTCCTCCTTCAAATAGGCAGATCAGGCTCTGATTGGACCTTCACTGTAATTTTAATTCTGGCTTGAGCGGTGAAGTCATTGTGGCTATTCCACCTGGTGAAGACAGCGGCAAGAGGAGCCGGGGCCAAAAGAGGCCATTTACGGTCATTGTTTTTTTACTTTCCTGGTGGGGCCAGGAGAAGCAGAAGTGTTCCCCTGGGCCTCACCATGAAAGTTTATGCCGAAGAACATAAGAAATAGGAGCAGGAGTCGGCCATACAGCCTTTCCAGCCTGCTCCACCATTCAATAAGATCATGGCTGAACTTCTAAATCAGCTCCACTTGCCCGCCCAATCCGCATATCCCTGGATTCCCTTCGTGCCCAAAAACCTATCAATCTCAGTCTTGAAAATACTTAACGTCAGAGCATCCACAGCCCCTCCCCCTCCCCTCCCCCTCGCCTCCACCCCTCCCCCTCCTCCTGCCCTCCCCCTCCCCCTCCCCTTCCCCTCCCCCTCCTCCTCCCCTCCCCTCCTCCTCCCCTTCCCCTCCCCCTCCTCCTCCCCCTCCCCTCCCCTCCTCCACTCCCCCGATCTCCCCTCCCCCTCCCCCTCCCCTTCCCCTCCTCCTCCCCTCCCCCTCCTCCTCCCCTCCTCCCCCTCCCCTCCCTTCCCTCCCTTCCCTTCCCCCTCCCCCTCCCCTCCCCGCCCCTTCCCCGATCATGACACCACACCCCCTCCCCTCCCCCCCTCCTCTTCCCCTTCTCCCTCCTCCTCCCCCTCTCCCTCCCCTCCCCCTCTCCTCCCCCTCCCCTCCCTTCCCCTTCCCCCTCCCCCTCCCCATCCCCCGATCATGACACCAACCCACAGCACTGAGAGTGGTGACAAGGCCTGTGATCTCCTCGCTACTGAGTTGTTGATCTTAGATATGTCAAAAGTGCCACATGAAGGCCAAGCCTGCTCCCTTGTGCTTTCAAGCAGCTGGTTAGAGAGTGGCAGAGGCGGAGGTCTAGGAACAGGTCGCCTGCCTTCCTGCATCGATGCAGATGGTGTGGGTGGAGCAATAAGGGAGAAAAATTATAAAATATGGAGTTGTACTTTCATAAATAAAACACCGTGGTAAGAAAACAAGACTTACCAAGGCTGGAAATGAGTCTCTTGGGCTTCCCATTTATTTCGAGCTCTGCAGTCCAAATCCTCTTTTGTACAAAGCCTCATCCATGCCAAGTTCCACTGGACCCAATGTATTAATTTGAAGATCCTCTTCCTCATTTACAAATGCCTCCACTACATTCACCACCTTATCCTCTCGAGCAGGATGTTCCCTCCTTCCTGCCCTCCTCTCCCCATATCCTCCATTCCTCTTACGCTGCGTTACCGCGCCTTCCATGGTTCTTACGCTCCACCAGCGATCTTCCAGCCGTCATGCCCAAGCACGTTGGAACTCTCTCCCAAAACCATGTTACTCTGGTGACTCTCAGCATCTTTCATAAGCCTCTTAAAAAGCTTTCTGTTGGCCCATACTATTAGCTCTTCACTTTAACTCTTCTTGCCTCCTGCTCACCCCTTCTAAAGCACCCCAAAGTGTCCTTGTATGCAAAGAGTGCTCTATAAGGCTGTGGTTACAAAGTCTGACTTCAGCAGTTACAGCTCGGGAGAGTCTTGTCGTGGGTTGGTACTGTCATTGTTCGGACTTTCTTGAATCGAAAGTTGAGGCGAATAACATAGATGCATTCAAGGGGAAGCTAGATAATTACACGAGGCAGAAAAGAATAGGAGGATATGCTGATAGGGTGAGATGCAGTAGAGTGGGAGGAGGCTCGTGTGGAGCATAAACACCAGCACAGACCAGCTGGGCGGAGTGGCTTGTTTCTGTGCTGTAAATTCTGTGTAATTCTATGTGATTCTATGAATCCTGATTCTCAAAATGGCCTTCTGGTCACAGGCCCAAAAGGCTTTCAAACCACTTCCCTATCAACAGGATTAACAGGAGAGAGCGATCGGCCACCTTTACTTCAGGGAGGAATTCTAGGCCGAGTTTCACAGCTGGAGTCAAAGGCGAGGTTCCCTTAAAGGCTAGTGACTCACTGAAATTTTGTTTGACATCAGTCAAATAATCTTTTAATATGCTTGGACACAAAGCAATTTAATACTGCTACACCCAGGGCAATAGACAGGGCTTTAAACTAATGAAGGGGGGGTGGGGGGGATTCAGGAAAGAGTAAAATGTGCGGGTTAGGTTGATTTGGCTATGATAAATTGACCCTTAGTGTTAGGGGGGGATTAAATATGTGGGGTTACGGGGATAGGATGGGATATGTTAGGGGGAATTAAATACGTGGGGTTACGGGGATAGGGTGGGATATGTGTCGGTGCAGGCTCGATGGGGATTCTGTGTGGGAAAGCAGGGACAGGGTAATGGATTTGGATGATCAGCCATGATCGTATTGAATGGTGGAGCAGGCTCGACGGGCCGAATGGCCTACTCCTGCTCCTAGTTTCTATGTTTCTATGTTTCTATGTAAATTTAAAAGCAGCAAAAGAAATGTCAAGGCTCGAGAGCAGAGCAGAGTTTTGGGTAAAAATAAGCAGAGTGGGTCAGGAAGGGACATAGAGAGTAACAAAGGTAATAGGGCATCAGTGACTAAGGTGACATCAGGGAGAAATAGAAAAAAGTCAAAGCTAAGGGCACTATATCTGAATGCACGAAGCATTCGCAACAAAATAGATGAATTAATAGTGCAGATAGAAATTAATAGGTTTGATCTAATAGCCATTACAGAGACATGGTTGCAAAGTGACCAAGGTCGGGAACTAAGGGGGAGAAATTCAGTACCTTAGCGCCGCCCGTTAGTGCCTCCGTGGCAGTCACGGTCACCGTCGCCCTCAATTTCTACACCAGCAGATCCTTTCAGTGTGCAACAGGAGACATATCTGACATATCGCAGTTTGCCATCCATTGCTGCATCCGCGAGGTCACAGATGCTCTCTACAGAAGGAGAAGGGACTACACTTCCTTCCCCATGACCAGAGAGAAGCAGCGCAAGCATGCATGTGGCTTTGCCATGATAGTGGGCTTCCCCATGGTGCAGGGCGCCATTGACTGCACCCAGGTCGCTTTGCGGGCACCGCATAACAATCCTGAGGTATTCCGTAACTGCAAAGGCTACCACTGACTTAATGTGCTGTTGGTGTGCAACCACACACAGCGAATCCTCACCGTCAATGCCCGCTATCCTGGCAGCAGCCACGATGCCTTCATCCTTCGCCAGACCGGTGTGCCAGCTCTGTTCCAGCCACCAGAACAAGCTCGTAGCTGGCTGCTGGGAGACAAGGGCTATCCACTCTCCACCTGGCTCATGACTCCCCTCCGCAATCCCAACACTCGTGCCCAGCACTCATATAATGAGAGCCATGCTGCCACCAGGAACATCATTGAGCAGACCATCGGAGTGCTCAAGCAACGGTTCCGCTGCCTTGACCGTTCGGGAGGAGCCCTCCAGTACTCGGCTGAGCGGGTGTCCCTTTTCATCGTCGTCTGCTGCGTACTGCACAACTTGGCCATCGTGAGGGCGCAGCCATTGCCACCAGGCATAGCCGCACCACCTCAGGAGCAGGTAGCGGGAGACAAGGAGGACAAGGACGAGGATGAGGAGGAGGAGGAGGAGGAGGGACAGGAGCACAAACAGCAGCGACGGAGGAGGCAGCCACTCAATCGGCCTTGCGGAAGGGCGGTCCATGACTGCCTCATCAGATGTCGGTTCCAATGAATTTGAGGCCACTTCCCGGTTGCTCAGCACATCCCCATCATTCCATCAATTTCTCAATTCATACCACACCCCAAAGCTGAAATGAGACACAGCACCAAATCTGCAACATTCCAATGATAAATTTATCCAAATTCAGTAACCGCATATATACAACAACAATATTAACTAATCACCCTTGTGCAAACCCTTACTTCCCCTCTTTCCAGTGCCTTTTCCTAATCTACTGCTCCTACATAGTGTCTCCCCAGTGGCTGCAGCAGGGCTGGTGGAAGGCTGCTGAGTGTTGGTGCCAGAGACTACAGATGGCCTTGCAGGACGCCCTCGACCAGCTCTGGGCCTGGAAAGCCCGGCTGTACACTGCGCCACCTCAGGCTGGGCGGCAGCAGCCTGGCCTGGCTGGATGACAGGCAGCGATAAGTGCAATGGCGAAGTGGCAGTGGTGGGATCAGGAATGCTGTCATCCTGAGAGAGGACAGCGGGTTTCTGCTCCACTGACCCACTGCCATTCTCCCCGGGGCAGCACCTCAGCATCCCTACCAATCTGCTGGAGCACAGATTGCTGGCCTGCAGCAACACCGTGAGATTCCCGGTGAACTGTGGTGGACCCAGCAACGATGGCAGTAGTCAGAGCTTGCGTGACATCTAGCTGAGACTGCGTGAGAGCAGTCTGAGACTCGATGCCACCAACCATTGTCTGCATTACAGCACTAAGACGTTGCATCGCTTCCACCTGTGCTGCAATGGAAGTTGCCACATAGCCCGTGACATGCGTCATGAGGTCTGGATCCGCACGGTCTCTCGGGAGTCCACCATCCTCTGCAGAGTGGAAATGATGGGCTCCATGGTGTGTGCAGAGCTCTGTGCAATGTTGGAGGCGGATTCACCATTGCCGAGAGGCTCTCGGGCACCCTTGCCATTGCATCTATCATCTAGGAGTGCATGCCCATTACCCTTCTTGTGAACGCCTCCCTATCGAGGTCCTCATCTGAGTCCTGTGCAGCAGAGCTTGTGCGCGAACTCGCCCTCCAGGGAGCTGGCTCCTGAGCTACCCTTTCCCCCTGGCCTTGCTGCAGCCCGCTCGGCCCCGGAGCATCACCCAGTGCAGACTCCTCTACTAAACTTGCCTCTAAAGATTGCGTAGTGCCATTATGTGAGGTGGCGCTTGCGGGTGAGAGATGCAGTGACGCAGTGCTTTGATCCTCCTCCTCTTCTCCCGCCTCACTCTCAGTGGGAGGCTCAGGGACAGGCTGGTCATCTGGTTGCTGATTCTCTGAAAGCATAAAGGCACAAGACTCGCGTTAAGGTGAGGGCAGGGGGGCAGGAAGGGAGCAAGGAATGCAGACAGTATCAGGAGTTGGAAAGTGGGAAAGGCTTGTGGTGTGAGTGGGAACTGGGATGAGAGAAGGAGAGGGGATGAACATACCGTTGTTGCCTCCAAGGGATTGTCGTTGCCAACGGCCACGGCGCCCACCACTTGCGCCCACCGCCTGCTGCCCAATGAGTCGCAGCACTCGCTCCTCCAGGTCTGAGAGCTGCTGGAGCTGCGCATCACCCCCGCCTGTTCTCTGCTGCTCCCTCCTATTGTGAGCCATCTTGGCCTGCAAGAGAAACAAATGTGTGTGAGAGTCCAGCTATGTGTTTGGGAGATATGCCTACCGTAGTTGAATAGCTCTGATAGTAGGCATGGTGTGAGGTGTGAATGTGAGATTGAGTGGGTTTAGATGCTTGGTGGGTGAGTGGAGGGGGTGTGGTGGTTTGTGCAGTGTGTACAGACTGAGGTTCAGATGCTGGTATGTAGGACCTGTTGATGCATGGACTCACCTTGACCACCCGAGTCAGGTCGTTGAATTTCTTGCGGCACTGTGTCAGGCTGTGTATGACCACACTACTGGCCAAGACCTCCTGGGCCACTTCCCTCCACATTACCCTGAAGACCTGGGGCAATGGCCTCCTTCCAGAGTCCGGGAGCAGCACTGCCTCCCTTCGCTCCACTCCCACGACCAATGCTTCCAATGCCTCATCCGTGAAACGACAAGCTGGGAGTGGGATCAGCCATCATGATCAGGGGATTGAGTTGGTTGCAGGTCGCCTTCACAGCCAGCAGTGCTGATAATGAGGATCAGCACAATGATGCAACCTCCCCTTTAAGAGCTGGAAGGGGCCAGTGTGAAGGATCATTCCCGATTGCAATTCATTATCACTCTGCTGGTAGCGCCCCTGGAGCGCCCTACTGAGGTCATTAGCGCTTAATTTAGCGCTTCAGTTCTTTCCTGGAGCACTAACAGCCAATTTATGGGAAGCTCAGAATCATTAGCGCCTGGCGCTAATTTTTCAGGATTTCAAACATTAGCGCCCAAACAGGGCAATACCGAATTTCTCCCCCTAAATATTCCAGGATACTTAACTTTTAGAAGAGATAGGCAAAATGGAAAAGGAGGAGGTGTAACCCTGATAATAAAGGATGGGATAAAGACAGTAGAGAGAAAGGATCTTAGCTCCAAAAATCAAGAAGTAGAATCAGTTTGGGTGGAGCTAAGAAACAGCAAGGGGCAGTAAACATATGTGGGAGTTGTTTATAGGCCCCCAAACAGTAGTTGTAATGTAGGGCAGAGTATAAATCAGGAAATTAGAGGCGCATGTAACAAGGCTAATACAGTAATCATGGGAGACTTTAATCTACAGAGCAAACCAAATTTGCAGTAATAGTGTGGAGGACGAATTCATGGAATGTATACAAGATAGTTTTCTAGATCAGAATGTTGAGGAACCAACTAGGGAACAGGCTATTTTAGATCTAGTATTGTACAATGAGAAAGGGTTAATTAATAACCTTTTAGTAAAGGGGCCTTTAGGGAAGAGTGACCATAATATGATAGAATTTTATATTGAGTTTGAAAGTAATTTCGTTAAATCTGAAACTAGGGTCTTAAATCTAAACAAAGCAAACTACGTAGGTATGAGGAGCGAGTTGGCTAAGGTAAATTGGGAAACTACATTCAAAGGTATAACGGTAGACAAGCAATGGCTAGCATTTAAAGAATTAATACATAATTTACAACAAATATACATTCCTTTAAGGCACAAAAATCCCACAGGAAAAGTGGTCCAACCGTGGCTAACAAGAGAAGTTAAAGATAGTATTAGATCAAAGGAAAAGGTTTATAATGTTGCCAAAAAGAGTAGTAATCCTGAGGATTGGGAAGATTTTAGAATTCAGCAAAGGAGGACCAAGAAATTGATAAAGAATGAGAAAAAAGAATATTAGAGAAAATTAGCAAGAAACATAAAAACAGATTGTAAGCGTTTCTATTGGTATGTAAATGGAAGAGATTAGTGAAAGTAAATGTGGGCCCATTAGAGGTAGAGACAGGAGAAATAAAGGGCAATAAGGAAATGGCAGAGACATTGGCCGAGAAATTCGGCGCTTGTCAGGTGAGTACGCGCTGTGTACTCACCCGTAAGGCCACTTGAAGTGTCGGTTTCCTGCATGCACTGCGCATGCGCGGGAAACCGGAACTTCCGGTCTCATGAAGGGAGGGGTTCAGAGGTGAACCGCGTGCATGGGAGAGGCTGCACGCACGCAGCGAACTTAGGTTTTTTTTCAGGTTTCTCCGGGAAGGTAAGTATGGAAGAAGCTGCGCTTTTAAAAAGGAGGCGCAAGACCCGTTTTTAACAAGGTAAGTGGTAAATTAATTACAGTTTAAAAAAAATTTCAACAGGTTTATCTTTTTTAGATACTTTAAAGAAAGGTAAGTTTATTTTTAGCACCGTTAAAAAGTATTTTAATTTTTTCAAAAATTTAAATTTTTGTTTAAAGTAGTTAATTTATTTAACTTATAGTTATTTTAAAAATGTGATTTTTAAAAATTTATTTGAAGTGTAAGTGTGGTTTTGGGGCCGATTTCAATTCATAGATTTGACAGGTCTTCCTGTCAAATCTATGAATGAAAATGCCCTGCTAGGATTGGCCCTCCATGGCCCACGTGATCACAGGGGACGCTTCGAACTAACTGCGCCCCTGGGACACGCAAGCACTGCATGCTGGCAGCTGGAGGAGGCCCAGGACCCGAAGTTCTCGTGGGCCCAAAACACAACGGCAGGCGCGGTAGGTAAGTACGCGCGCGATGCTTGCACCCGCAGGAAGCCGGAGAGACGAATTTCTGGCCCATTAAACAAATACTTTGTATTTGTCTTCATGGTAGAAGACACAAAAAACATTCCGGAAATAATGGGGAACCAAGTGTCTAGAGAGAATGAGGAATTTAAAGAAATCAGTATAAGTAAAGACATAGTACTGGAGAAATGAATGGGACTAAGTGGCGACAAATCCCCTGGACCTGACGATCTGCATCCTAGGGTTTTAAAAGAGGTAGCTGCAGAGATAGTGGATGCACTGGTATTAATCTTCCAGAATTCCCTCAATTCTAGAACCGTCCCCAAGGATTGGAAGGTAGCAAACATAACCCCGCTATTTAAGAAAGGAGGAAGAGAAAAAACGGTGAACTATAGGCGAATTCGCCTGACATCAGTAGTAGGCAAAATGCTAGAATCTATTATTAGGGACATGGTAACAGGGCACTTAGAAAATCATAATATGGTTAGGCAGAGCCAACATGGTTTTATGAAAGGGAAATCATGTTTGACAAATCCGTTAAGAGTTTTTTGAAGATGTAACTAGTAGGGTGGATAAGGGGAAACAGTGGATGTAGTGTATTTGGATTTTCAAAAAGCATTCGATTAGGTGCCACACAAGAGGTTATTACACAAAATTAGGACTCATGGTATTGGGGTAATATATTAGCATGGATTGAGGATTGGTTAATGGACAGATAACAGAGAGTAGGAATAAACGGGACTTTTTCAGGTTGGCAGGCTGTAACTAGCAGGGTACCGCAAGGATCAGTGCTTGGGCCTCAGCTATTTACAATCTACATTAATGACTTAGATGAAGGGACTGAGTGTAACGTATCCAAGTTTGCTGATGATACAAAGTTAGGTGGGAAAGTAAGCTGTGAGGAGGATGCAAAGAGGCTGCTGAGAGATATAGACAGGTTGACTGAGTGGGCAAGAACATGGCAAATGGAATACAATGTGGGGAAGTGTGAAGTTATCCACTTTGGTAGGAAAATCAAAAAAGAAGAATATTTTTTGAATGGTGAGAGACTGGGAAATGTTTGCTCTCAGAGGGACTTGGGTGTCCTAGTACATGAAGCACAGAAAGTTAACATGCAGGTACATCAAGCAATTAGGAAAGCAAATGGTATGTTAGCTTTTGTTACAAAGGGATTAGAGTGTAAGAGTAAAGAAGTCTTACTGCAATTATACAGGGCATTGGTGAGGCCACACCTGGAGTACTGTGTACAGAACTGGTCTCCTTGCCTTAGAGGGAGTGCAGCAAAGGTTCACCAGACTGATTCCTGGGATGGGGGGATTGTCCTATGAGGAGAGACTGAGTAGACTTGGCCTATATTCTCTAGAGTTTAGAAGAATGAGAGGTGATCTCATTGAAACATACAGGGCTTGACAGGGTAGATGCAGGGAGGATGTTTCCCCTGGCTGGGGAGTCTAGAACCAGGGGTCACAGTTTCAGAATAAGGGGCCGGCCATTTAGGACTGAGATGAGGAGAAATTTCTTCACTCAGAGGGTGGTGAATCTTTGGAATTCTCTACCCCAGAGGGCTGTGGAGGCTCAGTCGTTGAGTATATTCAAGAAAGAGATCGATAGATTTTTGAATATTAAGGGTATCAAGGGATATGGGGATAGTGCGGGAAGGTGGAGTGGAGAAAGAAGATCAGCCATGATCTTGCTGAATGGTGGAGCAGGCTTGAAGGGCCAAATGGCCAACTCCTACTCCTATTCCTATTTCTTATGTTCTTATGTTGCTGCCTTCCAGCGCTTGGCTCTGTTAATGTTCATTTCCAGTTTAAATGTGCATAGGAAATTAAAATGGCGTGAAATGTGAATAGCAAATGACCTCTTCTTGATACTGGCCAGAATGCTCCAACACACATGCCCCCAAGTTGATTTTGCTAAAACGCATGGACAGACTTGATAGACTGTTGCGTTGAATCAGTGTCGTAAAGCTTTGTAGGGGAGCCCTGGTTGCCATGGCATTGAGTAGATTGACACAGGGGGGAATTACTCGCCTCGCATGATAACCATGTGTTGTTCACACCGGATCCGGGTAGATCAGTTGTAGTTTTGTTTAAAGTCCTTCAAGTTTCTCATGTATCACACAGTGACTGAGTAAACGAGAGACTCAGGCATCATCATTTTCAAACCAGTTTTGCCTTTTTTCCCCCTTATTTTGTTTAACTGCGCTATAGATGGTGTAAGTGCCTTGGCATTTAACCAACAACGATTTTGGATCCTGTGGTATTTAGCAACAGCCCCGAGGCAGTAAAGCTGAGTGCTGAGTGCATTTTCCCTCACAGGTTAGGGAAAGGGGAGACATTAGAAGGATTATTGTGTTATTTGTCTGACGTGTTTCCTTCATTAAAATACTGGACAGAGGAATGTCAAACCGACGTGTTTAAGATTTGTCCGCTAATACCACCGCCAGTAGTTTGTCTATCCATCTGCTCGTTATTCAGTCTTAGGTTTGTTTTAGAAACATAGAAGATAGGAGCAGGAGTAGGCCATTCGGCCCCTCGAGCATGTCCCACCATTTAATGAGATCATGGCTGATCATCCAAATTCAGTACCCTGTCCCTGCTTTCTCCCCATATCCCGTGATCCCCTTAGCCTTAAGAAATATATCTAACTCCTTCTTGAATATATTTAATGAATTGGCCTCAACTGCCTTCTGTGGTAGAGAATTCCACAGGTTCACTACTCTCTGGGTGAAGAAATTCCTCCTCATCTCAGTCCTAAATGGTTTACCCCTTATCCTTAGACTGTGACCCCTGGTTCTGGACTCCCCCGCCATCGGGAACATCCTTCCTGCATCTAGTCTGTCTAGTCCTGTTAGAATTTTATATGTTTCGATGAGATCCCCTTTCATTCTTCTAAACTCGAGCGAATATAAGCCTAATCGACCCAATCTCTCCTCATACGTCATTCCTGCCATCCCAGGTATCAGTCTGGTGAATCTTCGCTGCACTCCCTCCATGGCAAGAGCATCCTTCCTCAGATAAGGTGACCAAAACTGCACACAATACTCAAGGTGTGGTCTCACCAAGGCCCTGCAGAACTGCAGCAAGACATCCTTGCTCCTGTACTCGAATCCTCTCGCTATGAAGGCCAACATACCATTTGCCTTCTTAACCGCCTGCTGCACTTGCATGCTTACCTTCAGCGACTGGTGCACAAGGACACCCAAGTCTCATTGCACTTCCCCTTTTCCCAATCTATTGCCGTTCAGATAATAATCTGTCTTCCTGTTTTTGCCACCGAAGTGGATAACCTCGCATTTATCCACATTATACTGCATTTGCCATGCATCTGCCCAATCACCCAACCTGTCCAAATCATCCTGGAGTTTCTCTGCATCCTCCTCACAGCACACACGCCCACCCAGCTTTGTGTCGTCTGCAAACTTGGAGATATTACATCTAGTTCCCTTGTCTAGATCATTAATATATATTGTGAATAGCTGGGGTCCTAGCACCCACTAGTCACTGCCTGCCACTCGGAAAAAGACCCGTTTATTCCAACTCTTTGCTTCCTGTCTGCCAACCAGTTCTCTATCCAAGACAGTACCTTACCCCCAATCCCGTGTGCTTTAACTTTGCACACTAATCTCTTATGCGGGACCTTATCGAAGCCTTCTGAAAGTCCAAATACACCACATCCACTGGTTCTCCCTTATCTATTCTACCAGTTACATCCTCAAAAAATTCCAGTAGATTAGTCAGGCACGATTTACCTTTTGTAAATCCATGTTGACTTTGTCCGATCCTGTCACTGTTTTCCAAGTGCTCTGCTATTACATCTTTTATAATGGACTCTAGCATTTTCCCCACTACCGATGTCAGGCTTACCGGTCTATAATTCCCCGTTTTCTCTCTACCACCTTTTTTTAATGATGCGGAGATGCCGGTGTTGGACTGGGGTGGACAAAATTGAGAAGTCGCACAACACCAGGTTATAGTCCAACAGTTTTATTTGAAATCACAAGCTTTCGGAGTTACTGCTCCTTCGTCAGGTGAAGCTTCACCCGACGAAGGAGCAGTAACTCCGAAAGCTTGTGATTTCAAATAAAACTGTTGGACTATAACCTGGTGTTGTGCGACTTCTCACCTTTTTTTAAATACTGGGGTTACATTAGCTATCCTCCAATCCATGGGAACTGTTCTAGAGTCGATAGAATTTTGGAAGATGACCAGCAATGCATCTACTATTTCTAGGGCCACTTCCTTAAGTACCCTAGGATGTAGATTATCAGGCCCTGGGGATTTATCGGCCTTCAATCCCGTCAATTTCCCTAACACCATTTCCCTACAAATACTGATTTCATTCAATTCCTCCCTCTCATTAGACCCTATGTTCCCCGACATCTCTCGGAGGTTATTTGTGTCCTCCTTTGTGAAGACAGAACCAAAGTATGTATTTAATTGGACTGCCATTTCTTTGTTCCCCATTATAAATTCCCCTGATTCTGACTGCAAGGGACCTACACTTGACTTCACCAATCTTTTTCTCTTCACATATCTATAGCAGCTTTTACAGTCAGTTTTTATGTTCCCTGTAAGCTTACTCTCATAATCTATTTTCCCCCTCTTAATTAATCCCTTTGTCCTCCTTTGCTGAATCCTAAACTGCTCCCAATCCTCAGGTTTGCTGCTTTTTCTGGCCAAATTATATGTCCTCTCCTTGGATCTTAATTTCCCTTGTTAGCCACGGTTCAGTCACCTTTTTTGTTTTATTTTTATGCCAAACAGGGATGAACAAATTCTGTAGTTCATCCATGCGATCTTTAAATGTTTGCCATTGCCTATCCACCGTCAACCCTTTAAGTAACGTTCCCCAATCCATCCTAGCCAACTCGTGCCTCATACCATCGTAGTTTCCTTTATTAGGTGGACATAAAAGATCCCACTATTTGCAGAGGAGTTCTCCCACTTCTCCTGACCAATATTTGTCACTCAGTCAACACCACCACAAACAGATTAACCGTTCATTACCTCATTGCTGTTTGTGGGACCTTGCTGTGCACAAATTGGCTGCCGGGTTTCCTACATTACAACAGTGACTACACTTCAAAAGTACTTCATGGGCTATGTTAGAACTTGCTTTGTGTCAGGTGTCCCATCAAAGTTAATCATAATGTCTCTGGGCCATTGTCTGATTAGGATGTGCTAATATTGGAAATAAGTCAGGACAATGGGGAGTAGCAACAAGCAGATGGATTGGCTACATCCCGTGTGAGGTGCTAATATCAGATTGGCCAGGACAATGGAAGCACCCAAGCTAACACAGAGCAGTGTCACGTTAACATTCAGGACGATTTTTATCCCTGCTTTTGGGCGGAAACAGAGCGGTCGTACTCCAAAAATCAGGGGGCTGAATTTACCGTCCCATTCCCACTCCCGACTTGCCTGCTTCTATTTTCGTTCGGACCTTCACATGAGTGGCCAAGCCACCCGCCTGTTTGAGACAGGCAGGCGCCTACTTATATATGCAAATCAGGGTCCTATGCCAGTTGTAGGACCCCGATGCAGTCGGTCACAGTACTCCTGGGTTAGTTGACATAAGCTGTCGAGGGTTCCCACTCCTGAGCGCTACTCAGCTTCCCTGCTGGGAGTGTGTGTGTGGATGTCATGTAAGGATAGGGCTGGGCTGGGCTATGACTCACTCTGTGATCAAATAGCCCATTGACACTCACTGCCTGGGCTCCCCTGAAACTTTACTCCAGAAAGTAGTCAGCACCTTAAGATGTTTCACCTGGCTGTGATGAGAACTGGAAATCTACCCATCATTGTCTGCAGTATCATCCCCCCTGGGCAAAGAACATCACCCAACCCATTGTGCTCCAAATGTTGACTCATATTTGAGAGACATTCTTTGCAATTGGTATGGTATTTGATTTGGATTCCACACATGCAAAAAGGTTATAGGTCAGATCTGGAGTTGACTGGATCCGATCCACTAAATACCCGGTTTCACGGTCGTGCACAACAATTGTCCCACCCACCCCAGCTTTAGCGGTGGAGTGATTGATCCAGACCGGTGGAAATTTGACCAAAGGCTCAGCCGCCAAGGAAAGCCCGGGGGTCAGTCCACTGAGGAGTGGAAACTTCCTCCAGTCCAACCAAAATAAGATGAAATTGGCTTGTCAAACTTTCCAAGGTGACTGCAGCACCCATTTGGCAATTATTAAATGGGGCACAGGGGGTGGGGTATGGGGCGGGGGAATAAGACTGTCTTACTGACAGTGGAAAACAATTTTGGCCTTTTATGCAGTGGAACGCTAAGTGGAGACTGGCTTCTAGTCCGACCAGCTGAAACGATTGAATGTTATTGAGGCTTAGGAAGCCGAGGCAGCCGCTCGCCAACTGTATTCTGAAGAAGCACTTTCCAAGAATAACCGTGCATTTTCTTTTATTGCTTGTGTTCTGACTTAACAAGGTTTAACCCTGGCGCGCAGTGTTATTAAAGGTTAAGGAAGCGCACTGAAAGCTCAACAGTTAATGCACTTTCAGTTGACATTGTTTGTTTTTTATATATAGATTAGGTTTTGTGGAAATGATGACTAAAGGTGCTAAGTAAGCACTGGTATATTTAATTTAATGTAATGAATGTTTGGCGGCTTGCAGTGAACTCCAAGTGCTGTCTTTGTGTTTGATGGGATTTAGGAGCTGACAGGCCTCGTGAGATATGTGTCTGTTCGACAAGGCTGTCGTGCCTTTCCAAAACACAGAGATGCCACACAATGCTTTAAAAAGCTGTTGATATTTTTTGCTTAGCTTTGAAAAATGCTATGTTATATTCCTGGCCCTGTTTTATCATCTAAATCAATTAGTGATGCTTTAACCAGTTGCTATTACTGAGTTCTGACGAAGGGTCATCGACCGGAACCGTTCACTCTGTTTCTCTCTCCACGATGCTGCCTGACCTGCTGAGTGTTTCCAGCATTTGCTGTTGTTTCAGATTTCCAGCAACCGCAGTGTTTTGCTCTGCTATTACTGGGTCTCCATTAAAACGCCTCTTGCTGCTTTTTATTTAGGAGAAAGGGCTCTTTCGATATTCACTGTGTTTTCTCTCTAATTGCACCATGTACCTGGGCTCGGTGTGAAGGGGGTTAGGCGTTCGTGTATTACATTGAAATTGGTTGTAATTGTTTCAAATGATCCCTCCGCGATCTCTGCGCTCCGACAAATTCTGGCCTCTTGCACATCCCCGATTTTAATCGCTCCACCATTGGCGGCCGTGCCTTCCGCTGCCTGGGCCCCAAGCTCTGGAATTCCCTTCCTAAACCTCTCCGCCTCGCTACTTCTCACTCCTCCTTTAAGATGTTCTTTAAAATCTACCTCTGTCCTAATATCTCCTTATGCGGCTCGGTGTCAAATTCTGTCTGATAACGCTCCTGCGAAGCGACTTGGGATGTTTTACTATGTTAAAGGCGCTATATAAATGCAAGTTGTTGTTGTTGTTAACATAGTAAACATTGACATCATTGAAAGTGCATTAGTCAGCTTGGCCCATTTGCGTGATGATCTAGTTGGCTGTATCTATGGGCTGGACTCACCTCTTTCTGGTGGGGTGAGACTTCTGTCTGCCCGACAGTCTTTTGGCCTGGCGGGGTTCCACTACTCATGTCATAGAGTCATAGAGTCATAGAGTTATACAGCACAGAAAGAGGCCCTTCGGCCCATCGTGTCCGCACCGGCCATCAAGCCCTGTCTTTTCTAATCCCATTTTCCAGCACTTGGTCCGTAGCCTTGTATGCTATGGCGTTTCAAGTGCTCATCTAAATGCTTCTTGAATGTTGTGAGGGTTCCTGCCTCTACCACCCTTTCAGGCAGTGAGTTCCAGATTCCAACCACCCTCTGGGTGAAAAAGTTTTTCCTTAAATCCCCTCTAAACCTCCTGCCCCTTGCCTTGAAACTATGCCCCCTGGTTATTGACCCCTCTACTAAGGGGAAAAGTTCCTTTCTATCTACCCTATCTATGCCCCTCATAATTTTGTACACCTCAATCAGGTCCCCCCTCAGCCTTCTCTGCTCTAAGGAAAACAACCCCAGCCTGTCCAGTCTCTCTTCATAGCTGAAGCGCTCCAGCCCAGGTAACATCCTGGTGAATCTCCTCTGCACCCTCTCCAATGCAATCACATCCTTCCTATAGTGTGGCGACCAGAACTGCACACAGTATTCCAGCTGTGGCCTAACTAGCATTTTGTACAGCTCCATCATAACCTCCCTGCTCTTATATTCTATGCCTCGGCTAATGAAGGCAAGTATCCCATATGCCTTTTTAACCACCTTATCTACCTGTCCTGCTGCCTTCAGGGATCTATGTACATGCACACCAAGGTCCCTCTGATCCTCTGTCCTTCCTAGGGTCTTACCATTCATTGTGTATTCCCTTGCCTTGTTAGTCATCCCAAAATGTATCACCTCACACTTTTCAGGGTTAAATTCCATTTGCCACTGTTCTGCCCATCTAACCAACCCGTCTATATCGTCCTGTAGTCCGAGGCTTCCCTCCTCGCTATTTATCACTCCACCAATTTTCGTGTCATCTGCAAACTTACTGATCATACCTCCTACATTCATATCTAAATCATTAATGTACACTACAAACAGCAAAGGACCCAGCACCGATCCCTGTGGTACACCACTGGACACAAAAACAACCTTCGACCATCACCCTCTGCCTCCTGCCACTAAGCCAATTTTGGATCCAATGTGCCAAATTGCCCTGGATCCCATGGCATGTAGGGTGGGTCTCCCAGCGGGATTCCCATCACCAAGAGGGGGGCACACCACTGCCAAAGAGGAGAATCCAGCAGAAAGGGAGAATTAGAAGGACTGCCTTTCTTGCCATAGAAGACCATCATTCCCGCAAAAGAATGGTCCTGGGAGGAAATGGAGATCAGGGGCGAATGCTGCCAGTAGCATCCAGAGGGACTACATCTGTACAAGGAAGAAGACGTTTATCCTCAAGAAAGCTGCCAAGGTAAAGCAACCCAACAGCAGCCGCTTCCAAATATGTCACAAGTGTGTCCTCAGAACGTGATTTTTTTTTACTGCTGCCTCGTGCAAAGCACTCAGACAACTTCACAGCCCTTTAAAGTGCTGACATTGCACGGCCATACCCAAGCAGGGCATAAATTCAAGCTGCAACTTACAACTGAAACAGTTGTCACGCGGCTTCACACGGCATAGCCTTCCAACACAAACTAACAGCGTGACACACGCTCATTTACTCTCGCACCGTGAGTGGTGTAAACACTTGTTTATCATTGTATAGACTGTTGAAACTTGCAGCACCTCAAGATTAGTTCTCTGCTTGAAAGTCAAGGTGGCTCCTAACAAAGGGACAATACCCAAACTGGCATAGGTCCATGAAATGTTAAGCCCTTGCCTCCCATCAACGACATGTCACTGGGTAACTTAAGCTAATGCAGCATAGATGGGGTGGAAGGGGGTGAAGTTGAGGCCTCAGAGCTAGTACTATTTTGCCCTTGTAATGTTTGCTATCCCTTATCCTCATTAACTCACTCTACCACTCTCATACAGGCATGAAACACAGTGTATTCCTATGTAAACACTGTTGGAAGAGGTGTCAGCCAGCAGCACAACATGTGCTCTTCTGTTTTTGTAGGACTGAGACATGAGTCCACCAGCACTGCCAGTAGCCCCAGACAAGCCGATACCTCACAGCGTTCTGCGTCACTCTCACCAGTTGCTACAAGAATGAGCAGAAGTTCACCTAGAGAATGTAGACGGTGAGCTTTAGGGTCAGTCATATGTGAGCTTGGAGCAAAGCAATGTTGCAGGTAGAACCTGCTGGCCAGGAGGTTAGCTCCCTTCCTTACAATGCTGCTGTTTTCCCTTGGAGAATTGCGTGAAGCAGTGCAAGGACTCGTAGGCTGATTAACAGTCTAACTGGCCGCAACATGAATCCTCCTTCCATGGCCGTAACCACCTTTATGCCAGCCATTAGGTTGGTTCGTCCTTTACAGCAGCAGGGTTTTATGGGCTCCCACAACCCATACAATGAGGGTGTGGGAACAACCCACACCAACTGGATGTGAGTATCCCGCTGGATGTCAGAGCCGGAGCTCCAATCTCTGCTCGCCGGCTGGGGCGGGGTTCGAACCCTGCACCTTCTGACCCAGTGGCGGGAATGCCGAGTCAGAAGGTGCAACTGTAATGCCTAGCGCTTCGGACTTCATGGGGCCTCCTTGTAAAGGGAGATTGCCGTTTGAGCAGGATCATCTACAGGAGTCACTTGAGTCTGCCACAAATGCCCTGCGCAAGGTCTAACCAGCAGTGTGGAGGAGTCCGCTGGCCGCATCACGTAAGATGGCTTCTCTTGTCCGCAGTGGCACACGTCCTAAGACACAATGAGACTATTTTTGATGACTGCTTACACCTGTCCTATAGAGACGTTGGGCTCCAGTCTGCAAGAGGCATGTGTATCAACTGTGGCTCAGTGGGTAGCGCACTCGCCTCTGAGTCAGAAGGTTGTGGGTTCAAGTCCCACGCCAGGGACTTGTGCAAATAACCTAGGCTGACACTCCAGCGCAGTGCTGAGGGAGTGCTGCATTGTCAGAGGTACCGTCTTTCGGATGAGATGTTAAACCGAGGCCCCCGTCTGCTCTCTCAGATGGATGTAAAAGATCCCATGGCACTATTTCGAGGAAGAGCAGTGGAGTTCTCCCCGGTGTCCTGGCCAACATTTATCCCTCAATCAACATAACAAAAACAGATTATCTGGTCATTGTCATGTTGCTGTTTGTGGGACCTTGCTGTGCACAAATTGGCTGCCGCATTTCCCACATTACAACAGTGACTCCACTTCAAAAGTACTTCATTGGCTGTAAAGCGCTTTGAGATGTCCGGTGGTCGTGAAAGGCGCTATATAAATGCAAGTCTTTCTTTTCTTGTTCAACTCCAGCATGCTGGATGATCAGATTGATTGAACCCTAATGCTGGAATTAACAGACGTATTCTCCAAAGGCAGATCAGTGGGCACGCTCAGGGAATGCCCAGCAGCAGAGACATGCCTAGAAGGCAGAACTGAAGCTCCCTCTCCAGGCAATGCCACATCTGGCCTATCCATCAGCAGAATGTCTGGGAAGTCACAGGCTAGGGCTTAGAAGTTGCACATAATACATCGGGACATCAAGGGATGCACCGTGGATAAGACACTAAAATCAGCAAACAGGACTTTTACTTGATCTCCATTATTTGTTGATTTGTAGGAAATTAAACTTTCTAACAATACACTGCTGGCAGGCGAACAGGCTGGAAATGTTAACAATGCACAAAGCAGGCAGGAAAGCTGACAGGAGTCCGAACTCTGGGGTTTCCAGACTTATATCAAGGAGTATGAAGTTCGGCACTGTGGGTTTCAGATTTTACTCAATTCCAGTTTCTTATTAAATAGCACTGATCATACTCACTTCATATTATTTGTAGCACTAACCATGATTACTTTAGATTATTTGTAGTACCTGTCATGATACAAATAGTATGGGGGGGGAAAAATTGGCTCACTCTCCCTTTGGGGTGCTAACTTCGCCTTAGCACCCCCCGCACCCAAAATTCAATGGTAGCGCCCCAAGCAGGAAGTGCTTCCCCTCCTTCCTGGGGCGCTCCCATGGAATATCGTGGCGCTATGTGCAGCAGCACCACGTGCGTCGGCACGTAGCACCGCGTCATTGCAAGCCTCCCTGCCCTGATTAAAGGGGAGGGGCCTAGCACAGCGCGCACCGGAGCCCTGCTGCACCACCGGGGAGCGGGGTGCCGGCAAAAGAGTCCGACACTCAAGAGGAGCGCCGGGCTGACGGACCGCGGCCGGCACCCCACAGGAGGAGGCGAGAGGGGGCAGGTGCTGGCAGGCGGGCCAAAAAATATGGCCGCCAGGCACCTCCCCTTTAATTTGCACCACCCCGGCCGCAAGAACATCCCCCTGACCCTGTCGGACATAGCGTCCGGTGGTAGGTCCGGGGGCGCGAGCCAAGTTTGCGGCCAGAGCGCCGCGGGGCGCTACCGGCTACTGCTGCCGCTAAGCTCCCGCTGAATTTCGTGGGAGGCGTTAGCGGCGCCACGCCCGGGCGCTAGGTGCTTTGTGCCCCGTTAGCGCTAACAGGAGGCGCAAAGCAACCAAATTTTTCCCCCTTTGTTTTATTAGAAAGAACTTAAATTTCTATAGTGCCTTTCACAACCTTAGGTCGTCCCAACGTGCTTCACAACCAATAAAGTGCTTTTGAAATGTAGTCACTGTTGTGATGTAGGAAACACGCCAGCCAATTTACACACAGCAAGCTCCCACAAACAGCACTGCGATAAATAGCCAGATAATGGCCCAGAAATTTGACTCGGAGGCTTGCCGCGGGGGTAAGGATCGTGCGCGATATCACACACCGCGCCAGCCGTTGTGTTTTGGGCCCACAGGAACTTCGGGTCCTGGGCCTCTCCCTAGTGCCGGCACGCAGTGTGTGCGTGTCTCAGAGGCGCAGTTAGTGCGATGCGACCTCTGGGATCACGTGAGCCATGGAGAGCCAATGGCAGCACACCATCTTTCATTCATAGATTTGACAGGAGACCTGTCAAATCTGTGAATTGAAAGAGACCCCAAAAGAACAGCTAAACCTCAAATAATTTTTTTTTAAAAACCATCACATTAATAAAATAACTATAGTTAAATAAATTAACCACTTTAAACAAAAATTTAAATTTTTGAAAAAATTTAAAAAAAATTTAAAAGTTATAAAAATAAACTTACCTTTCTTTAAAGTCTCTAAAAAAGATAAACCTGTTGAAAAAAATAAAAAATTATACTTAATTAACTACTTACCTTGTTCAAAAGGGGTCTTACGCCTCCTTTCTTCATGTGTAAAATCTTCCATACTTACCCTCGCGTTGAAACCTGAAACCTGAAAAAAAACCTAAGTGTGCTGCGTGCGCACAGCCTGTAGTGCGCACGCGGTTCACCTAGGAACCGCCCCCTTCGCCATACCGGAAGTGCCAGTTTCCCGCGCATGCGCAGCGGGTACTCTCCCGCATTTGGCCGAATTTTTGGGCCAATCTATTTTAGTGATGGTAGTTGAGAGATAAACATTGGCCAAGACAATGGGGAAAACTCCCCTGCTCTTTTTCGAATAGTGCCTTGGGATCTTTTACATCCAGCTGAAAGAGCAGACGTCTGGGTTTAATGTCTCATCTGAAAGACGCCAGCTCCAACCTCCGGATTTTGTGGGTGTTGTTTGAGGCTAAGGTGGGTCTCGGCTGTGATGCACGAGCATGATAATGGATGCAAACACACACCGTCGAGGCTTACAAATGAATAAAAGTCCCTCGGGTGAGGTAGCAAAGGGGGTGCAGCACCAACGGAACTGTTACCCAGCACAAACTTAACATACTTAGCAGAGAAAGAGAGGGGAGGGGATTAGGAAGAAAAAATTGGTGGAGGCAAAAAGAAGAAAGACATTTTTCTTTCAGGAATTTTAAGCGGCTCATCGTCTGGGCTTCTGTCTCCATTGTAGGGCTGGTGATAATGAGTTGATCACACCCATCCCTGGGTCTCTCACCTGAAGCACGAGTTCTGATGACGATGTGCTGGACCTGGGGATCCGACCTGTTTCAGATCGGAGGAATCTCTACATATGTTGATTAGGGAATGTATACGCATAGTATTGAATCAGGCTAAAAAAATGAGGAGACCAGGGGTCAGACAGTGAGCCAATGGGAGCATGCAGTGGAAGCCGAGACAGCTCACCGCGCTGACAGATTGATTCCCGATGTGCCGGGCGCAGCATGGCGCTACATCGCAGCCTGTAACTTTACACGAGATTTAAAATGCAGGGTAAGAGTGAAAGAAACGGCAGTAAAACCATTGCTTTAGTAGGTGCAATATGATCCAGACAGGACAGCTCCTTTAATTAATCGGCTGATTGATTAACTATGAAATCCAGCACCGCGGCAACCTGCTTCAGCATCTGCCCTCAGTGTGCTGTTAAATTCAGGAGATTGGAATGAATTTCGGGAACTTAGGTGAATCAGATTTCAGTAACAGATGTGGTATGCTCGTCCCTTGGGACACCATGAATAAAATTCCATGTGCTTTTACTGAACTGAAATCTGCATTGGTTTTATCTTGCAATTATTTGGAATGTCAAAGTAACAATCACTGCCTTCCTGCTCATTTATATTAAACGAAATGAGAGGGAATTATTAAACAGACCAAATTGGAAAAGCGAACTGGGTCATCAGCAGAGCTTTCCCCTGATGCCGCTGTTGTGTTATGTTTAAATTTTCATGTGGTTGTTCTGCCCGCAAAGAGCGGAATTCCTGCGATTGCAAAAGGACACCCATTCATTCATTACCCTTATCTGTGCGTTGGTAATGAGCCTTTGCTCATCCGGTGTCTCTCGCCTCTCTCTATACTAATGGACAAAAATCAGAAGTCGCACAACACCAGGTTATAGTCCAACAGATTTATTTAATTTTACAAGCTTTCGGAGCTCTCCACATCATATACTAATGGAGACGTGTGCCAGAGTGAAATGTGATCCATGTGCTATTACTCCCTTTTTATTTGGGCCAATTGGAAGTGTAGCAACTGAAGCAATGCGGGAAATGTACAGCAACTACAACCACAACTTGCATTTATATAGCGCCTTTAACGTAGTAAAACGTCCCAAGGCGCGTCACAGGAGCGTTAACAAACAAAATTTTACACCAAGCCACAGAGGGTGATATTAGGGCAGAAAGAGGTAGGTTTTAAGGAGTGTCTTAAAGGAGGAAAGAGAGGTAGCGAGGCGGAGAGGTTTAAGCAGGGGATTCCAGAGCTTAGGGCCTAGGCAGCAGAAGGCACGGCCTCCAATGGTGGAGCGATTATAATCAGGGATGCTCAAGAGGGCAGAATTAGAGGAGCACAGATATCTCGGGGGGCTGCGGGGCTGGAGGAGATTACAGAGATAGGGAGGGGTGAGGCCTGAAATGAGTGTTCGGATTTCGAGCTGCATAAGCAATGATCCTAACACCTATTTCAGGCGGGCGCCCAAACCAATATGGCGTGTGGTGCATAACCGGCGCAGAATGATTGCCATATTGGACCCTTCAGTGCCCGTTTTCACTTGAAAAACAGGCGCTGCATGATCTAATTTCTAGGCCCCTAACTTCCAAATCAATGTATTTGGTAAATGTTAAAAGAGCAGTGGAAAAAGATGATCCTGGGACTTGGAGCGCAGAGTTATCGGAAAAAGACTGCCAGAGCTGAAGCTGTTTTCCTTGGAGAATCCAGTATTCAAAAGGATGAGAGGCAAGAAAAGGGAGCAAGTCGATAAAGTGGATTGTGATCATACAGCTGGAGGCCATGAGGATAAAACATGAGGCTTTTAGTGAGACTCGAGATTGGAAGAAATAATTAGTCTGGAAATGACTGCTTGCAGTGTTAGCTTTAACACATTGGGATCAAATTCCTTTCTCCGCAATTTTAACAGAAGCTTTAACCTGTTTATTTGAAATGGTTTAATGCCTCTGTTAAGATAAGGGACAGAGAATGTCATACAAACTCAGTAAGTTATACACTGATATCACAAACAGGTGTTTCTACGCGAATCCTTTTCCCATAGAGTGTTGGATATGTGAAATTGACTTCCACCAATTGGTAATTCAATCTACTCCTGGTAAATCGAAGTTGTGTCTTGCACCAGGAAACATTAAGTTATCCAATCCCTTGAATAAGCAATATAAATAACACAGCAACTGGGGACTTTAGTGGTTAAAACATTAAATTAGAAGATAATTTGATTTCTTCTTCTTAGGCAGTCCCTCGGAACCGAGGATGACTTGCTTCCACATTAAAATGAGTTCTCGGGTGACCGATGAGTCCAATGAGACCTACAGTCTCTGTGACAGGTGGGGCAGACGGTGGTTGAAGGGGCGGGTGGGTGGGGTGCTTGGGTTGACGTGCGCTCCTTCCGCTGTTTGCGCTTGGCTTCCGCTTGCTCCCGGCGAACAGACTCGAGGCGTTCGGCGCCTTCCCGGATGCTTCTCCTCCACTTTGTGCGGTCTTGGTTTTAAGTGATTTTAAGCAACATTCAATTAACAAGAGCAGACTGTATATCAGTTGACCAACTAATTTAAAAGAGTTTGATGGCTATCTGATTAAGAAGGAAGGTGATGATAACGGTCCACACCAACGATCAGTGCTACTATCAACCATAATGGGTCACGTGCTGTGGAGACCATGGATGACTTTCCAGCGTAATGCAACCATCCAGAGATGGAAGCAACAAGTGTGGCTTTTACCTCCCTCCTTATTCTGCCAATTTTCTTCCCTCCCTTTTTCCTCTCTTCAAAGCATTGACTTCTTCCACAGGCACAGTGTTTCCTCCGACATGTCACCCAAGTGGCCATCTTTTGATATGTAAGCCTGAACAACGAGTAGTGGCAGGAGTTTGATCGTGAGAAGCGTCACAGCTCAGCCCACTCCTGTCCTCACTGAGCCGCCACATGTGTGCACTTCCAGCAAGGGTCTCCGGACAGCAGTCAGAGCAGGAGCCCTGGTTCATTTTCCCTTTCCTATCAAACGGACATTGAGACCAATTGTGGTACCCCTGAGGTCAGCTAACCCAACGGAGACTGAGGATCAAACTGGGATCTTTCTGATTTGTGTGGCTGAGCTACACACTCGGTAAACTTGCCAACCAAACAGGCGGACCTATCAGCATGGGCTGTGAAGTTCATTAATATTCTGCAGCTTTGCTTGATTATGGGAAAGGGGTTGGGATCAATTCACACAGCTTTGTCTTCTCGGAGGTTTACATCCAGTTAGTTGCCTGTCTCAGGAGATTGAGTGGATTGGATAACAACAACAACAACAACTCCTTGTATTTATATAGCGCCTTTAATACATAGAAACATAGAATCTAGGAGCAGGAGTAGGCCATTCGGCCCGTCGAGCCTGCTCCGCCATTCAATACGATCATGGCTGATCATCCAAATCCAGTACCCTGTCCCTGCTTTAATCCCCACAGTACACATATCCCACCCTACCCCCGTAACCCCACGTATTTAATTCCCCCTAACATATCCCATCCTATCCCCATAACCCCACATATTTAATCCCCCCTAACACTAAGGGTCAATTTATCATAGCCAAATCAACCTAACCCACACATTTTTGGACTGTGGGAGGAAACCGGAGCACCCGGAGGAAACCCACGCAGACACGGGGAGAATGTGCAAACTCCACACAGACAGTCACCCGAGGTCAGATTCGAACCCGGGTCTCTGGCGCTGTGAGGCACCAGTGCTAACCACTATGCCACCGTGTTGCCCACACATGTAGTAAAACGTCCCAAGGGGCTTCACAGGAGTGTTATAAAACAAAATTTGACACCGAGCCACATAAGGAGAAATTAGGGCAGGTGACCAAAAGCTTGCTCGAAGAGGTAGGTTTTAAGGAGTGTCTTAAAGGAGGAAAGAGAGGTAAAGAGGCAGATTGGTTTAGGGAGGGAATTCCAGAGCTTAGAGCCTTGGCAGCTGAAGGCACGGCCACCAAAGGTTGAGCGATTAAAATCAGGGATGCTCAAGAGGGCAGAATTAGAGGAGCGCAGATATCTCGGGGGGTTGTGGGGCTGGAGGAGATTACAGAGATAGGGAGGGGCGAGGCCATGGAGGAATTTGAAAAAAAGGGTGAGAATTTTGAAATCGAGGCATTGCTTAACCGGGAGCCAATGTAGGTCAGCGAGCACAGGGGTGATGGGCGAACGGGACTTGGTGCGAGTTAGGACACGGGCAGCCGAGTTTCGGATGACCTCGGGGTAGAACGTGTGAGGCCAGCCAGGAGTGCTTTGAGAGTCCAAACTTGGATAAATTGGACACGATATGTGAATGGAATAAGGTTCAAGTGCCAAATGGCCTTTTCTTGTTCTAAACATTCTTGTAGAATGGATTCAGACTTCAGAGGTTCTGCTTTTGGATTAGCTGAAGAATTCCAAAGAAATGTGGGAGCAGACATTCTCAAAGGTCAAATCTGGTCAAAGAACTGCTGTAACTCTAATCAGTGAGCAGCCATCAATTCCATAAGTAGACTGTGCTGGAGACATGGACTGAATGCCCGGTAAATGTCTGCCGTGAGTCTCAGTAAGATTACAGTCATCAGCAACAGTGACGTCGGTGGCAGCACTCAGCCCCATGTACTGGTCATTGGCAGTATGTTGCCATAGTGCTTAGCCAGACCAACCTGCAACACTTTCTTACTCACTTGTGGGTTACAGGGCGTGGTGGCAATGATCATTGATGGTCTCGGAAACAGTTTATGGCCACAGTTTATTAGCGGTAAAGCAGCACGTAATTCAGCCATTAGGGTGGCAATACGAGTGCTGCAAGCTGGCCTCAATGCTCCTGAACTGGGGGGGGGGGGGGGGGGAATTGGCCAGGATTTTCACCCTTGCTAGTCATCCAGTGATCCCCCTGCTGAAAGGTCTGCATCTGTGGATGGTGGCCTTGGCTGTGGTCTCCCGTATCTGCCAATGCCTTGCCATCGCTCACTGCTTGAACTGAAAGACGAGCCACTTGAGTGAAGTACTGGAGGGTGACTGGTGCCTGCTGAGGGCGCCAACACTTTTAGGAGAGGCGGCCTGACAGAAAATTGGCTAAAAGAATCGATTTTTAAAAAAGGTATTCCGTCAGTGGAGAAATATATCTATGTTGAATGATGTTCTTCAGTTTAACCAGTATTTGGCAAATACTTTAATGCATTTTGAAGTCCACATTGTTTTGATTTAATAGATTAATTTCTTTCCATGCACTTTAAAAGAATTTTCATTATCTAGCACTCAGTATAAAACAGTTTCTTGGATGTGTTGGTGGATTCTGTAATTGGATTGCAAATGCTTTGCCAATCAATGTCTCTATTCATATTAAAGTAAAATAGTGGATAATTTAACTAGTGACGGGCCTTTTTCCTTGCTGGCCACCATCATGTCCTGCTTTCCTGGGGTCACCACATGCCATTCCTGGAAGCAATAAGGTCCGATTAGTGGAAAACTAGTCAGTTCTAACAGTCTTAACCCAAACTATTTCCGAACGGGCATGAGTCCATTGCACAACACTACCCAGAATTTAGCATCAATTAACATTAAATTGGTAACCTCACGAAGAGAGGTTCAGAGGATGTCTGTCTGTTCTGTTCTGCCCCAGGGCAGGTCCTAACTCAAGTCTCCCACATGAGATTCTTGAGTTACTTATAGGGCAGAGTAGTTGAGGTGATTTCTCATTGCCTTCCTCACAGTTTTTATTTTCAGAATAGATCCTCCTTAAGTTGGCTTCATCCAAGGCTAAATAATCGCATCTCTCCTTTACGATCGGACCCATCAGACGCGAGCACTCCTGCTGGCCTTCAACCCAGTGTTCCGAGCCGGCGCACCGGTCTCCGCTCACTGGGGCTGTCTGGAGTGGGGCCCAAACCCAACCCTTCTGACACGGAGGTGGGAATACTACCACTGAGCCAGTGGTCACTCTGTCCGGACACGTGTTCCCCGCTGGATGTCAATCAAGTATTTGGAGACCATATTCTAGTTTCCACTCGACAGGGCTGTCTGAAGTTGGGCTTGAACCCTTTGCCTTCTGACGCAGAGGTGGGAATGCCACCACTAAGCCAAGGCTCACTCTCGTAAAGGATGTTAGAAACAGAAATAGCACACAGGTGCAATAAGAAGCGCCGTTCTAATGCTGTATTCAGCTCTATTGTTGGGGGCGGAGTACAAAGAGCTTGATTTTTCACCTAATCCATGCTGTATCTCACCTGAAAGTACCGGGATTGGGTGCAAAAAAGTGGGAAAATATTTCATTTCCCTTCCATCAACCCAAATATGTAATAGACTAGTTCATGAGTAAGTATTTGAAGCAGAGGAAAGTACGGGACAATGGGGAGAGACGGAGCAGTCGGATTCATTTTGGATTGCTCTAACAAAGAGCCAGTACAAACATGATGGGCCGAGTGGCTGTAAACTTTTAGGCCTCTGCGATTCCGGACCAGCTTCCAGCCTTGCAATCGTCGTCTTACTTTTATAAATGACATTGAATTGCGGTCAACCCTGGCCTATTTTGCAAGTGATATGAGGCATGTATTTACCTGCAATGCCCTCCCAGGCTCGCTCTCTTGCCTGTGGTAGGGAGGATGCACCTTTGGGATCAGGTCAATGGTGGGGAGCTGAGTGCGGTGCGAACAGCTGGCTTCGACTTGTGCTATGTTACTGAGTTCTGCGTGAGGCTCCCAAAAACTTTGGTCATGTTGGGCAACTCTTCAAACTTTTCCTTCGCATCGCCTTTCAGGGTCCCGCTCTGCTCTTGCTGCCATTGTTCCCAGGAGTTGGTGGACTGCTTTGCTTTAATGTGCATTCCAACGTGCCTCCTTGTTATTAGCGTGTGGTCTGTTATGCTAAATATGTTAATGGCGAGAGATGTTTGATTCTTTTGCGGTGCATTCGAGGAGCCTTGGGTTTGCTAAAATGGAAAATGCATTTTTCTTGTCAAAGTACCTTGTGCTGCAGCAGCTCTTTTGTCTAACTGCGCTCTGGGAAGGATCAGCGTGTTCTCAGCTTGTGAAATTGAGCACATGACTAATTGTTTCTGGCAGCGCACAAGCATATTTTCACTTGTAGTGAGACGGTACTGAGCTTGCACTGAGGCTGCTTTCTGGGGATGAGGTCATCCCAATTGCTCATGTCTCGGGTAAAGTGAACGCCATCAGCAAATGTAATGGGGAGGATGGATTTTGAGTGTCGAGGCGGTGCATTTGGTGGTCAGTGAGAGTAGGTGGATAGTACTTGTATCTCACCTCGGATTGAAACATTAAACTGAAGCCCCGCCTACCTGTTCAGGTGGACATCAAAGATCCCACGGTGCCACTCGAAGAAAAGCAGGGGAGTTCTGCTGGCCAATATTTATCCCTCAACCGACACCACCGAACAGATTAACCGGCCATTTATTCCGTTTCTTATTTGTGGGATCTTGCTGTGCGCAAAATGGCTGATGTTTGTGCCTATAAAAAAAGTGACCGCGCCTCAAAAGTAATTCCTTGGCTGTGAAGCGTTTTGGGAATTCCTGAGTAAGTGAAAGGCGCTATATAAATGCAAGCTCTTTCTTTAGAGTACGTGAGGACAGGCTTGCTTTCTTTTTGTTAGCAGCTTCAGCTGTCCTCATTGACTGATTCCCATCAATCCCCCTGACCACCATTCGCTCTGCAGGCTTTGCAGAGCTGGTTTTCTTTCTTATTTCACTTCAGGTTGTTTTGGTGATCCGTTTAGAGTCACGCTCTAGCATGTGTTTGCTGTCTCTGGGTAAGTGCTTATCCTGCACATTTAGCAATGTACATATAAAGCTATTCCAGTTATCCTCAATAAAGATGTTATTAAACAATTCCCTCCAGTCTAGGGGTGGGCAATAAATACTGGCCTTTGCGAGCGATGCCCACATCCCAAGAATCACTTTTTTAAAAGTCAATTTGTTTAAACACTCTCTGAGCCCCTTAATGTTGGCCTCTTTCGAATTGTACACCTGGATATTATTGGTGTGTTGAGGCTGCCGCGAAACACGAATGGAGGCTGAATCCATATGTGGAAAACACGAAACTTTTATTCACTGCATGCTACACAAAATGGCTGAGAGAAAGCTGCTCCCAGAATTCTCTGCTAAAAACTCCTAGAATTCTCTGGGTAAAACCTGAGGCCCCGCCCCCTTTTGCCTTAAAGGTAATGTGCCTTAAAGGGGAAGGGGCTGGAAATTTGTCCACAGACGGAAGAGTGGATTATGCCCGTTTTAGGTGGCAATCCGCCACACAGCTCCCCCCAGAATCCGCTTAGGAGGTGTGGACAAGACAGTGCGGCGGTCTGATGGGCCGGGCAGAGCGGCTCTTGTAGGACGCCGGTGGACATGGAACGGCCGGGCGTGGAGCAGCCGGGTGAACCGGCTTGAGGGCAGGTCGGCCGCGTGGAGGTGGACGAGCTACAGGGACATGCTCACCGGGCTCCGAGTGTGCTGGCTTGAGTCGGTCCACCGACACTTTTTCGGTCCTGTCGCCCACTTGCAGGGTGAAAAATTTGTCCCCAGCCTGTAGCACCTTGTAGGGCCCGTCGTACGGGAGTTGAAGGGGTCCGCGGTGGGCGTCGTGCCGGACGAAAACAAACCATGCCTGGTGCAGGCTTAGTGGGACGTGTGAGGTGGATTCGCCGTGCCAGGCAATGGGCACCGGGGCGAACTGCAGCGCCGGTGAGGCGAAGTCGTGGCGTTGCTGGTCGGCTGACCAGGGTGTCGTGGCGGTGGGCAGGAACTCGCCGGGTACGCGCAGCGGCTGACCATACACAAGCTCTGCTGCCGATGCGTGGAGGTCTTCTTTAACCGCGGTGCGCAGGCCGAGGAGGACCCACGGAGGTCGGTCGGTCCAGGCGCCGTCCTGGAGGCTGGCTCGAAGAGATGCCTTCAAGGATCTGTGGAACCGCTCACACAGTCCGTTGGCTTGGGGGTGGTACGCTGTGGTGCGGTGGATGGTCACCCCGAGATTGCGTGCGATGGCGGTCCAGAGTTCAGAGGTAAATTGCGGACATCTGTCCGATGTCATGTCGGAGGGGACACCGAACCGTGCGACCCAGGTGCTGACGAAGGCTCTGGCGATGTCGGCAGTGGTGGTAGAGGTTAGTGGAATTGCCTCAGGCCAGCGTGTGGTGCGGTCAACGATGGTCAGCAAGTGCGTGTGGCCTTGCGATGGCGGCAGGGGCCCAACGATGTCCACGTGGATGTGGTCGAATCTCCGCGAGGGGACGGTAAACTCCTCGAGGGGTGCTTTCGTATGTTGCTGTACCTTGGCCCGTTGGCAGGCTAGGCAGGAGTTGGCCCAAGTACGCACATCCTTGCGAAGGCCGCGCCAGACAAAGCAGTTGGCTACCAATTTGATGGATGCGCGGGCGCCGGGGTGGGAGAGGTTGTGGAGAATGTCGAATACCCGGCGGCGCCAGGACGCTGGGACGACGGGCCGAGGTTGACATAGGGATATGTCGCAGTTGACCGTGACTGCGGTCGGGCCACAGGCGACGTCGGCCAGGCGTAGCCCTGGTAGGTTGGTGGGTGCGGAGAGCAGATCAGGGTCGGTGCTCTGGTCTGCTGCGAGTTGAGCGTAGTCGACTGCTAGGTGTGCGGCGTGGATGGCGGGGCGGGAGAGGCAGTCGGCTACCACATTGTCTCGGCCGGAGACGTGTTGGATGTCCGTGGTGAACTCGGACACTGTCGCGAGCTGGCGCTAATGCCTGGCGGACCAGGGGTCGGTTGTCTTTGCCATTGCGAATGTCAGGGGCTTGTGGTCGACAAACACAGTGAAGGGGTGGCCCTCAAGCAAAAACCGGAAATGGCGGACCGCCAGGAACAGCGCGAGGAGCTCGCGGTCGAAGGTGCTATACTTGACCTCCGGATGGCGTAGTTGGCGGCGGAAGAAGGCAAGTGGTTGCCAGGCGCCGTCGACCCACTGCTCATACACGGCGCCGACCGCGTGGTCGGAGGCGTCCGTGGTGAGCGCTACCCTGGCATTGGGCCGTGGGTGCGCGAGCAGGGTGGCGTTGGCGACGCGGTCTTGGTGGAATCAAAGGCGGCGGACGCGTCTGCCGTCCATTCGACCGCCATCTTGCCGCTCCTGCCCCGGAGGGCTTCATACAGGGGCCTCATGAGGGACGCCGCTTTGGGGATGAAGCGGTTATAGAAATTCACCATCCCGAGGAACTCCTGGAGGCCTTTGATGGTGGTGGGGCGGGGAAATTGTTGGACGGCCTGCACCTTGGTGGGCAGGGGAATGGCCCCAGCATGGGTGATGTGGTGGCCGAGGAAGTCGATCTTGTCCAGGCCGAACTGGCATTTGGCTGGGCTGAGGATGAGCCCGTGGTCGCTGAGGCGCCCGAACAGGATGCGAAGGTGTTCGAAGTGTTCCTGCTTGGAGGAACTGGCTACCAGGATGTCATCCAGGTAGACGAACAGGAACTTCAGGTCCCGAAGGACCGAGTCCATGAGCCGTTGGAATGCCTGGGCCGCGTTTTTGAGGCCGAAGGGCATCCGCAGGAACTCGAACAGGCCGAAGGGGGTGATTACGGCCGTAATGGGGACGTCCGCGGGGTGGACGGGGACTTGGTGGTAGCCGCACACCAGGTCGACCTTGGAAAAGACTGAGCGGCCGGCCAGTCTAGCCGAGAAGTCCTGAATGTGTGGCACGGGGTACCGATCAGGGGTGGTGGCGTCATTGAGGCGGCGGTAATCCCCGCAGGGGCGCCAACCTCCGCCTGGTTTGGGGGCGATGTGGAGTGGGGAGGCCCAGGGACTGTTGGAGCGGCGGATGATGCCGAGCTGTTCCATGGTGGCAAACTCGGTCCGCGCGATCTCCAGTTTGGCCGGGTCCAGCCTGCGGGCGTGGGCATACACTGGGGGGCCTGTGGTGGGGATGAAGTGTTCCACCCAGTGTTGGGCGGCCTCCGCGGAGAAGGTCGGATTGGTAAGGGCCGGGAATTCGGCCAGGAGTGCCGAGTAGTCATCCGTGGCCCGGGCGTGGCACTGTGACGCCATGTCGGCGGATTGACGGGGGGCCATGGCGCCCAGGATGGGGGACATGGTGTTCATGTCCACGAGGCGGTGACGAGGGATGTCTACCAGTAAGCCGTGGGCACACAGGAAATCTGCGCCGATGAGGGGGGAGAGCACGTTGGCAGTGATGAACTCCCATCGGTAGCGGTGACCAGCGAGGTCGAGGGTGACTGTCCGGGTGCCATACGTCCGGATTTCCGAGCCGTTAGCAGCAGCCAGCGCCGGTCCTCGTTCGCCCTTTTGGATGTCGAGGGAGGAGGCCGGGATGATGCTGTGCTGAGCCCCAGTGTCGCACAGGAACCGGCGGCCGGTTTTGTCATCCGTGACGAACAGCAGGGAGCCCGCGTAGCCCACGGCCATCGCGGGGGCAGGACCGGGGGCGGACTTGAAAGAGCAGGGAGGTGTGCACCGTTGTGCCCTGGCGCCGAACCGTGCGTGGTAGTAACAGTGGCCCGGGTTAGTGGGGCGTGAAGGCCCCGTGGGCCTGGTGACAGGCCCTTGTGGCCGTGTGCTGGATGGTGAGGGGCGCGCCCAGGCATTCGCTGCCAGGTCCGGAGTGACGTCGCAGCTGGAGTGAGCGGACAGCAGCTTGTCGGCCTCATCGGCCAGGGCTTCCAAGTTCATGAGGCCGGACGCCACGATCGCTGGGCGGATGCCGAGAGGGAGCTGGTGGATGAACAGCATGCGGAAGAGGGATTTGGGTGGGCTCTCGTCGGTGAGGGAGAGCATGTGGGAGAGGAGGTCTGACGGTGATGCATCACTGAGGCCTGGAAGGTCGAGGAGGTGGCAGTTTCGCTGATATGCCGAGGCCGTAAATTTTTTAAGGAGCGCTGTTCTGAGATGTGCGTACTTGCCTTCCTCTGGTGGGTTCTGCAGCGTTGTCCAAACCTTCGAAACTGCGGCGCTACTGAGTGATGTGACGAGATAGTCGTACTTCGTCCCATCTGTGGTGATATTTCGCAGCCGGAAGCGAGATTCAGCTTGGAGAAACCAGGCTTCGGGCTGGTTTTCCCAAAACTCCAGCAGTTTCACGGAAACTGCGTTCATGTCCGCCATTGCAGTGCTCAGAATACGTTCTGAGCGTCGGGGTCACCAATGTTGAGGCTGCCGCGAAAACACGAATGGAGGCTGAATCCATATGTGGAAAACACGAAACTTTTATTCACTGCATGCTACACAAAATGGCTGAGAGAAAGCTGCTCCCAGAATTCTCTGCTAAAAACTCCCAGAATTCTCAAGGAAAAACCTGAGGCCCCGCCCCCTTCTGCCTTAAAGGTAATGTGCCTTAAAGGGGAAGGGGCTGGAAATTTGTCCACAGACGGAAGAGTGGATTATGCCCATTTTAGGTGACGATCCGCCACAGGTGCTTCATAGTGTTGAATCCCAGATCATGTTGAATATGATCTTTTGTGGTTGCTATCACCCGGGGCAGGGTTGGGTTAATACACGAGCCCTTACCCAGGGGGCCCCGTGCAAATATGGGCCTTCTGGTAAAACCCGCCATAACGAGGTTTCCTGGGGTCTCCAGGAATTTTAAGATTTGCTTCCGCCTGTGGCCTTTCCTCGCCGTCTCGCAGCGCAGCCCCACCCCGGGTTATGCAGAATCATAGAATCGTACAGCACAGAAGGAGGCCATTGATGTGTGCCGGCTCTTTGAAAGAGCTGTCCAATTAGTCCCACTACCCTTCTCTTTTCCCCATAGCCCTGCAAACTTTTGCTTTTCAAGAATTTATCCAATTCCTTTTTGAAAGTTACTATTGAATCTGTTTCACCAATCTTTCAGGCAGTGCATTCCAGATCATAACAACACGCTGCGTAAAAAAATTCTCCTCATCCCCCCTCGCTCTTTTGCCAATTATTTTAAATCTGTGCCCTCTGTTTACCGACCCTTCTGCCAGGGGAAACAGTTTCTCCCCATGTACTCTATCAAAACCCCATAAAATTTTGAACACCTCTATTAAAACTCCCTTTAACCTTCTCTGCTCTAAGGAGAACAACCCCAGCTTCTCCAGTCTATCCACGTAACTGAAGTCCCTCATCCCTGGAATAATTCTAGTCAACCTCCTCCGCACCCTCTCCAAGGCCTTGACATCCTTCCTAAAACGTGTTTCTTGGAACTTCTCACGTGAGGCACTACAGCTTTCGGCACCAAACCCTTCCTGCCCCCAGTCTCATGAATACTCCTAAAAGGCTGCGATGTAGAGCCGTCAACCCCAGGGAAATAGTCGGCACGACAGTGTGAGTTATAAGAACATAAGAAATAGAGCAGGAGTAGGACATTTGGCCCTTCGAGCCTGCTCCGCCATTCAATAAGATCATGGCTGATCTTTTACCTCATCTCCACATTCCTGCACTATCCCCATATCCCTTGATTCCCTTAATATTCAAAAATCTATCGATCTCTGTCTTGAATGTATTCAACGACTGAGCCTCCACAGCCCTCTGGGGTAGAGAATTCCAAAGATTCACCACCCTCTGAGTGAAGAAATTTCTCCTCATCTCAGTCCTAAATGGCCGACACCATACTCTGAGACTGTGACCATGGGTTACCATAATCCATAAATTCAATGGGCTGGTCTTGGTCTTGATATAGATCCAAGTGAAATTACTTAAAATTGCCGTGGCAGTATTTTAGCAGATATATTAATCTTGAATATTTATAGTAATCACCCGATTTTCTGTCTCCTGATGAATTCCAGTCTAATGATGAATAAATGGGAGGCATTTATTTCCTGCCATTCTTTCCTCCATAAAAGGCTTCCCTGTTAAATTAAGGAGTTGAAAGAAGTATCTGATTGCAGGCCAATTCAATTATTTTGAGGAGATGGTGCATGTAGCAGATATATCTTGAACCGTTCTTATTGAGAATATACGGCAATTGAAATTGCTATTTTATGTCGTTGATTATAATTAGACACTGATAGTAGATATTTGCTGCTGTATAATACAGCTGGGCTATCAAACCTACAGAATCTACTGTCTGCTGTTATTTTGTGCGTGTGTATGTGAGAGAGAAAATTAAACAGCTTCATTTAAGTGTAGTATATGGTGGGAGGATTTGCTTTATTATTAATGCAGTATGTAATATAGGTCTATTGGCGGCGGGGGGAGGAGGTGAAGTTGCGCGGAGTGTGTGGAGAGGCCCCCGAATGTTCATGGTGTCCAGCGCACCAATAATTCTTAACCTGGTTCTGATCCAGGGGTGTCATGACTTCTGTCTGTTGTGTGCCACCTGGGTCACTTACCATTACCAAAGCACGATGCGCGCAGCCACTGCTGGCTTCCCTGGCGCAATCAGGCATCATTTTTACTAACTCAGACTCTAAGCCACTTGGCCATTCCTAATTTATATTCAGTTGGTTTAAATCCCCTGTTGGTATAACCCTTCTATATTTACATTCCCTTCTTATCTCTTCCTGTAGTACACTGTCTTCCTTCTTATTCTGATCCGACATCTTTGTTAGCTTTGCGCTTAAAGACAGCCAGATTTACTAGAACGAAAGAAAAAATTCCTTGCCATCTGAAGATTCAAAAGTAGAATGGTTCCAGGGATGAGGGACTTCAGTTATGTGGAGAGACTAGAGAAGCTGGGGTTGTTCTCCTTAGAGCAGAGAAGGTTAAGAGGAGATTTGATAGAGGTGTTCAAAATCAAGAACCGTTTTGATAGTGTAAATAAAGAGAAACTGTTTCTAATGGCTGAAGGGTCGGTAACCAGAGGGCCCAGGTTTAAGGAACCAGAGGCGACATGAGGAAACATTTTTATACACAGTGATCTGGAATGCACTGCCTGAAAGGGCGGTGGAAGCAGATTCAATAGTAACTTTCAAAAGGGAATTGATAAATACTTGAGGGAAAAAATTTACAGGGCTATGGGGAAAGAGCAGGGGAGTGGGACTGATTGGATAGCTCTACCAAAGAGCACAGGCATGATTGGCCCAATGGCCTCCTTCTGTGCTGAATCATTCTATGACTCCAGGTGGTGACTGCAGTGGGTAGCTGTACAATACTTTTTAAAATCTTACACGTAATTTGATTGCAGCTGGCTTTACATTTTGTCAGTTTAAAAATGATATGCAGCATCCATTTAAAAGTGAAAGCTTTAATGTTTCAGCAATGGACAATGGTTTCGATTTTGACAATTTGTCTGAATTAAGGTCTGCTGCACTTGAAGTGGAAAAAGTTGCAGGGCTATAGGGAAAGAGCAGGGGAGTAGAACTAATTGGACGGCTCTTTCAAAGAGCTGGCACAGGCACGATGGGCCGAATGGCCATCTTCTGTGCTGCATCATTCTATGGCTCTATGATTCTAGAGAGTACCTTTGAGTTGTACATTGCGTTTGTGCAGAAGGATGAAAAGAAAATAAACAGCTTGCCTTCTCACACTCTGCATGCAATTAGTTGCTTTGAGGTCATGATGTGGAGATGCCAGCGTTGGACTGGGGTGGACAAAAATGAGAAGTCGCACAACACCAGGTTATAGTCCAACAGATTTATTCTGGGAGATTCTCTCACTGCTAACTTACCTGAGGAAGGAGCGACAGCTCCGAAAGCTTGTAAAATTAAATAAATCTGTTGGACTATAACCTGGTGTTGTGCGACTTCTCATTTTTGCTTTGAGGTGCCATCATAGTTGTCACACAGGCAAATGCCGCCGCCATCTTGGGTACAGCAATGTTCCACAAACAGCACTGAAACCTGTTTTCACTGGGGTTTGTGGAGGGAGGAATGTTGGCCGAGACACCGAGAACTCCTTTGCTCTTCTTTCAATAGTGGAATAGAAATCCTTAACTCCACCTGAATCACAAGACCATCATATCAAAAAAACGGCACCTCAAACAGCGCAGAGCTCCCTCGGTTGGAAAGTTGGTCATGGTCGATGCTGCCACCTTCTCCATAGATGGAAGATTAAAGCATCCCCATCATGCGACTGTGGAGCTCCTAATCAGACCCTGGAGCACATCATTGAGCACTGCCCTCAGAGGAAATTCGCAGACAGCCTACAAGATATCCACGCTGTTACACCGAAGCTTTGGTCTGGATATCTGACTTAGATATTGACATTTGATTTGTTTTGCTACTACCATACCAAAGAAGAGGAAGTTGGGAAGTCAGCCTAGATTATGTGCTTAAACCCAGAAGTAGCCTTGAATCAACTCCAGGATAATTAGTGAACAATCTTTCTCAACAGTTTGTATGCAGGTCTGTCTTTTCTACCCTGGTGTATCAGAATTCTCCTCATTTATCTTTTGTGCCTCATCTCCAGCAAGAATCCGCCTAAATTCAGGTTAACAACTCTCTTGCGTGAAACTATACAAGAATGGCTGACACTTGCCATCTCCTTGGATAGGCATTTCTGCCAATGTAAAATACGTAACCATATATAGGGAATGTAAAGTAACTGATAATTATACCTGCATACAGAACCCATGTACGAATGTGCAGAACTAGGAAAGACCCTGGGCCTGTAATTCCACCGGAGGGGTGCTGAGGGAACAGAATGTTATCTCTGCACCGAGACTGTGCTGGGGGAAGCGGGGGGTTGGGCTTGCACAGGAGGGTTCATTATCCTCTGTATTTGGGGGCATTCCGGGACACGGCTTGACAGCCCTGGCAATTGCTCAATGGGAGCAAGCTCATCCAGCTGTACCGGTACAAAGAGGGGAGGTCCACTGGAGCCCAGCCTCCCTGCACCTCTTAAAGCTGTCTCCCTCGGATTGTCAGTCTAATTTTATTGGAATTATTTACTTTGCGGCCTACTTGGATTGATTATTGAAGTTCATTTTTCTTGTTCCTCTTCAGTTCCACTTACTGTTTGATTTGTAATCGACCAGGTACCAGTCGCGGGTGTTTCCCACTGTCATGTGCACCAGCGCCCACTGGTAGTGTGAGCATTCCTTTGACACTCCTCCCGTCCTCTGGGAACCTCCGTAATATTGCCAGATTCCGCCCCTGCCTCAGCTCATCTGCTGCTGAATCCCTCACCCATCCCTTTGTTACCTCTAGACTTGACTAGTCCAAGGCTGTCCTGGACATCCTCCCATCTTCCACCCTACGTAAACATAAGCTCATCCAAAACTCTGCTGCCTGTATTCTAACTCGCATCAAGTCCCATTCACCCGTCACCCCTGTGCTCGCTGACCTACATTGGCTCACAGTCCAGCAAGGCCTCAATTTTAAAATTCTCATGTTTGTTTTCAAATCCCTCCATGGCCTCGCTCTGCCCTATCTGCCTACACCCCTTCGAGATCTCTGCACTCCTCCGATTCTGGCCTCGTGCGCAACCCCGATTTTAATCGCTCCACCATTGGCGGCCGTGCCTTCAGTTGCCGAGGCCCTGAGCTCCGGAATTCCCAGCCTAACTTATAATCAATCAAGGGATATGGTGATAGGGCGGGAAAGTGGAGTTGAGGTCGAAGATCAGCCATGATCTTATTAAATCCCATCTCTGCTGGGCTCTCTGATTAGTGCTGGGCTACTCTTTTAACTCAGACGGGGCATTTCTTCACACTGTCCACATGTCTTTCACCTCTCACATGGTTGCGGAGGAATAGGAAAGGTCTCGTCATGATGTGCCAGCCAGCATGAGTGTGCTGGGTAGGCTTGATGATGGACCAGCTGACCTTTCCTTGCCCGTCATTTTCGTATGTTCGCATGCAATCTGAAGGATTGCTTCTTCTCAATTTGATGCACTGTGCATTATCTAAAGCACCTACCTGCCTGTTAAGGGGATTCAGCGTGACTGCTGCTGGGGCTTTTTTCTGATTGGTTGCTCACTTGTGCTTTAATTGTAACCAGAGCCACTGCTTTAAGGTGACTGAATGCGTCAAATTCTGCCCCTATTGCACAGGATTCGGGCATCTTTCTCCTAGCTTTGGAGATTGGGTTCAGTAGTTCCGTGTTTTATGCTGATTACGTCAAATTCCGTTTTCATTACACGATTTAAAGGGGCTGGTTTAATGAACGCCCACCACTGATGTCACGTTAAATGAATGGGACAGAAAGTTGTGGACAGTGGACCCGAAACCTCCTGATACATGCGGCTGGTAAAGTCTCACTTAGCTCACAATCGGTGCACTAGCAGCAAACTAAACCCCTCACTAACATACATCGCACTACTCGGTAGAATATCTCAATTACCAATATGTTAAATGTCAATTTTTCAAGCAGTCTGTGTTAGCACAACCGCTTCGTACAGAAACCGAGGCGCCTGGTGTCAGGAAGCTGGGCGAGAAAGAAACTCAAATTAAAATTCATCCATTTACCGTTCGGAGGAGTGTTAGTTCTGACAGCCTAATAACACGCAGGATACCGCCTTTTACTGGTATCTGCCCACAGCTTTGATATGTTGCAGGATCTAGCATGTGTTCATCGCTGACTGGACGGAATTTGAAACAGCTTCTCTGATTTTATCAACTGATTCAGCTGGACAACAAAAATGTCAGACAGATAGAAACCTTTACATTGAAGGCTGGGAACTGCAGTGACATTTTGTACTTGAAAGAAAGAACTTGCTTTTATATAGCACCTTTCACGACCTCGCAACGTCCCAAAGCGCTTCACAGCCCATGGTCGGGATCAATCCAAGATCTCCTAGTATTAGCCAATTGAAATGCATGCAAATGAATGGTAACATGGTTTTAAACTGTCCATGTGGCTCTACGGTAAGCACCTCAGTGACCATAAAGACAACCAGCTTGGACACCCTTCACTGGCCAGTGCAAGCTTCTCAACCAGCAGTCATGCTAACGAGGGGAGGTGGCAAAACAAATCTGTGGCTAATCGCAGGAACAACTCTGGAAAGTTTCCCCCTGACTCCATGGGGTGGGTTTTCAACTTGCCCTCCAGATAATCCGATGGTCTCTATAACGTTCAGCTAATCTGCACTGCCAGTAATAACAGCGAACGAATAGCGTTCACCGTTACTACGCCTCTGAAACTGACCGCAACTTCAGGATGTAGCACATGCGCATCCTAACACGGAAATCCTGAAGTTGCGGTCAGTCATTCCCTGCTCCGCCACTGGCTGCACCGTGGACTTGTCCTCCCCCCCCTCCCCCTCCCCCGCCCCCCATAGCCGTCAATCAGGGAAATCAGGGAAACTGATGAAAACGTAGGCTTTTCTGCGGTAATATCGCAGTTAAATACCCCATTAAAAGTTAGCCCTTGTTGGATTAGGTGTATCTGAGGTTTTAACAGCGTGTTGACTGCTAAACAAACGTTATGGCCCTGAAAAACTAATTTTAATTTTGTGGAGTGACAAATTTCTCCATTTTAATAAAAAAATTACAATTTTTAAGAAACTTAAAAAAAATATATAATTCTAAAAGTTTGTTCATATTTATTTCGGGTTTACCTTTTCCCTGTGTGAGAGCCCCAATCTTTGTTTTGCTCTCTGTAGCATTTAAAAAAGTCAGAATAAAGGGAGCTTCTTCACTGCCTGGGTTCCCTGTCTATGAGAATTCTGCATTGTGATTGGCTGCTTAGACAGCTTGTTGCCGTCACAGCGGCTTGCGCTAGGAATTCCCACTACACTGTACTGATCTCAGCTGAACGTCGGAAAAGCCGAACTTCTTGCCACAGAGATCAAGGGGTATGGGGAGAGAATGGGAATATGGTATTGAGATAGAGGATCAGCCATGATCATATTGAATGGCGGAGCAGGCTCGAAGGGCCGAACGGCCTACTCCTGCTGCTATTTTTCTATGTTTCTATCTTTGTGGGAAGCTTTCTTCGGGGCCAGCGGTGAATGCCTTTGCATCGCCGCTGACCGTAAATGATGGCCCAATCAGTCTAACTCCTGGAGGCCGTGGTGCAGCATTATAACAGTAACATCAACAATAATAACAACTTGCACCTTTAACAAATTAAAACATCCCAAAGCGAGAGATGAGAAAATAACTGGACATCAAGAAATAGTGGGAGAAGGATTAGGGAAGTGAGCAAAGGCAAGGTCCATGAGGTAGGTTAGAAAGAGGGTTTTGAAGGAGGGAGAGAGAGAACGAGGTGGACGGATTTAGAGAGAGAGTACTCCAGAGTTGGATGAAGGATCTGCCGCTGGAGGTGGAGTGGAGGCAGGGCTGGATATGCAGCATTGGAAGAGAAGAATCCACATGCTGCAATGTAGGGTTGAAGGAGGTTGCAGAGTTGAAGAAAAAAACAAACTTGCATCTGAATAGCACTTTATAACATTTGCAGGATGTCCCAAAGCATCTCACAGCCAATCAATTACTTATGAAGCAAAGTCTCATTGTTATTACATAGACAAAAAGAGCAGCTAACCTCTACAGAGCAAGATCCCAAGCAGGTGGGATTGTTTGAGGGAAGCTTCTGAGCCAGGGTGCTTCCCTGCTCTTCATTAAATTGCGTTATGGGATTGTTCATATCCACCTGAGATAGCAGACCGCTTAATGTCTTGTCCAAAAGCTGGCACCTCTGACAATGCAACACTCAGTACTTATCAATAGAAAAGGCTACCACTCAATGAATGGCCAGCTAGTGCATTTATCCTGCGACAGTCTACCAGCCTGCCAATATTCGTCCCTGACTGGAATGTGGCCGGATGGCTGTTGGGTGACAAGGGATAACCCCGACAGACGTGGCTCGTCACACCCCTCTAGAGCCCAACACGCATGAGCAACGCAGGTATAATGGAAGTCGGGAGATCACCAGGATGATTATTGAGCACCCCCATAGGGTTTACTGAAGATGAGGTTCAGGAGTCTCGACGGGTCTGGGGGCCTGAAAAGCCAAGTGTGTGTAATGTGAAGTGGGGAAGGAGTGCTGGGATGTGTTTTGGTTACGCAAGTGCTAGGATGTGAGAAAAGAATGGTGTTACTGTGTGGTGTGAAGAGAGAAAAGGAAGAGGCGAGTGTGCTTGGAATGAGAAAGAGAGGTGTTGCAGTGTGCCCTGGTGAGCGTATGCTGAAGGCAGTGATGGAGGGGAGAGAATTGTCGAGAGTGCTGGAGCAGGGGTGAAAGGAGTGTTGTCAGGTGCTGTTTTCTACTAATTTCAGTAACCAAGTTACGTTGTAGAGTTGCTCAATGATAAATCCAAGCAGGAAATTCAACCTCATTTTAAGAGATGCATCCCTGCTTTAAATAGGCCTTGGGAGTCACGCCTGAAATTGCGTGCGGCTGGTGGGTGGGTGGGCTGCCCGATCCCGGTGCGATCGGGAGAGCAGCCGATCTGTAAAAGGGGGATAAGACCCGGGAGTTAAAATTGCTTAGGGTTCACGCCGACGGCATCATGGAGGCTTGCCGCCAGCTCGATTCACGCCCGAGTTCAAATTGTGGCTTAAATTTTCAGTCCTGACAGACTGAATCACTCATGACTATAAAATAATTGTCTTTGCGCATTTTCTCTTTAAAAAAAAAATCATATTGGTTCAAAGCTCTGCTAGTAAGCTCATGTAAACTACAGTGTTACCCTGGTGATTGTTTAAGAGATGTTTATGTATGTTCTAATCAAAGTAAGAGACATTTCAATCTGCCGCACTCTCCCTCTTTTGACCTTTGAGTGAGATTGCGTAGAGCCAATTGAAGGCAGTTTGTATTTTTGAACTGTTCCTCTTGGAATTAGTTCTGGGAATACCCACAGCACGTAGGAGCTGTAATAGGCATGCACGAGAGAACATTTTCGTCCATATGATAGATGGGATTTAAACCCATTTCCCAAGAGTTAAGCGACAGTCTCGTCCCGACTGCATTGCTCTGCCACAACCCCCGGGAGTGAATTCTATGGGAAGAATCCGTGGAATTTGTGGTTGCAGCTTTGGGTTCAAAATGCTGATGGGGGGGGGGGGGGGGAATGAGGCAGAAGGGAAATCCACACAAGATGGGAATTGCTATCAGGAACTCTAATAGTTGTTCAAACAAGATGGCTCAGTGAGTGAACAGATTCTCCCTATTTGAATATTTGCTTAATTACATAGCACTATGAAAAAATAAGCAAAAGACGAGAATCTCTTTCAAAGAGCCGGCACAGGCACGATGGGCCAAATCGTCTCCTTCTATGCTGTATCATTCTATGATTCTATCTCCTAGATACAGATTATGCCCAGAGCAGAAGGTGCTTTTCATTTTCCAATCACTATTGCAAACCCTTTGAATTAAGCCCAGGCATGAATGGCGGCAAGAATTTGTGAAAGATATCACAGACTTGAACCCAGGTTGCAGGAGGAGCTCGCTGGCCTTTGAGAACTAGGCGACAGGAGAAGTTAGACAGTGCATAAGACCTGGATTATTTCTGGAGCTTCTCACGAAGATAAGTTAGAGATTGCGTGGTCCTGTCATCACAGGAGAAACTGGGCAGGCATGGGATTGCAGGAGAAACTGCATAGTAGATGGGATTTTTGACCACCGGGTGAAGCTGGACAGTGTATGGGACCCAGACCACTGGGGAATGTGTATGGGAGCTGAAGGGGAGGAGAAGCTAGGTAGGCTAAGGTCCCAGAGGTCACTGACCATGAGCATCTGAAGAGCCCTTCACTGAGCCACAGCAGCCATCCACCTCCCATGCTGCAGCCACTGGGGGAGCACTTCAGAGTAGCACTGGAGCAGTGGTTCTCAAACTTTATTGTTGAAGGACCCCTTTTCAAATGGATTAGTAATCACAGACCCCCATCTAAATTATAACACTATAAACTCCTTGCACATTTACATTTCTGAATGTAAAGTTCATCAGTGTCCTGTTAAAGGGATTGGCATGAAATTTTGCCAGGGCTGTCCAATATAGTGAACATTGATGTGATTGGTGATGTGAAACTTTTATCTTCCCTTTAGCTGAAAGGTAACCCGACAGGTTCAGCAACATGCCTGTTGAATACTTCACCGCACGACGCCTCCCTGCTCTTCCTGAAGTGGGATTAGGCTTGGTGGCTCCTGTTGGGAACACTGGCACTGGTTCAGGTGTAACCCTCCACCTCCTTTCAGGGTTTCCGCCCCCCCCCACCACCCCCCCCCCCCACTTCTGCTGTTTACCAGCCTGTCTGCGCGGATTCCAGTTTGAGAACCACTGGATTATTCTTCCATTATCCAAAAGAAAAAAATAAAGACTTGCATTTATATAGCGCCTTTCACGACCACCGGACATCTCAAAGCGCTTTACAGCCAATGAGGTACTTTTGAAGTGTAGTCACTGTTGTAATGTGGGAAACGCAGCAGCCAATTTGCACACAGCAAGCTCCCACAAACAGCAATGAGATAGAATGACCAGATAATCTGTTTTAGTGATGTTGGTTGAGGGATAAATATTGGCCAGGACACTGGGGATAACTCCCCTGCTCTTCTTTGAAATAGTGCCATGGGATCGTTTATGTCCACCTAAGAGGACAGATGGGGCCTCAGTTTAACAACTCATCCGAAAGACAGCACCTCGACAGTGCAGCACTTACTGCACTGGAGCGTCAGTCTAGCTTTGTGTTCAAGTCCCGGGAGTGAGACTTGAACCCGCAACCTTCTGACTCTGAGGCGAGTGTGCTACCCACTGAGCCACAGCTGACAAATACATGAGAGGGCTGCTATCATATCCAATTAGCAAATTACAACAACAGGAGTGTTCTGATTGACCTTGGGCAATGCTACATTACCAGATATTGGCATATGAAGTCTCTTCAGTTAACTGGGCCTGTGGGCTTACCTACAGGAATGATTTTTGACACTGGACTCAAGAAAACCATCTGGTGCAGCCTAAAAACTTGATCACCCTCCTCATCGCCCTCCTCTTTCCTGTTCCCCCATCCATCTATCAGTCTCCTCCCTTCCTCTCCTTCTCTTCTCTCCCCTCACACCCCCCCCCCCCCCACCCCACTTTGTCTCTCTCCCTTTTCTTTCTCCCCCTTGCCGATGGTCTCGTTCCCCAACCCCTCTGGTTTCTCTTTTCTGCCCCCTCCTTCCATTCTCTCTCCCTCACATCTCTTCGTCAATCGCTCTCCATTGTCTCTCTGTCTTTTTCCCATGACCTCTCAGTTTCTTTCTTTCTTCTCTGTCTCACCCCTTCCCTTCCTCTTTTCCCTGTATCTCACTATCTCTTGCATCAGTGTCTCCTCCTCTCTCTACCTGCCCAGACTCTCTCTCTTCCTCCCCAAATTTCTCCCACACTCCTCTCCCCGGCAACCACATCAATCTCTTCCTTTCACATCTCCATCCCTCTCTCTTCCCCCCCACCACTGGTCTCGATCTCTTTCCCCCTCCCCTGCATCTCGTCCTCTATCTCTCTCTGTGTACCCCCATCTTTCCCTATCTCTCGCATTCCTCTCTCTGTATCCCATCTCTCGCTCCCATTCCTCACTGTACCCCCTTCTCTCTCTGCATCAATCTTCTCCACCTCTTTCTCTGTTCCTCCCTCTCTTTCTCCCATTCCTCTTGCTGTACCTCCAGCTCTCTCTCCCTATCTCACCTATTCCTCTCTCTGTACCTCCATCTCACTCCGCGTCAATCTCTCTCTCTGTACCCATCACTCCATTTCCTTTCTGTACCTCATCTCTCTCTCTCCCATTCCTCTCTTTGTACCGCCATCTCTCTCTCTCTCTCCCAGTCACTCTGCTCCCTCTTTCTCTGTATCTTCATCTCTCTCCCCATTCCTTTTTGTACACCATTTCTCTCTCCCTGTCACTCTTCCCCATCGCTCTCTCACTCTCTGTACCTCCATCTCTCTGCCTATCTCTCCCATCTCTCTCTCTCTGCCTCCATCTCTTTCTCCCTGTCACTCTTCCCCAATCTCTCTCTCTACTTCCATCTTTCTCCTATTCCACTCTCTGTAATCCAACTCCCTTTCACTCTCCACCATCTCTCCTCTCCACACCCAAGTCTCACCCTCACTATTTTTTTTTAATTTGTTCATGGATGTGGGTGTCGCTGGCAAGGCCAGCATTTATTGCCCATCCCCTAGTTGCCCTTGAGAAGGTGGTGGTGAGCCGCCTTCTTGAACCACTGCAGTCCATGTAGTGAAGGTACTCCCACAGTGCTGTTAGGGAGGAAGTTCCAGGATTTTGACCCAGCGACTATGAAAGAACGGCGATATATTTCCAAGTCAGGATGGTGTGTGACTTGGAGGGGAACTTGCAGGTTCCCATGCACCTCTTGCCCTTCTCCTTCTAGGTGGTAGAGGTCATCGATTTGGGAGGTGCTGTCGAAGAAGTCTTGGCGAGTTGCTGCAGTGCATCTTGTAGATGGTACACACTGCAGCCACGGTACACCGGTGGTAGAGGGAGTGAATGTTTAAGATGGTGGATGGAGTGCCAATCAAGTGGGCTGCTTTGTCCTGGATGGTATCGAGCTTCTTGCGCTCATCCAGGCAAGTGGAGAGTATTCCATCACACGCCTGATTTGTGCCTTGTAGATGGTGGAAAGGCTTTGGGGAATCAGGAGGTGAGACACTCGACACAGAATACCTAGCCTCTGACCTGCTCTTGTTGCCACCGTATTTATTTGGCTGTTCCAGTTAAGTTTCCAGTCAATGGTGACCCCCAGGATGTTGATGGTGGGGGATTCAGCGATGGTAATGTTGTTGAATGTCAAGGGGTGGTGGTTAGACTCTCTTTTGTTGGAGATAGTCATTGCCTGGCATTTGTGTGGCGTGAATGTTACTTGCCACTTATCATCCCAAGCCTGAATGTCATCCAGGTCTTGCTGCATGCGGGCATGGATTGCTTCATTATCTGAGAAGTTAAGAATAGAACTGGACAGTATGCAATCATCAACAAACATCCCCATTTCTGACCTTAAGATTGAGGGAAGGTCATTGATGAAGCAGCTGAAGATGGCTGGGCCTAGGACACTGCCCTGAGGAACTCCTGCAGCGATGTCTTGGGGCTGAAATGATTGGCCTCCACAACCATCTTCCTTCGGGCTATAATGACTTCAGCCAGTGAAGAGTTTTCCCCCTGATCCTGATTGACTTCAATTTTACTAGGGCTCCTTGATGCCACACTCGGTCAAATACTGCCTTGATGTCAAGGGCAGTCACTCTCCCCTTACCTCTGGAATTCAGCTCTTTGGGCCAAGGTCTGGAGCCAATAGAATTTTATATTGAGTTTGAAAGTGATTTAGTTAAATCTGAAACTAGGGTCTTAAATCTAAACAAAGCAAACTACATAGGTATGAGGGGTGAGTTGGCTAAGGTAGATTGGGAAACTACATTAAAAGGTATAATGGTGGACAAGCAAGGGCTAGCATTTAAAGAATTAATACATAATTTACAACAAATTAAGGCACAAAAAACCCCACAGGAAAAGTGGTCCAACCGTGGCTAACAAGAGAAGTTACAGATAGTATTAGATCAAAGGAAGAGGCTTATAATGTTGCCAAAAAGAGTAGTAAGCCTGAGGATTGAGAGGATTTTAGAATTCAGCAAAGGAGGACCAAGAAATTGATAAAGAAAGGGAAAATAGAATATGAGAGTAAACTAGCGAGAGACATAAAAACAGACTGTAAAAGCTTCTATAGATATGTAAAAAGGAAAAGATTAGCGAAAGTAAATGTGGGTCCCTTACAGGCTGAGACAGGAGAAATTATAATGGGGAATATGGAAATGGCAGAGAAATTAAACAAATACTTTGAGCTGGATTTTCATTGACCCGTGGAGGCGGGTTTGGAGGCGTGTGGGGCGTTAAAATTGCGAAAACTGGCAGGCGGGCGGGCACAAGCCCGCCTCCATCCCACCTCTACGCAATTTTCATTAAATCGTGTCTGCTGGTCCCGACTCCGTTCCGCCTCTAAGAAGCGGGACAGGCTGTTAAGGCCCTTAACAAGCACTAAATTGCCTCTATAATGCCATTTTGAAAGGCCTTTGTGATTTTAACCCTTTTTCTACGTGAAGCACGCCTGTTCTGAACCACGAATGTGAAACCTGGCGGGAGCACATTTGGCTAGCTGGCTGGCTGGCTATGGGGATGCATATATGGATGGCTATGTGGATGGATGTAAATATGGATGGATGGAGAGGAGACATATCTGGGAGTGGTGGTGTAAAAATATCTGGGAGCAGACTTAGGGCTGCTGCTGCTCATTTTGCATCCAGGTCCTCTCACAGCAAAGGCCAGGCAGTCTCTGAAGACCTTCAATGCAGCAGCAATGATGACATCATCAGAGGCGACTTTCAGACTGAAAACACTAATTGGTTCATGGGTTCCCACATGGTGGAACTCAATTGCCCAATTAGGTGAAAATTGCATCAATCTCCCACATCCAATTGCAGTCGGGTGGATAACACGAAAAGTGGATGACACGACCCCAACCCGCCCCAGTATCAAAATCCAGCCCTTTGTGTCACTCTTCATGGAAGAAGACACAAAAAACCTCCCGGAAATATTGGAGAACCAAGGGTCTAGCGAGAATGAGGAACTGAAAGAAATTAGTATTAGCAAAAAAAAGTACTGAAGAAATTAATGGGACTGAAAGCCGATAAATCCCCTGCACCTAATGGCCTACATCCTAGGGTTTTGAAAGAGGTGGCTATAGAGATAATGGATGCATTGGTTGTCATCTTCCAAAATTCCATAGATTTTAGATTGGTTCCCGCGGATTGGAAGGTAACAAATGTAATCTCACTATTTAAGAAAGGAGGGAGAGAGAAAATGGGAACTACAGACCAGTTAGCCTGACATCAGTAGTAGGGAAAATGCTAGAATCTATTATTAAGGATGTGGTATCAGGGCACTTAGAAAATTTTAATAGGATTGGGCAGAGTCAACATGGATTTATGATATGGAAATCATGTTTGACAAATCTGTTAGAGTTTTTTGAGGTTGTAACTAACAGAATAGATAAGGGGAACCAGTAGATGTGGTGTATTTGGATTTTCAGAAGGCATTCAATAAGGTGCCACACAAGAGGTTATTAAACAAAATTAGGGCTCATGGGATTGGGGTAATATACTAGCATGGATTGAGGATTGGTTAAGGGACAGAAAACAGAGAGTAGGAATAAACGGGTCATTTTCTGGTTGGCAGGCTGTAACAAGTGGGGTACCGCAAGGATCAGTGCTTGGGCCTCAGCTATTCACAATCTACATCAATGATTTGGATGAGGGGACCAAATGTAATATATCCAAGTTTGCTGATGATACAAAGCTAGGTGAGAATGTAATTTGTGAGGAGGATGCAAAGAGGCTTCAAGGGGATATAGACGGGCTAAGTGAGTGGGCAAGAACAGGGCAAATGGAATATAATGTGGAGAAATGTGAAGTTATCCACTTTGGTAGGAAAAATAGAACAGCAGAGTATGTTTTAAATGGTGAGAGATTGGGAAATGTTAGTGTTCAGAGGGTCCTGGGTGTCCTTGTACACACATCACTGAAAGTTAACATGCAGGTACAGCAAGCAATTAGGAAAGCAAATGGTATGTTGGCCTTTATTACAAGAGGATTTGAGTATAAGAGTAAAGACGTCTTACTGCAATTATATCGGGCCCTGGTGAGACCACACCTGGAGTATTGTGTACAGTTTTGGTCTCCTTCCCTAAGAAAGGATATACGTGCCATAGAGGGAGTGCAACGAAGGTTCACTCGACTGGTTCCTAGGATGGGGGGATTGTCCTATGAGGAGAGATTGAGTAGAGTAGGCCTATATTCTCTAGAATTTAGAAGAATGAGAGGTGATCTCATTGAAACATACAAAATTCTTACAGGGCTTGACAGGGTAGATGCAGGGAGGATGTTTCCCCTGGCTGGGGAGTCTAGAACCAGGGGTCACAGTCTCAGAATAAGGGGTCGGCCATTTAGGACTGAGATGAGGAGCAATTTCTTCACTCACAGGGTGGTGAATCTTTGGAATTCTCTACCCCAGAGGGCTGTGGAGGCTCAGTCGTTGAGTATATTCAAGACAGAGATCAATAGATTTTTGATATTAAGGGAATCAAGGGATATGGGGATAGTGCAGGAAAGTGGAGTTGAGGTAGAAGATCAGCCATGATCTTATTGAATGGTGGAGCAGGCTTGATGGGCCGATTGGCCTACTCTTGCTCCTATTTCTTATGTTCTTATGGTCCTGCCGGAACCCAAACTGAGCATCAGTGAGCAGGTTATTGGTGGGTAAGTGCTGCTTGATAGCACTGTCAATGACACCTTCCATCACTTTGCTGATGATTGAGAGTAGACTGATGGAGCAGTAATTGGCCGAATTGGATTTGTCCTGCTATTTGTGGACAGGACATACCTGGGCAGTTTTTCACATTGTCGGATAGATGCCAGTGTTGTAGCTGTACTGGACCAGCTTGGCTAGAGGCGTGGCTAGTTCTGGAGCACAAGTCTTCAGCACGATAGCCGGGATATTGTCGGGCCCATAGCCTTTGCTGTATCCAGTGCGCTCAGCCCGTTCTTGATATCACGTGGAGTGAATCGAATCGGCTGAAGACTGGCAAATCATCTCAGCCCCAGACATCACTGCAGGAGTTCCTCAGGGTAGTGTCCTAGCCGAGATGGAACATCCACTCGGCACTTCTGGCTGAAGATGGTTGCGAATCCTTCAGCCTTGTATTTTGCACTCATGTGCTGGGCTCCGGCATTACTGAGGATGGGGATATTCATGGAGCCTCCTCCTCCCGTTAGTTGTTTAATTGCCCACCACCATTCACGACTGGATGTGGCAGGACTGCAGAGCTTTGATCCGATCTGTTGTTTGTGGGATCGCTTAGCTCTGTCTATAGCTTGCTGCTTCCGCTTTTTAGCATGCATGTAGTCCTGTGTTGTAGCTTCCCCAGGTTGGCACTTAATTTTTTGATATGCCTGGCGCTGCTCCTGGCATGCTCTTCTACACTCCTTATTGAACCAGAGTTGGTCTCCTGGCTTGGTGGTAAAGGTCGAGTGAGGGATATGCCAGGCCATGAGGTTACAGATTGTGGTGGAATACAATTCTGCTGCTGCTGATGGCCCACAGCGCCTCATGGATGCCCAGTTTTGAGCTGCTAGATCTATTCTGAATCTATCTCATTTAGCACCATGTAGTGCCATACAACACGATGGAGGGTGTCCTCAAGGACTGTGCAGTGGTCACTCCTACCAATACTGTAATGGATAGATGCATCTGCGACAGGTAGATCGGTGAGAACGAGGTCAAGTAGGTTTTTCCCTCGTGCTGGTTCTCTCACCACCTGCCGCAGGCCCAGTCTGGCAGCTATGTCCTTCAGGACACGGCCAACTCGGTCAGTAGTGGTGCTACCGAGCCACTCTTGGTGAAGGACATTGAAGTCCCCACCCAGAGAATATTCTGTGCCCTTGCTACCCTCAGTGCTTCTGACAAGTCATGTTCAAAATGGAGGAGTACTGATTCATCAGCTGAGGGAGGGCGGTAGATGGTAATCAGCAGGAGGTTTCCTAGCCCATGTTTGAATTGATGCCATGAGACTTCATGGCGTCCAGAGTCAATGTTGAGGACTTCCAGGGCCATTCCCTCCCGACTGTATACCACTGTGCCGCCACCCCTGGTGGGTCTGTCCTGCCGGTGGAACAGGACATACCCAGGGATGGTGATGGAGGAATCTAGGACATTGGCTGAAAGGTATGATTCTGTGAGTATGACTATGTCAGGCTGTTGCTTGACTAGTCTGTGGGACAGCTCTCCCAATTTTGGCACCATTCCCCAGATGTTGGTGAAGAGGACTTTGCAGGGTCGACCGGGCTGACGATGCCTTTGTCCTGTCCGGTGCCTAGCTCGATGCCGAATGTTACATCCAGTTTTATACTTAGTAAACTTCTTGCTTGCTAGGCCATTTCAGAGGGCAGTTAAGAATCAACCACATTGTTGTGGGTCTGGGGGTCTCGAGTCACACCATAGGCCAGACCAGGTAAGGACGGCAGATTTCCTTCCCTAAAGGACATTAGTGAACCAGATGGGTTTTTAAGACAATCCAATAGTTTTATGGTCACTATTGCTGATACTAGCTTTTTATTCCAGATATATTAACTGAATTTAAATTCCCCAGCTGCCGGGGTGGGATTTGAACTCATTTTTCTGGATCATTAGTCCAGTATCATAACCACTGTGCTACCGTACCAAATTGCATTCGCTGACTCCGCCGAACTGCTCAAACAACGGCTGGAACTCGTCCCAATGCGCCTTTGGGGGCAGCGTCCCCATGAAGAGCTTCACCATCCTCGCCGTGCGGGCGGGTGATCAGTCCCATCATAACGCAGCTCAGCCCGGGGAAGGGAGAAACACAGAGCCGCAGCCTGACTCAAACCGCCCCGATTCACAAAATGGCAGCCGCTGCACCTTGCTCTATCGTTTGCTGCTCTCCATCACTTCGCTTTGTGATTGGTTCCCTCTGCTGTCAATTAACTGCCAGACTTGCGAACAGCTGTCAATCAAAGAATCTTATGGCTGATTGGCTGTCAGTTAAAGAATCTTACGGCTGATTGGCTGTCAATCAAATAATCTTACAGCTGATTGGCTGTCAATCAAAGAATCTTACAGCTGATTGGCTGTCAATCAAGCATGTGCTGGTCTGCAGTCTTTTTCCCTCTGTCCTTCTCCTCCTCCTCTTCCTGCAATGCACAGCCGCTGCCGCCGCCGGCGTGCAGGCCATTTACAGCCCCATTCACCAGTACTCGGCTGCTCCGCACCAGCTCGCTCTCCATCACCAATTGGGATGTTATTTTCGCGGACCCCCTGGAAAGTGTCCAAGGCCCCCAAGGGATCCGCAGACCATGTTTGAGAACCACTGCACTAGACTACATCGTACACAGTATTACATAGGGCTGGATTTTGTCTTGGGGTCGGGTTGGGGGTCGTGTTACCCACATTTCGTGTTGCCCCCCCCGACTCCAGATTAATGTCGATGAATGATGCAATTTTCACTTCATCGGGCAATTGAGTTCCAGCATGTGGGAACCCATGAACCAATTAGTGGTTTCAGTCTGAAAGTCGCCTCTGATGATGTCATCATTGCAGGTCAGAGACTGAGTGCCTGGTTTCAGAGATTGCCTGGCCTTTGCTGTGAGAGGACCTGGATGCAAAATGAGCAGCATCTCAGAGAGAGAGAAGAGAGAAGAGAGAAGAGAGAGTCCTCCCAGGCAGTCTCTGAAGACATTCAATGCAGCAGCATCAGAAGCGACTTTCAGACCTAATACTACTACTACCTTCATCACATCTCTGTTGTAATAGTGGACCTGCAGCTGATAGTCAGCTATCCACTTGTGCTCCCGCCAGATTTCACTGGCGTGTTTCACATCAGGCGTACTTCACATCGGAAAAGGGTTAAACTAGCTAAAACGTTTCAAAATGGCATTACAGAGCCAATTTAGGGCTTGTTAAGGGCTTTAAAGGCTTCTCCCGCCTCTTGGAGGCGTGATGGAGTCGGGAACCCCGCGACCGATTTTGTCAAAATTGCGTGGAGGCGGAATGGAGTCGGGATGGGGTCGGGACCCCAGACCCTGCAAATTTAACCCCCCACACGCCTCCAAACCCGACTCCACGGGTCATTGAAAATCCAGCCCTAGTATTTACAGCACAGAAACAGTCCATTCGGCCCAACAGGTTCATGCTCGTGTTTTTGCTCCAAACGAGCCTCCTCCCACCCTTCTTCATCCAACCCCATCCATATATCCTTCTACTCCTTTCTCCCTCATGTGTCTTCCCCTTAAATGCATCGATGCTATTCGCCACAACCACTCCTTGTGGGAGCGAGTTCCACATTCGAACCACTCTCTGGGTAAAGAAGTTGATCTTGAATTCCTTATTGGATTTATTAGAGTAGGTAAGAGAACACTTAAGACAGGTACTAAGAGCTCTTCCCAGACTGGCAATTAGTAGGTTGGCATTTGTGTAAGCCAGTAAAATAATAAACCTTTTGGAAATCTTTGTGTGCAGAGTGTTCCTTTAGTGGCTGGTGACCTTGCAATGTCAAGTGACATAAATATCAATGTTGTTTTGTTGGACAGATGCTATTTATTTGAGGGTGGAAGGACTGGGAGAAATGTTAATGCAGAGCAGCAGAGATCATTCAGCTGCAGCTGCTGTTAAAGAGCTCTGCCTGCAAGCAGATGTTGGACCTTCTCACTTCCTCGCCATCCTCTACGCCATTGGTGCCCTTTCGCTCAACATGCTGAAGGTCCTCATCCAGCGGTGGCTCCAAGTGTTGTCCCAGTTGCCGAGCAAAATTATGCAGCTTGCAGTAAACCACTATCATACGGACAGTCTTTGTGGGCTGTATTGCAGGAAGCCGCCAGACCCCGTCCAGACAGCGCAATCGTTGCTTGAGGACTCCAGTGGTCTTCTCAATCAGGGCTCTAGTTGAGCCATGGATCTGATTGTAGTGCAGTTCGGTCACCGAGCATGGGTTCTTGAGAGGAGTCATAAGCCAAGTGGGCAGAGGATCGGCCTTATGTCGAAGCAGCCAGCCTCTCACTTGCTGTGCAGGGGCAAAGAGGGGGCAGGGGGGTGGAGGACTGACGCAAGATTAAAAACATAATTGAAGGTGGGCACAGACCAGCGTGATGCGCTGCTGGTGATCACTCGTGTTAATAGAGGCAGTGGGGTCACGTGAAGGAGCTTGCAGGGTGACGTGGGTGCGGTCAGTGAGGCCCTGGATCTGGGGAGGCCTACAATCTGTGTGAACCTCAGAGCCTTACGCTGCTGATTCTGGATGCCCATAGGGAAAGTGGTGAAAGTGTTTGCTCTAGCAGACATGGCATCAGTCATCTGCTTATTGCAAGCATGAACTGCAGACTGACAGGACTAACCGCTATCACTTCTGGCAGATTGAAAGGAGCTGAAGGCAGGGCAGCATTGACCTTGACTGCAACAGGCCGTGCAGTACCAGCTGTGGCAGTGGCTTGCAGGTCTTGAAGGAGTTGATACAACTCTGTGACAGCCTCCCAAGGGAAGCAAAGCCTGCTCCACTGCAAAGTACAGCTGTGTTGTCCTGAGCCTATCAACTCTGCTGCCAGAACTACAGACGACTAACCTGCTCTCAGAGAGGCGGGTCCGTAATTTAAATATTTTAATTAGATTGCGTACCTCAAATGTTAGCAGAGGCCCTATGGGCCGGGTTTCCCAGGACTCGGGCAACCCGGCAGCTGAAGGGATTCAAGAACGCAAGGCCGGATCCAACAGGTAAGTGCCTTTCCAGCACTGCTTTTGGGCCAGGAAGAGCAGGAGAGATTCCCCCGGACCCCCCAAGATAACCTGCTTCCCTCCCCGCGATACAATCTCCTCTCCCGACCCACGATCGTCCTCGATCTCCTTCCGATCTCCGTCAGATCTCCAACCCCACCCCCAAACCTCCAATCCCTCCCCCAACCTCCAATCTCCCCCCAACCTCCAATCCCCCCCCAACCTCCAATCTCCCCCCAACCTCCAATCCCGCCCCCAACCTCCAATCTCCCCCCAACCTCTAATCCCACCCCCAACCTCCAACCCCTCCCCCCAACCTCCAATCTCCCCCCAACCTCCAATCCCACCCCCAACCTCCAATCTCCCCCCCAACCTCCAATCCCACCCCCAACCTCCAATCCTCCCCCCCAACCTCCAATCCCACCCCAACCTCCAATCCCACCCCAACCTCCAATCCCACCCCAACCTCCAATCCCACCCCCAAACTCCAATCCCACCCCCAACCTCCAATCCCACCCCAACCTCCAATCTCCCCCCAACCTCCAATCCCACCCCCAACCTCCAATCCCACCCCCCAACCTCCAATCCCACCCCCCAATCTCCAATCTCCCCCCCAACCTCCAATCCCCCCCCAACCTCCAATCCCTCCCCCCAACCTCCAATCTCCCCCCCAACCTCCAATCTCCCCCCAAACTCCAATCCCGCCCCCAGCCTCCAATCCCACCCCCCAACCTCCAATCCCACCCCCAACCTCCAATCTCCCCCCCAACCTCCAATCCCCCCCAACCTCCAATCCCACCCTCAACCTCCAATCTCCCCCCCAACCTCCAATCCCACCCCCAACCTCCAATCTCCCCCCAACCTCCAATCCCAACCCCAACCTCCAATCCCCCCCCAACCTCCAATCCCACCCCCAACCTCCAATCTCCCCCCCAACCTCCAATCTCCCCCCAACCTCCAATCTCCCCCCCAACCTCCAATCTCCCCCCCAACCTCCAATCTCCCCCCCAACCTCCAATCTCCCCCCCAACCTCCAATCCCACCCCCAACCTCCAATCTCCCCCCAATCTCCAATCTCCCCCCCAACCTCCAATCCCCCCCCAACCTCCAATCCCACCCCCAACCTTCAATCTCCCCCCCAACCTCCAATCCCACCCCCAACCTCCAATCTCCCCCCAACCTCCAATCTCCCCCCAACCTCCAATCTCCCCCCCAACCTCCAATCTCCCCCAACCTCCAATCCCCCCCAACCTCCAATCCCACCCCCAACCTCCAATCCCCCCCCAACCTCCAATCTCCCCCCAACCTCCAATCTCCCCCCCAACCTCCAATCTCCCCCCCAACCTCCAATCCCCCCCCAACCTCCAATCTCCCCCCCAACCTCCAATCTCCCCCCAACCTCCAATCTCCCCCCAACCTCCAATCTCCCCCCCAACCTCCAATCTCCCCCAACCTCCAATCCCCCCCAACCTCCAATCCCACCCCCAACCTCCAATCCCCCCCCAACCTCCAATCTCCCCCCAACCTCCAATCTCCCCCCCAACCTCCAATCTCCCCCCCAACCTCCAATCCCCCCCCAACCTCCAATCTCCCCCCCAACCTCCAATCCCCCCCCAACCTCCAATCTCCCCCCCAACCTCCAATCTCCCCCCAACCTCCAATCCCACCCCCAACCTCCAATCCCACCCCCAACCTCCAATCCCACCCCCAACCTCCAATCTCCCCCCCAACCTCCAATCTCCCCCCCAACCTCCAATCCCACCCCCAACCTCCAATCTCCTCCCCAACCTCCAAACTTCCCCCAACCTCCAATCCCGCCCCCAACCTCCAATCTCCCCCCCAACCTCCAATCTCCCCCCAACCTCCAATCTCCCCCCAACCTCCAATCTCCCCCCAACCTCCAATCCCACCCCCAACCTCCAATCCCACCCCCAACCTCCAACCCCTCCCCCCAACCTCCAATCTCCCCCCCAACCTCCAATCCCACCCCCAACCTCCAATCCCACCCCCAACCTCCAATCCCACCCCCAACCTCCAATCCCCCCCCAACCTCCAATCCCACCCCCAACCTCCAATCCCACCCCCAACCTCCAATCCCACCCCCAACCTCCAATCCCACCCCCAACCTCCAATCCCACCCCCAACCTCCAATCCCACCCCCAACCTCCAATCCCACCCCCAACCTCCAATCCCCCCCCAACCTCCAATCCCACCCCCAACCTCCAATCCCACCCCCAACCTCCAATCCCACCCCCAACCTCCAATCCCACCCCCAACCTCCAATCCCGCCCCCAACCTCCAATCTCCCCCCCAACCTCCAATCCCACCCCCAACCTCCAATCCCACCCCCAACCTCCAATCCCACCCCCCAACCTCCAATCCCACCCCCCAATCTCCAATCTCCCCCCCAACCTCCAATCCCGCACCCAACCTCCAATCTCCCCCCCAACCTCCAATCTCCCCCCCAACCTCCAATCTCCCCCCAACCTCCAATCCCACCCCCAACCTCAATCCCACCCCCAACCTCCAATCCCACCCCCAACCTCCAATCCCGCCCCCAACCTCCAATCTCCCCCCCAACCTCCAACCCCTCCCCCCAACCTCCAATCCCACCCCCAACCTCCAATCCCACCCCCAACCTCCAACCCCTCCCCCCAACCTCCAATCTCCCCCCCAACCTCCAATCCCACCCCCAGCCTCCAATCCCACCCCCAACCTCCAACCCCACCCCCAACCTCCAATCCCACCCCCAACCTCCAACCCCTCCCCCCAACCTCCAATCCCACCCCCAACCTCCAATCCCCCCCCAACCTCCAACCCCACCCCCAACCTCCAATCCCACCCCCAGCCTCCAATCCCACCCCCAACCTCCAATCCCACCCCCAACCTCCAATCCCCCCCCAACCTCCAATCTCCCCCCCAACCTCCAATCCCACCCCCAACCTCCAATCCCCCCCCAACCTCCAATCCCACCCCCAACCTCCAATCCCACCCCCAGCCTCCAATCCCACCCCCAACCTCCAATCTCCCCCCAACCTCCAATCTCCCCCCAACCTCCAATCCTCCCCCCAACCTCCAATCTCCCCCCAACCTCCAATCCCACCCCCAACCTCCAATCTCCCCCCCCAACCTCCAATCCCACCCCCAACCTCCAATCCCACCCCCAACCTCCAATCCCACCCCCAACCTCCAATCCCACCCCCAACCTCCAATCCCCCCCCAACCTCCAATCCCACCCCCAACCTCCAATCCCACCCCCAACCTCCAATCTCCCCCCAACCTCCAATTCCACCCCCTACCTCCAATCCCACCCCCAACCTCCAATCTCCCCCCAACCTCCAATCCTCCCCCCAACCTCCAATCTCCCCCCAACCTCCAATCCCACCCCAACCTCCAATCTCCCCCCAACCTCCAATCCCCCCCCAACCTCCAATCCCACCCCCAACCTCCAATCCCACCCCCAACCTCCAATCCCACCCCCAACCTCCAATCCCCCCCCAACCTCCAATCTCCCCCCCAACCTCCAATCCCACCCCCAACCTCCAATCCCACCCCCAACCTCCAATCTCCCCCCCAACCTCCAATCCCACCCCCAACCTCCAATCCCACCCCCCAACCTCCAATCCCACCCCCAACCTCCAATCCCCCCCCAACCTCCAATCCCACCCCCAACCTCCAATCTCCCCCCCAACCTCCAATCTCCCCCCAACCTCCAATCCTCCCCCCAACCTCCAATCTCCCCCCAACCTCCAATCCCACCCCAACCTCCAATCTCCCCCCAACCTCCAATCCCCCCCCAACCTCCAATCCCACCCCCAACCTCCAATCCCACCCCCAACCTCCAATCCCACCCCCAACCTCCAATCCCCCCCCAACCTCCAATCTCCCCCCCAACCTCCAATCCCACCCCCAACCTCCAATCCCACCCCCAACCTCCAATCTCCCCCCCAACCTCCAATCCCACCCCCAACCTCCAATCCCACCCCCCAACCTCCAATCCCACCCCCAACCTCCAATCCCACCCCCCAACCTCCAACCCCACCCCCCAACCTCCAATCTCCCCCCAACCTCCAATCTCCCCCCAACCTCCAATCCCACCCCCCAACCTCCAATCTCCCCCCAACCTCCAATCCCGCCCCCAACCTCCAATCTCCCCCCAACCTCCAATCCCACCCCCAACCTCCAACCCCACCCCCAACCTCCAACCCCACCCCCAACCTCCAACCCCACCCCAACCTCCAATCCTCCCCCCAACCTCCAATCCCACCCCCAACCTCCAATCCCACCCCCAACCTCCAACCCCACCCCCAACCTCCAATCCCACCCCCAACCTCCAATCCTCCCCCCAACCTCCAATCCCACCCCCAACCTCCAATCACCCCCCAACCTCCAATCACCCCCCAACCTCCAATCCTCCTCCCAACCTCCAATCCCACCCCCAACCTCCAATCCTCCCCCCAACCTCCAATCCCACCCCCAACCTCCAATCTCCCCCCAACCTCCAATCCCACCCCCAACCTCCAATCCCCCCCCAACCTCCAATCCTACCCCCAATCTCCAATCCCCCCCCCCAACCTCCGATCACTGCAGCCGCATTTCAAAAGTTATTTGTGAGTCACCAAGACTGCTATGCTTATGCCAGGAACAATAAGAGGGGAGATTTTTCAGGACCAGTCATCATGCCCATTGTGTGTGGATATCCAGCGTAGGTGATCGCTGCCAGTATTTGCACTTCATAATGTCCTGATTGCAAACATTTATTGGGCATTATGGAGCTGAAAATCAGAGCCAAGAGCTTAAAGTCTAAAAGAATTGTGTGAAATACCAGTGGTGCAGTTTGTCACTTTGAGTCTTCTGCCTGTGGACCTGCCAGATAGTGTCGTTGCCCAGAACTTACCTCAGGTACAGAGGTTAAACACAGAGTTAACCAGCACTGCTGAGCCAGTGCTGCTGGAACACAAATTTGGCCATGGGCAATCTGTGACCTGCTCACTGATATCCCAAAACAATTTCTTATGGGGAAAAATTGGGTGTCGCCCCTTTTGGGGTGCTAACGTCGCTGGGGTGCTCCCAAAAAAATTCAGTTGTAGCGCCCCAAGCAGGAGGCGGTGCGCTACGTGCAACAGCGCCACGCGCGGCAGCACGTAACACCGCGTCATTGCAGGCCTCCCTCCCCTGATTAAAGGGGAGGGGCCTAGTGCTGCGTGCACCGGGGCCCTGCTGGACCACCGGGGAGCGGGGTGCAGGAAAGCAGCCCGGCACTCAAGAGGAACGCCGGGCTGAGTGATCGCGGCTGGCACCTCGAGGAAAAATGGGGAAGTGGGCAGGTTCTGGCAGTCGGCCCCAAAAATATGGCCGCCCGACACCTGCCCCTTGTAATAGCGCCGCCGCCACTGCAAAAACGCCTCCCTGACTGTCGGACATATCGTCCGGCGGTAGGTCAGGGGGCGCAAGCGAAGTTTGTGGCCAGGGCGTGAGCGGGGCGCTGCGCACGGCGATAGCTTCATCGCTGGTGGCGCAGCGCCATGGGGCGCTACCGGCTACCGCCGCCGCTAACCTCCCACTGAATTTCGCGGGAGGCGTTAGCGGCGCTGTGCCCGGGCGCGAGGGGATTTGCGCCCTGTTAGCGGGGCACTAACGAGAAGTGCAAATCAACCCAATTTTTCCCCCTTCGAGTCTGCACACCTGAAACGTTAACTTGTCTGTTTCTCTCTGCAGATTCTCCCTGCCCTGCTGAGTGTATCCAGCGGTTTCTATTTTGATTATAATTTCTTCAGGTCCTGTCAGACCCCCAGCAATGACCTGAGTCTAGTTTGTGGTGTAGCTGTCTTTATTTATGAGAGTCTAGAACTTACCACTGATGTAGTAATCGGGAGGGTTAACTGTGGGTTACTAAAACTTTTGGGGAGAATTATCACATACTTGTTAACCCCTGATATTCCTTTTTCTGTTGTTGTTGTTGCAAGTGTAAATCATAAAACCTGATCTATTGATCTATGGACAGCATCAGAACTGAGTACGATGGAGAGCAGCTGTTAATTGGCTTTAAGAGGCATTTAAACATTTATGCAGAGAGATTGGCCTCGGCAGTCTCTCTCTCTCTCCCTCGAGCCCATGCAAAACTCTGCAAGGTGTGGCTGGGAGTGTGAAGCACTTGGGTGAATGGTTGGCTGCACTTCAATCAACCACTGAAATGTATGGCAACCCCAGGGGCCTCTGCAGTGGAAGCCTCAGTGGCAGAGTGGGAGTAGCTCAGCGATGATCAGGCTGCTGCTATGGAGGCTGTGATAAAAGGAAGCAATTTTACCTGTGAGGTATCATGGTAATAGCTTCATTATATCTGTCATCAATCCCATTAACACCATTCAAAGGAGAGCAGGAAGCTCTTCTGGAAGTGTCCTGGCCAACAGTTATCACTCAACCCCACCACTAAAAACAGATTAAATGAAAGAAACTTGCATTTATATAGCGCCTCTAGACATCTCCAAAGTGCTTTACAGCCACTTAAGTACTTTTGAAATGTAGTCACTGCTGCAGCAGACTGTGTTAGATGCCTTAAGGACCAGCAGCCTCTAGGATGGGAGTGGATGGGGGCAGGGGGTCACAGGGGGAGGGGTCAGCTGAAGAACTGGTTTCCATAATTTCAGTTTTATTTTAGGAGGTTTTTCAGGAAGTGGAGGCCAGAAGGAAGAAACCCTTGGACATAGAGGCAGGAAGCCCCATAACACATCAGTCAGACTCTGTGGAGAGTGGTGGCAGAAACAGTCAGTACAGCCTCCACCAGGACAAGAAATGTCGCACCGCACAGTGCAGCAAGAGGTTCAATGACTTCCCAAGGGTAGCCAAGGTCAGTCAAAGCGCCCTTGCCAATCTACATCCTCTACCAGTATAGAACCTTCGCCCATCTTTACTCAAAGCCACTCTAGAAACAGTCTGCCTCCTACTCTGCTAAAATGTATGTTTATGGGGCCAAAATGAGGTCGGTAGACTTATCACCCCATTGACCACATTGACCTACATTAACGTTGACATCTGCCCACTGCAATTTTAACAAGGAACTACTCTGGGCAGCTGAAGCGGCTGCCTGTTTCAGTTGGTTGGCCTCTTCTAATATGCAAATCGGGCTCCTGTAACCTACATAAAATCCGCGCGCCATTTTTAGAAAGAATGGTCAGAGCCCAAATATGGGCAAAGCGGTCTGATCATGAGAAAAACGTTATTCCACATATAACAAAAGGTTGTATAACGATTAATCTTCTTGAAACAAATGAGGCCAATTAGGACAAAAGCAAAATACTGTAGATGCTGGAAATCTGAAATAAAAACAGAAAGTGCTGGAAATACTCAGCAGGTCAGGCAGCATCTGTGGAGAGAGAAAACAGAGTTAACGTTTCAGGTCAATGACCTTTCGTCCGAACTGGCAGAACTTTGGCAGTTCTGATGAAAGGTCATCGACCTGAGAGGTTAATTAGGAAATAGACTTAACCTTTTAAATCAAAAACCATATTTCCATCTTCCTATGTTACGCTACCAACCATCTCCTTAAACCCCTCTCCCCTGCCCTCATCACCCTTGCCTCCAACAACGAGAGCAAGGAGCTCAAGGACTTCTTTGGCACTAAGATTGAGGCAATCCGTTCAGCTGCCTCTGTGGCTTCCCCCCTTCCCTTTCCCACTAAGCCAAGCTTCCCCCATAGTTGCCCCATGCTCTAGTCCTGATCCATGTCCTGCTCCGGTTTCTCTCCTATCTTCCATCATACCATCTCAGCTCATGCCCATGAGGCCCACCTCCCTTGACCTCTTTCCCCTTAAACTACTGACCATCCCAATTTCCCTTCCTGGCCCCCGTGCTAGCTGACATTGTAAATGGTTTCCTCTCCTCAGGTACTCCCCCCATTCCTTTCAAGACCACCATCTTGCCAATCCCTGTAAATCTCCTCCTCTGCATCCTCGCTAACATCTTGACAGCCATCCTAAAGTGTGGTGCCCAGAATTGGAAACAATACTCGAGCTGAGGCCTAGCTAGTGATTTATAAAGGTTTAGCATAACTTCTTAGTTTTGTACTCAATGCTTCTATTTATAAAGCCAAGTGTCTCAATGACATCATCTGTGACCATGATGTATTTTTCGTCCTCGATCTCTTTGTAGCCTTTGACACAGTTGACCGCACCATCCTCCTCCAATGTCTCTCCTCCATTGCCCAGCTAAGTGGGACTGACGTCGCTTGGTTCTAATCTTAAGTATCCAATTGTAGCCAGAGAATCTCCAGCAATGGCTTACCTTCCCGCCCCCGCACCATTACATCTGGAATCCCCCAAGAATTTATCCTTGGCCTTCTCCACTTCTTCACCTATGTGCTGCCTTTTCTCATCATCATCCAAAGACATGGGGCCAGGTTCTACATGTATGCTCTACCTCTCCACCATCTCTCTCAACCCCTCCACTGTGCTGTCACAGTGCTTTTCCATCATTGGATTTTAGATGACCTGCAATTTCCTTCGGTTGAACATTGGGAAGACCAAAGCCATCGTCTTCGGCACAATCCCTCGACACCGATTCCATCCCCCTCCCCAGCCACTCAGGTTGAACCAGAGTGTTCGCAATCTCGGTGCCCTATTCACCTCCGAGCTGAGCTTCTGACCCTTATCCTCTCATCGCGTAGACCGCCTACTTCCAGCTCCATATCATCGCCTGCCTCAGCCCATCTCTGATGAAACTACTATCCGTGCCATTGCTACCTCCAGACTCGATTATTCTAATACCCTTCGGGCCGGCCTCCTGTCCTCCACAGTCTGTAAACGTCAGCTCATCTAAAACTCTGTTGCCCGTACCCTATCCCACACAAGTCTCATTCACCTATCAGTCCTGACTTACATTGGCTCACAGTTCCCCCAGCGGCTCCTATTTAAAATTCTCAACCTCGTGTTTAAATTCCTTCATGACCTTGCCCGACAACACCCCCAGAACCATCTGACTCTGGGCGCTTGTTCCTCACTTCCTTTCTTCACCCCAGCATTGGCAGCCGTGCCTTCAGCCGTCTAGGCCCCACACTCTGGAATTCCCTCTCTAAAGCCCTCCACCTCTCCACCTCCCTCTCCCCCCTTTAAGAACCTCCTTAAAAAAGCCTCTAGAATGCTTTTGGTCACCCCTCTTAATATCTCTCTTTCATCTCAGTGTCCATTCATTTCTGATATTACGGGCTGGATTTTCTCAGCCCCGAGGAGGTGGGCATGGAGGCGGGACTGCCGGTAAAGTTGCAGAATGTGGGGGCAGATGGCAAACCCGCCCCCATCCCGCCTCCGTGCCCTTTTGCCAGGAGCCGGGAAGCTGTCCTGCCCCAGGTCCCGTCTCCTCGAGGCGGGAAAGGCATTAAATCCTATTACCTGCCTGTTTACCTTCCCAAGTGTAGGCTTCCCAACCTCGGGGAACCCTGCCGAGGTGTAGGAGGTGAGTAGGTGGTCTGCCGGGGTCGGAAGGGTCTGAAAGTGCGATGTAGAGGTGAGTGATGGGTGCAAGTGTGTAGTGGTAAGTATGTAAGGTGAGTGAAAGTGTTATAAAATGTTCACTTACCTTTGTTTCTGCCTACAGCCTTCAGCCGCTCTGGATCCGGAGTCCCCGACATCTCCATTGTAGATTTCACAGACTGGCTGTTGGATCCTCCGAAACAACAGCCAGGTGATTTCTGCAAAGTTGAAAGGTTTGATGAGTCCTGAACATAAGGACTCATCAAACTACACAGAATGTCAGTGTTTGACAGCTTCACAGAGCTGACATTTCTTCTTTCAAGAAATCTTGACAGATGGCACGTCAGACGTTGACGTGCTCTGTCAGTGACTTCCCCCTAATTGGCCTGCTGAGCCCGCTGGGCGGGCTTAACAAGGTCAATCAGGGGAAAATCCCGCTGGTTGGCCAGAAGCTGATGGAGGCGGGATTGAAAGCCGGCAAGCAGCAATCCCGCCTCCAAAAGCTTCCCATTGACAAAATCCAGCCCCATGAGTCTGTGAAGTGCCTTGGGACGTTTTTCTACATTACAGGTGCTATATAAATCCAAGTTGCTGTTGTTATATTTGGATGGCTCTGTGATGATAATAAAAGGGATAACTCGTTCAATTGTGCCAATTATAATTGGTCGCTTATTAGATTAATTGATTTTTTAAAAAGCAAGCAAAGCACTGGGGTTCATTTCTAGAGGGATAGAATTGAAAAGCAGAGAAGTTATGTTAAACTTCTATAAAACCTTGGTTAGACCACACTCGGAGTACTGTGAACAGTTCTGGTCTCCATATTATAGAAAGGATATAGAGGCACTGGAGAAGGTGCGAAAAAGATTTGCGAGAATGATACCAGAACTGAGAGGTTATACATATCCGGATAGATTGAACAGGCTGGGTCTCTTTTCTCTAGAAAAGAGAAGACTGAGGATTGACCTGATAGAGGTCTTTAAGATTATGAAAGGGTTTGATGGGGTAGACGTAGAGAAGATGTTTCCACTTGTGGGGGAATAATGAATCCAAAAGGAAAAATTTCTTCACGCAGAGGGTGGTGAACCTGTGGAATTCTCTACCACAGAAAGCTGTGGAGGCCAAGTCACTGAATATATTTAAGAAGGAGATAGATAGATTTCTAGACACAAAAGGCATCAAGGGGTATGGGGAGAGAGCGGGAATATGGTATTGAGATAGAGGATCAGCCATGATCATATTGAATGGCGGAGCAGGCTCGAAGGGCCGAATGGCCTACTCCTGCTCCTATTTTTCTATGTTTCTATGATATGTGGACAGGGTTAGATGAAGAAGGGTGGGAGGAGGCTCGTGTGGAGCATAAACACCAGCCGAATGTTGGGCCGAATGGCCTGTTTCTGTGCTGTAAATACACTGTCATTACAAAGCAGACTGCCGAGTAACTCGGATCCTCTAAATCCAGTTACATGTGCAAAGTGCCGTGCATGGTATTGACACATTTATTCCAGTAAAAACAACTTTCCATTTGAATACAGTATTTTTCCACTCACTTAAAAGCAGCCATTAAAATAAATTGTTTGAAACCTGATGCTTCCCTTTTAAGTATAGTTCTTGTTTTGACAGACTCTGGCAGTCAGTCCACCAACAGCTGCTGCAGACAGATTTACAGAAATACACCATCTACTAGTAAGGTAGAGCTTTCATATGGGTTAATGTGGGAACAGCAACCGTATTGAAGATTCTTGTCTTGCTTCACAGCTCCATGTTTCATCGCCGTATTTTATGGAGATTAAACCTTGTGCGAGGCCAGATTTATCCTATTCTGAGCTCAGATGTTGCAGTGTCAGATACAGCATTCTCCCTTTCAGATTGATTCACTCCATCACAGAAGTGAAGGGGCGAGGGAGGAGAACAATATTAAAGTGTCCACCTTCAACAACCACAGTTTGCACATTGTATCATCCAGCATGTCCTCTGTTGCCTTGGTGATGCTTTCAGTACCAGATGTACTTAGTACCTTTTAAAATATGGAGCCTGTTTTCTCACTGTCCAACACCTTGAAACACAGGGCCGGAAGGAAAAGAGACAATAGCCTCCCAGTCTTTTATAAGCAGGAAGTTAGGAGCCAAGAAAGGTCAGTGTCGTAGTGGAAGCTAGAGAATTCGAGCAATCAACTGTGGAAGATAAGGGAAAGATTGTGGAAGGTCATGGAGGGTTTGTGGAAGATCGCAAAGGTGGGTACAGATGAGGGAGGCCATTCAGCCCATCCAATTTCAAAGTGAAAATCACGTGGACTCTATATAACAGGGGGATGATCCATTCCACCAGATTACCACTTATGCAGTAAAAATGAGAATTTACCCCAAGAATATATATTTTTGCAAGCACGTGATGAGCTGGCTGGTGCTGCACTACAAACTATGTGCAGAGCACATATAATAAGTTTCAGGATTCCTCCTGTGTAGATCAGGTAATGTCAGGTAAGTACACATTATCCCTCCTGTCTATGGCCCTGTAGAGGCAGGCAGTGGCTTTCTTAAGAGTTACTTTTAATTTGTGGACAAATGAATCATCCTATTCAACCCCACAGACAATCCGATCCAATCCCCGCTGGAAATCTGATCAAATCCCCGCAGGAAATCCGATCAAATCCCCGCAGGAAATCCGATCAAATCCCTGCAGGAAATCCGATCAAATCCCTGCAGGAAATCCGATCAAATCCCCGCAGGAAATCCGATCAAATCCCCGCAGGAAATCCGATCAATCCCCCGCAGGAAATCCGATCAAATCCCTGCAGGAAATCCGATCAAATCCCCGCAGGAAATCCGATCAAATCCCTGCAGGAAATCCGATCAAATCCCTGCAGGAAATCCGATCAATCCCCGCAGGAAATCCGATCAAATCCCCGCAGGAAATCCGATCAATCCCCGCAGGAAATCCGATCAAATCCCTGCAGGAAATCCGATCAAATCCCTGCAGGAAATCTGATCAAATCCCCGCAGGAAATCCGATCAAATCCCCACAGGAAATCCGATCAATCCCCCACAGGAAATCTGATCAAATCCCCGCAGGAAATCTGATCAAATCCCCGCAGGAAATCCGATCAAATCCCTGCAGGAAATCTGATCAAATCCCCGCAGGAAATCCGATCAAATCCCTGCAGGAAATCCGATCAAATCCCTGCAGGAAATCCGATCAATCCCCCACAGGAAATCCGATCAAATCCACGCTGGAAATCTGATCAAATCCCCGCAGGAAATCCGATCAAATCCCCGCAGGAAATCCGATCAAATCCCTGCAGGAAATCCGATCAAATCCCCGCAGGGAATCCGATCAATCCCCACAGGAAATCCGATCAAATCCCCACAGGAAATCCGATCAATCCCCACAGGAAATCCGATCAAATCCCCACAGGAAATCCGATCAATCCCCACAGGAAATCCGATCAATCCCCACAGGAAATCCGATCAAATCCCCACAGGAAATCCGATCAATCCCCACAGGAAATCCGATCAAATCCCCACAGGAAATCCGATCAATCCCCACAGGAAATCCGATCAAATCCCTGCAGGAAATCCGATCAAACCCCCTCAGGAAATCCGATCAAACCCCCGCCGGGAATCGATCCAATCCCCGCAGGGAATCCGGTCAAATCCCTGCAGGGAATCCGATCAAATCCCCGCAGGGAATCAGATTAAATCCCCACAAGGAATCAGATCAAATCCCTGCAGGAAATCCGATCCAATCCCCGCAGGGAATCCGATCAAATCCCTGCAGGGAATCCAATCAAATCCCCGCAGGGAATCAGATCAAATCCCTGCAGGAAATCCGATCAAATCCCTGCAGGGAATCCAATCAAATCCCCGAGGGAATCAGATCAAACCCCCTCAGGAAATCCGATCCAATCCCCGCAGGAAATTCGATCAAATCCCCGCAGGGAATCAGATCAAATCCCTGCAGGAAATCCGATCAAACCCCCGCAGGGAATCCGATCAAACCCCCGCAGGGAATCAGATCAAATCCCTGCAGGAAATCCGATCAAACCCCCGCGAAGAATCTGATCAAATCCCTGCAGGAAATCCAATCCTATCCCTGCAGGGAATCAGATCAAATCCCTGCAGGGAATCCAATCAAACCCCCGCAGGGAATCAGATCAAATCCCTGCAGGAAATCCGATCAAACCCCCGCAGGGAATCAGATCAAATCCCTGCAGGGAATCCAATCCAATCCCTGCAGGGAATCCGATCAAATCCCTGCAGGAAATCCGATCCAATCCCTGCAGGGAATCCGATCAAATCCCTGCAGGAAATCGGATCAAATTCCTGCAGGAAATCGGAACAAATCCCTGCAGGAAATCGGATCAAATCCCTGCAGGAAATCGGATCAAAACCCTGCAGGAAATCGGATCAAATCCCCGCAGGAAATCCGAACAAACCCCCGCAGGGAATCCGATCAAATCCCTGCAGGAAATCGGATCAAATCCCTGCAGGAAATCCGAACAAATCCCTGCAGGAAATCGGATCAAATCCCTGCAGGAAATCCGAACAAATCCCTGCAAGAAATCGGATGAAATCCCTACAGGAAATCGGATGAAATCCCTGCAGGAAATCCGAACAAATCCCCGCAGGGAATCCGATCAAATCACCGCAGGGAATCCGATCAAATCCCTGCAGGAAATCGATCAAATCCCTGCAGGAAATCCGAACAAATCCCTGCAGGAAATCGGATCAAATCCCTGCAGGAAATCCGAACAAATCCCCGCAGAAAATCCAATCAAATCCTTGCAGGGAATCCGATCAAATCCCCGCAGGAAATCCGAACAAATCCCCGCAGAAAATCCAATCAAATCCCCGCAGGAAATCGGATCAAATCCCCGCAGGAAATCCAATCAAACCCCTGCAGGGAATCTGATCAAATCCCTGCCGGGAATCTAATCACATTTTCCACTCAAACATGAAACATTAAGCAAATGGAACATTGCATGCCCACGGAGACGATTCTAAATTTAGACAGCTGATGGAAAAAAGCAACACAATTTGGGTATTAAATGCTGAAATGTTCTAATAACCCCACAGAGGACAGCTTTGTGTTAGATAGCATTACACAGGTTGTGTTTGAGTGCTGTCAGATTAAACTTGTTAATGGAGATGGAGATGGAAGAGAAATGGATAGTAACAGATAATTCAATAAAAAGTAATACTGGAAAATGCAATCATTACTTATTTAGAATGATTGCACATAATAGCTGATGGGTTTTCAACATAAAGGTTATTGTAAGTGCATTATTGGAAGAAGCAACCCTGAGTAAACAGGGAGAAAAGAATCCTGAGTCTAGAAACAGAAGGAAGAATGGGATGAGCAAGGAGCCGTAGCCCCCAGTACTCACGCTGTCGTCGAATCCTTCAGTACAGTGTGAGTATTGGGAACCATGGTGACTAACCACAGTAACTAGGGCATCATTGTAAATAAGTCATTGACCCATGGGAGTTGAAATTCCTCTGTGCCCAGTTTTTAAATGAATTAAAGTCTTCTCAAAAAACAACGCATGCAAAAATTTGATGTGAATGCGTTAACTCGTGCACACAGAAACCCCAAGGGATCCTTGGGAAGGAAGAGACTGAGAAAAGGTTCTGAGAGAAGACTGATAACATATTGAATAAGGTTTTGGGGATAACCCTGAGAGAGACTTTTGACAAGAGGGCGCCAGGGAAACTGTGAAAAAGCTGCTGAGCCCCAAAGCTCGACATGAAGGTTTGAAACGAGACTTCCAGCAGTGGTTTGCAAACTTTTCTGGACACGGGACATCCTGGAAATACGGATACACTCCCAGTGATGGCCTTTCCTAATTCTCAATACATAGTGTCATGTGCCTAAAGAAAACAGTGCTAGCAGAAGAATGAAACGCCTTGCATGTATATAGCACCGTATCACATTTTCAGGGTGTCCCAAAGTGCTTCACAACCAATAGATTACTTTTGGAATGCAGTCCCTATTATTATGCACAAACAGCAAAAGTGAATAAATGCTGTGTCGATCTGTTTTTCATCGTGTTGGTTAGGGGAGAAATGTTGGCCAGGAGACCAGGTGAACTCCTCGTTCTTCAAGTTGTGCCACGGGATCTTATACATCCACCTGGAATAGACAGACGGGGGCCTCGGTTTAACGTCTCATCCGAAAGCTGACACCTCTGACAGTGCCGCACTCCCTCAGTACTGCAATAAAATATGAGTCCAGATTATGTGCTCGAGTGCATTTCATACTATTGCGGAAAATGTTTTTTATTAGTGCAGATGGCAACAGATATAACACACAAATCAACAGGCACGAAAAATACAAGAAGCTCATGACAGATGGACAGAAATCTGATGAACCTTATGATCTACTCAGAGTTCCATTACAGAACACCACCCACCCCAAGGATCTCTTTGCGGGCACCCTGGGGTCTACAACTCCACTTCGAAAACTTGCAGCATGTGGGACTCTTTTCTCTGCAAATGAGGAGACTTGATAGAGGCATTTAAAATTATGAAGAGGTTCAATAGGGTGGATGCGGAGAAATGATTTCCATTTGTGGGCGAGTCCAGAAGAAGACAACGTAAATATAAGATGCCACTAACATATCAAATAAAAAAATTTACATGAGGTTTTATACACAGAGAGTGGCCGTATAGCGCCTGAACACCAGGTACTGCGGGGCCATATTTCATGGCCATATTCTGATATTACAGTTTCTCAGAAACAATCCCCATCAGCTTTAGCATTGAACCCAACCTACTGCCAAAGATACAGAAGTCCTGATTTTCATAGACCGGTACGCACAAAAAGAAATCATCCCTCTTACCTGAGGTGGGCACCCTATCGCTGTCACTAATGGTGCGAGCACCCACCAGAGATATGGTCCCGGTCAGGGGCACCTTCATGGGGCGGGCAGAAGTTCCTCTCCCCTCCAGATCTGTACTCCCTCGCCCCCTCAGAATTTATGAGCCATATTCTCTCTCTTCAGTGGGCTGTACCTTGCACGCACCGTGGAGCATACCAAACCAGTGCAGGAATAGGGGGTGCCCTTCCAAAACAAAGAAACCCCCACATACAGAATGGAACAACCGAATGCAGCACAATCACCAGCTCACTCTAGACAAAGTGGTGCCTGATGAAAGTGAGCATGTTACTCCATGGAGCTACTTTACAGAGACTATCTATGGAGACCTGGTTTAGCACTGTGCAGAAAGTAGCTTTGGATGTGGCACACCATGTCCTCACTGTCCCAGGAGGATTTTTACCAGCACAGTGATAACACTGCAATCGTTCTGCAAACCATCAGACAAACTCAAGCTCAGTGAGCAGCTGACCCAAAGTCTCGCAGCCATAAGAAACAAGTATAAGAGTTGGGTGGAGTCGCCAACCCTCCAGGATTGTCCTGGAGTCTTCAGCAATTCAGGATTAATCTCCTGGACACTGCTGCGAGCCAGCCAGGAGAAAAATCATTGGTGCATTAAAAAAAATTATGTTGTTTTTTCCATTTTCTTTGAACACTTTCATTTATTATTTATAAAAATATTAGAGATGGAAACATGTTGGACTTGGCCGGGGCAGTTGGAGGCGGGAGGTCATGTGATGGAACCTCCAGGTATATGTCCAACCAGAGGTGGCAACCCTCGAGCTGGGTCTAATTTAGATACTGTGAGACGTGTGGAAATCGTCAAACAGTTCAGAGCCGTGGAACAGACAACTCGAGACAAAGATTTCAGGGTAAACTATTCTTTACTTAAAATCAGCCAAGAGGTTACAAGTAAGTACCAAATACAAACCGTACTCAATTCATTTACTTATTGCAAGCAAGCACGCATGAATCTAAATCGTTTACTTTAAGCTCAAGTGATCATAAGCAACCACATACGTACTAACACCAGTGAGAGGTCACTTCAGCGATGACTAGATGTATGACTTTAACTGGCAACTGACCAAGCTGCCTCGACTGCAGCCGTGAGCGGTCATTTTACAGCATCTTTATACCCCAAAACTTGGCAACTCGCCCACAGCATTCATGTCCCGAGCTGTGTGAACAGCGTTGTTTTCTCTCTCTCCTTTCCTATCTGTTTTGACGCTTGGTTAACCAAGGCCTGACGGTCAGGGGTTGGAGAGAGTCGGTGTTTTTGCATCTGAGGGTTCTCGCAGAATTTTCAAGAGCTTATCTTTTGGAGGAAACAAAAACCAGCTTGCAAGCACATCATTTATTTCACAAATGTTTTAGCCAAGCAGTCTCTTGCCCTCAAAGCTTGGTCACTTGTAGATTCAGTCAAGTTTACCGTGAACGGTGTATTCAAGATAAGGCATTCACAACGGGAAAGGCTGTCGAGTTCTGATTGTGCGCGGTGGAGAAAAAATTAAGGTCTAGAAATTCATCTCAGGTGGTGACGCAAAGCGGGCGGTATCGGACCGGCCGCCCGTTATACACAGCGCCTGATATTCAGCTCCATTGGCTGCAGTGGGCCTGAATAACGGGCGGCCGATCCAATACCGCCCGTGTTGCACCACCGCCCACGACGAATTTCTCAGCCTGAGGGTTTAAAGGGTGACATCACCTTGTGCGCGAATCTGAGCTGTGTCCTAAGTGCCACCTGTCAATATGCCAGGAAAGAAGGATACTGAATAACCTGTGCTTGAATCTCACTCATCCTTTGTATTGGAACCAGGGCGACAAGAAGTGCAGTTTTCCACGTGAAAAAACTTTAGGTCACTGAAATTTGGGACTGGGGTCTGAGTCCATCCTCTGTGGGCAGTCGAGAGTTCCACTCCGCCACACTTCCGAGCTTTCCCGAATTCTGGGACACGATGTTGGATTCCATTGCTCGGCAGGTTTAGTATTGGGGCAACGCAGGCACTCCTCTCATCGATCAGCTTTATTACTGTAATATGGCGCTTTGATTCAGTGTCAGCCTGCGGGAGCTAAGCATCTTTTTTGGGGGAAAAAAGAAAATGGTCGGTCCAGAGATACAAAGTGTTAAACTGTGTCTGACGACATTGAACAGTCGCTTGTCGGAGTTATTTCGAGCCCAGCTGATCAGTGCAGACGGAAGAACAGAGGGTACAAATGATCTGTGCTGGAGGCTAAATTGAACACTTCAACGTCCTTCCGCCACTTCAAGCACTCCAGAGCCCAGGTGCACTGACTCATCGGTGGTGTCGGAAACCAGTCCTCAGAGCCGACTGATTCTGACCTGGTACCAGTGGAATGGGCGGAGCTGGTCGATGCCGGAGGGGCCTCAGATGAAGCTGAATCCAAATCCGACTGCAGAATCTCACTTTCATCGAACCATCATGCAGCTGTTTCTTCCTGCAACTGGCCTTTGGTGGCTTGCTGCAGTTCTTCTCTATCCCATGAACTCACTCCTTCAGAGAGTTGAGCGCATCATCTAGGCTGACACTCCAGAGCAGTGCTGACGCCATGGCACCCGACATTTTCGGACGTGTCGTCTTTCGGATGAGACATCGAACCAAGGTCCCATCTGCCCTCTCCGATGGAAGTAAAAGATCGTAGGATCCGAGAATCTTACAGCACAGAAGGAGGCCATTTGGCCCATCGTGCCTGTGCTGGCACTTTGTCCAATTAGTCCCACTCCCCTGCTCTTTCCCCATAGCCCCGCAATTTTTTCCTTTTCAAGTATATATCAATTCACTTTTTGCAAGTTTCTATTGAATCCGCTCCCACCATTCCAGATCATAACAACTCGCTGCGTAAAAAAGTTTCTGTTCGTCTCTCCCCAACCCCCACCCCACCCCCCCCCCCCCCCGCCCCCGGTCCTTTTGACAATTATCTTAAATACTCCAGCTGAGCCCACTTAGTTGGGCTCTACGTGTTCGGTCAGAATTGAGGCTTTTTAATACGTTTATTTTGTCTGTGAGAAAAGCCAATCGCGTTAGATTCTCTGATGTATTGGCAGCAGCGGGTGGTTACGTATCTGCCTGGGACTTTAGAACAGGGTCCAAGTAAACATCTGTAACTATTTTCCAGCCTCTAAACAACCCACAGGGCAAGTGCACGGGAGATGTACTTATCATGTTGAGTTACATTATACATCTGCAGCAACAGCGGGGTGACGGGTGAGGGGAGTCGAGGGACAGCTGCAACAACTCAGGGAATGTCAACAACGAGGGCCCAGCAAACATCAGTCACCATCTCCAGGCCTCAGTCTATCCTTGCCGAGATCTGCTAATGACTACAAAACTACTCAACTCTACTGTGCATCTATATTCCTGTATCTGTTCAAAGATTCATATTATTCAGTACAAGTTTCACAAATAACGACACAGGATGAAGCACACATTAAGGCAAACCTTCCTATTAAGTACTTCTGAAGTGTGGTCACTGTTGTAATGTGGGAAACGCGGCAGCCAATTTGCGCACAGCAAGGTCCCACAAACAGCAATGAGGTAATGACCAGATAAGCTGTATTCTGCTGATGTTGGTTGAGGGATAAATATTGCTCAGGACACCAGGGAGAACTGCCCCGCTCATCTTCGAAATAGTGACCTTTTACGTTCACCTGAGAGGGCAGACGGGGCCTCAGTTTAACATCTCATCTGAAAGACGGCACCTCCCTCAGTGCTGCACTGGACTTGAATGCTCACCCTTACTGACTCAGGTGAGAGTGCTACTAACTGAGACACAGCTGAAATTGGTCTCATTTGCTGTTTGTGCGACCTTGCTGTGCTTAAATTGACTGCCTACGTCACAACAGGACTTCCCAAGGGTGTGAAGAGCAGGGGCGTTCTCCCCGTTGTGCACAAATTGACTGATGCATTTCCTACATTATGGGAGTAACTACACTTCATAAGTATTTCATTGGCTGTAAAGCATTTTGAGATGTCCTGAGGTTGTGAAAGGCACTATATAAATGCAAGTCTTTCTTTTAATCTGCATTTGGTGGTGGGGTTTGTAATGTATTATCGCATGGTTTGTCACATGGCTTAGTATGAGCATGCTCAGTTCGCTCTGGCCTAGTAAAACAAGCACATGGACTAGCAACTTATCGTGTCTCTGTCCTTCATTTGTTCTACCCACATAGTTTACATTTTTGGCGATGAGAATGGGAGAATGGGATCCCAAAGCCATTTTTAGGGATCATGGAAGGACAGTGTTCAACCTTCGTGTGGAAAAGTTTACGGTGAATTTGAGACTCCTAAACTGAATTTTCTGCGATGTTTTACTGTTAATGCTGAAGCAGAATCGTCTGTGCTTCACCTTCGCATATATGTGTACACAGCAACAGTGACGTTGATTCTCACAGGTACACAGGTAGCGTGCTGAGTCACTGTTTGATGGGATGGGGACAATCATGGCCGCTCCTACAGGATTCATCTGAAACCTCGGCATGTATGACCGAGCTCGCGAACCATTCAGTTCTTACATTGAGCGAATGGAGATATTTTTTAAGGCCAAAAACATTATTGGGACCGAAGGTGCTGATGAGAATGTTCAAGCTCAAAATAAAGTAATTTGTGAAAGTAAAAAAGGAATTTTTTTAACGGAGATCAGGTCAGATGTCTATGGAATGTTGACAAACCTACTCACGCCAGGGAAAGCGAAGGATGCGTCATTTGAAAACATTGTCGAGAAACTCGAGGACCATTTCGACCCAAAGCCGTTAGAAATAGCAGAGAGCTATAAGTTTGGTACCAGAAACCAAAAACAAAGTGAAACCATCAGTGAGTACATGGTAGCTCTTAAAAACCTGTCTTTGCATTGTAACTTTGGCACATTTTTGGATCGTGCGTTGCTAATAAATTTGTGTGTGGTCTCGTGGATGAGCGCACACAGTCCTAGTTACTGAACATTCTGAACATAACATTTGACATAGCATGCAAAATTGCTCTATCTATGGAGATGGCATCTAAGAATGCTAGGGAGCTCCGTCCAACTCAAGTGACTAGTGCAGCTGAGGTCTACAGTCACAAAGCCACCGCCAAACCTAAAGTTAGAAGTCGCACAACACCAGGTTATAGTCCAACAGATTTATTTAAAATTACAAGCTTTCGGAGCTGTCGCCCCTTCCTCAGGTAGAGTTACTGTGAGGGGGTCACGGTACTGGTGCGAGGTGAGGCCTTCGTTGCCTATACTATTGCTTGCTCTGGTCTCCGGCCAGACTTTTGCAATAAGCACCTGTGAGTGGTTCGACCCACTCGCCCTTACGGTTCTGACACCTGGACTTAGATGCAAGGAGCAGTAATGCAGAGAAAACTCAAATAGACCCGGTTGAATAGCACGAAATGAATATCTTTATTGCATGGTGTCTAAAATCATGAAATACATGTCATAGGCGCAGATCAAAGAGAGTACAAGTATACACACGTTCATAAAACTTGGTCTATGGAAATGGGGAACACACGGCACATCGTAAAAAGGGGAACACATTATACATTAACCTTAGAAAAACCACCCTCCCTCAATATACCTAAACTACGTCTGGATTTGTAGGATCGGAAAACATGCTCACCACTCGGCTTACTTCGGAAATTTAAAGTGGGGCACTCAGCTCGTTTCGCTGCAGCGCCTGACTGTCACGTGGTTGTGAGGGTTTCTGCACCCCACTTGTTTACTCTCGCTGCCGCGAAAGGCAAGCCAGACTCCCTGATGTCATGAAGTAATCGATGGATTCAAAGAAAACGGTACATGTAGTAGTCGGTAGAATTCAAAGATGAGTTACCTGAGGAAGGGGCGACAGCTCCGAAAGCTTGTAATTTTAAATAAATCTGTTGGACTATAACCTGGTGTTGTGTGACTTCTCATTTTTGTCCACCCCAGTCCAACGCCGACATCTCCACATCAAAACCTAAAGTTGTAAGACCATGTCAAAAGCATGTTGGTGAGAGCAGTTCAGTGAATTGTTATCGCAGCAATGGAAATCACTTTCCACAGTCCTGCCAATACGGTGGGGCAACACGGTGGCATAGTGGTTAGCACTGGTGCCTCACAGCGCCAGAGACCCGGGTTCGAATCTGGCCTCGGGTGACTGTCTGTGTGGAGTTTGCACATTCTCCCCGTGTCTGCGTGGGTTTCCTCCGGGTGCTCCGGTTTCCTCCCACAGTCCAAAAATGTGCGGGTTAGGTTGATTTGGCTATGATAAATTGACCCTTAGTGTTAGGGGGGGATTAAATATGTGGGGTTACAGGGATAGGATGGGATATGTTAGGGGGAATTAAATATGTGGGGTTGCGGGGATAGGGTGGGATATGTGTCGGTGCAGGCTCGATGGGGATTCTGTGTGAGAAAGCAGGGACAGGGTACTGGATTTGGATGATCAGCCATGATCGTATTGAATGGTGGAGCAGGCTCGACGGGCCGAATGGCCTACTCCTGCTCCTAGTTTCTATGTTTCTATGTAATACAGAAATGCAAAGTGTTTTCACTGCCAGAAGCAAGGCCATATTTCAACAGTTTGCAGAGCTAGATCTAAAACAGGAAGTAAGAAACATTCTAGTGGGAATGCAAAGCAGCAACAACAAAAGGGAGGAGTTCACAATATTGAAGTGAACACACCTGATGTTGAAGAATAAGGCATCTACAGTATCTATGCCACTAGTGGCAACACTAGCAGTCATGAGAAAGACTTCCGTACAAACTTTTGATCAACGACCAATATATTGATATGTGTATCGACATGGCAGCGGGCTGCTCTATCATGAGTAAGGACACATATGAGAGTAAGTTTAATCAAGTACCATTTACAAAGAGTACCGTAGAGTTAAAAACCTACTCCGGAGAAATCCTAGAGACATGTGGACAAATGGAATGTACAGTTCAGCACAATGGCCAGTCAGTAAAGCTGCCTATTATTGTAGCGAGCTACAACAACAGGCCAACCCTCATGGGCAAAGACTGGTTGAGAAAGTTAAAACTAGATGACAACAACAACAACTTGTATTTATATAGCGCCTTTAATGTAGTAAAACGTCCCAAGGCGCTGGAAAAACATCTTCAGTGTAGATGCTTCAAAGAAGCGACTCGACACAATGTTGAACAAGTATAAAAGCATGTTCTCAGACAGTTATGAGGGCATCACTGGGTATGATGCACATATCCGCATCAAGTCCAACGTGAAGCCTGACTATTGGAAGGCAAGGCCGGTCCCCTATGCGTTGAAAAGTCAGGTAGAGGAAGAGCTAGAGAAACTGAGAGAGAACAGAGTGCTAGTAAAAACTGACAAAAAGTGAATGGGCTACCCCGATTCTGGTAGTGCCCAAAGCAGACAAAACTGTACACTTGTGCGGTGACTACAAAGTTACTGTCAACCAAGCAGTTGACGATGAGCAGTACCCGTTACCTACATCGCAAAATTTGAATGCAGCACTCTCTGGGTCAAAGGTTTTCTCCAAGCTTGACCTATCTCACGCTTACGCTCAGCTGAATGTTGACAAAGAGAGTCAACAGTATCAACACACACAGGGACTGTACTCATACACCAAGTTGCCATATGGTATAAAGTCCTCCCCAAAATCTTCCAGGCTACGATGGATAAGATTTTGCAAAGAGTTCCAAATTGCTTATGCAATCAAGACGATGTGCTGATCGCAACAAGAAGCGAGGAAGAAAATCTAGAAGTGTTAGATTTAGTGCTTCAAAGGTTGAATTCCCACAATGTCAAATTGAAAAGGAGCAAATGTGCTTTTGTGCAGCCCGAGGTTGTGTACCTTGGTCTGAAAATTGATGCAAATGGATTGCAACCAGTTAAGGAAAAGATTGATGCTGTCATCAATGCTCCAAAGTCATAGAACGTGTCTGAGTTAAGATCTTTCCTTGGAATGGTCCAGTACTACGCACGTTCCTTACCTGAGTTAGCGAGCATGTTAGCTCCATTACACACGCTCCTCAAGAAGGATGTCCAGTGGAAGTGGACAAAAGCGCAACAGGAAGCTTACGACGCTTGTAAGAGAAGTCTCTCTAGTGAGGCTCTACTTATGCTCTACGACACACAGCGTGAGCTTAAGTTAGCGTGTGATGCTTCTAGCTATGGTGTGGGAGCTGTCTTAAGCCACGCAATGGATAATGGCCAGGAGAAATCAATCGCGTTCGCATCGCGAACCCTCACAAAGAGCAAAAGAAACTACGTGCAAATTGAAAAGGAAGTTCTCATCATAGTGTTTGGAATCAAGAAATTCCAACAGTTGCTGATCGGCAGAAAGTTTACCCTGATAACCGATCACAAACCGTTCCTAGCAATATTGGGGCCCAAATCTGCCATCCCTGTAATGGCCGCATCAAGAATGCAACTTTGGGCAGTGTTGTTGTCACAATATGACGATATTGCATTTTGCTTTGAAGTGCAATATTCAATCACAGATGCCTTGTCCAGGTTGCCACCTGCCACACTCGTGTGTTGGGAGTGAAGGTGAGATATTCACGTTAGGTGCAGTTAATAAAGACTATCCGTGAATGCATCTGAGATTGAAGATGAGACTCAGAAGGACTCAGTACTGAAAAGAGTGTATGAAAACACTTTGCATGGATGGACTGATCAGTGTCTGGACACAGAGTTGAAGCCATTCCATAACCGTCGTACTGAATTGTCTTATGAGCAAGGTTGTATCAAGTGGGGAAACAGAGTGGTGGTACCTACTTCTTTGAGAGATAGAATTCTGGTCGAACTTCATACTGAACATCCAGGGATCATCAGTATGAAATCAATTGCAAGAAGCTTTGTTTACTGGACTGGATTGGATCTTGAATCACTTGTCAGCAAATGCAGAGTTTGCCAAAATTACAGAAACAAACCACCCAAAGCTCCACTACAACCCTGGTCATGACCAAGTAGACCTTTTCAGAGAGTACATGTAGACTTCTGTGAGAAAGCAAATGATTATTTCCTGGTACTTGTAGATAGTCACTCAAAGTGGATTGAAGTGAAACACAAGGGTTCAAATACTACAACTGAACGTACCATAGATGAGTTGAGGTCTATCTTCGCAGGTCATGGCTTACCTGAAGAGCTTGTTTCTGACAATGGCCCTCAGTTCTGTTCTGCTCTATTCCAAGAGTTCATGAAACATAGAAACATAGAAACATAGAAACATAGAAGATAGGAGCAGGAGTAGGCCATTCAGCCCCTCGAGCCTGCTCCGCCATTCAATGAGATCATGGCTGATCATCCAAATTCAGTACCCTGTCCCTGCCTTCTCTCCATATCCCTTGATCCCTTTAGTTTTAAGAAATATATCTAACTCCTTCTTGAATATATTTAATGAATTGGCCTCTACTGCCTTCTGTGGTAGAGAATTCCACAGGTTCACCACTCTCTGGGTGAAGAAATTCCTCCTCATCTCTGTCCTAAATGGCTTACCCCTTATCCTTAGACTGTGACCCCTGGTTCTGGACTCCCCGGCCATCGGGAACATCCTTCCCGCATCTAGTCTGTCTAGTCCTGTTTGAATTTTATAAGTTTCAATGAGATCCCCTCTCATTCTTCTAAACTCCAGTGAGTATAAGCCCAATCGACCCAATCTCTCCTCATACGCCATTCCTGCCATCCCGGGTATCGGCCTGGTGAATCTTCGCTGAACTCCCTCCATGGCAAGAACATCCTTCCTCAGATAAGGCGACCAAAACTGCACACAATACTCAAGGTGTGGTCTCACCAAGGCCCTGTACAACTGCAGCAAGACATCCTTGTTCCTGTACTCGAACCCTTTCGCTACGAAGGCCAACATACCATTTGCCTTCTTAACCGCCTGCTGCACCTGCATGCTTACCTTCAGCGACTTGTGCACAAGGACACCCAGGTCTCGTTGCACTTCCCCTTCTCCCAATCTATTGCCATTCAGATAATAATCTGCCTTCCTGTTTTTGACACCAAAGTGGATAACCTCGCATTTATCCACGTTATATTGCATCTGCCATGCTTCTGCCCAATCCCCCAACAGAACGGTATCAAACACACTCTCGTTCCACCATATCATCGAGCTTCAAACGGAGCAGCCGAAAGGTCAGTCAGAATAGTAAAAGAAGCTCTGAAAAAGCAAGTGTTGCAGGGGTTATTCGGGACTCAGCATGAAGCAACGTTTGGCAAATTTCTTGCTGAAGTACAGAACTGCTCCGCACACTACAACTGGACATATCCCAGCAGAACTCTTGATGAAGAGGAGATTGAGAAAACAATTGGGATTTGTTCAACCAAATTTGGTCTCAACAGTTGAACAGAAACAGTTGAGTCAGAAACGTTATTATGACAGCAATCAGAAAGAATGCAGTTTCAGACAAAACGAGTGTGTTCGTGTTCTCAGTCCCCCTGGAAAGTCGAGTTCACACAAGTGGGATGTAGGAACCATAGTAGAGGTTGGTGAAACCAAAAGATATTTAGTTGAAATTGGTGACAACATCCGAAATGTTCATGTAGATCAAATGATCTCTGCTAGAGAGGAACCAAGACGTGATCTTGAACCACTTGATCATGAACTCATACATGAGTTTGACTCCATTCAGACTTCAGAAACTGAAGTACCAGGTTCAAACAAATCTGAGATAGAAACAGGATCATCTTTGAGTTCAGAACCAGAACAAAACAGCCTGAAAATTGTTTCAACACCAAAACATTTTGTAAGGAGATCAGGAAGGCTCCACAAACCTGTTATTAAACTGGATTTGTCGTTCATTTGTAAGATTTGTAGTGCATTTAAAAGAAAAAAAGCCAGGAGTTTTCGTTATGTGGTACGTGTATTGCTGGGAAAGGTGGGACCATAGTTTTGTTGTATTTGAGAGGGGAATATATACACTTTTTAAGGGAAAAGCAGTGTGATGTATTATCACATGATTTGTCACATGGTTTAGTATGAGCATGCTCAGTTCGCTCTGGCCTAGTAAACAAGCACCTTGACTAGCAACTCATCCTGTCTCTGTCCTTCATTTGTTCTACCCACATATTACAGGGTTGAATGATAACTGTTGGCCAGAACACTTTTAGAAGAGCTCCCTGCTCTCCTTTGAATGGTATTAATGGGATCCTCTACATTCACCTGAACATCCAGTCAAGGCCTCGGTTTAACATTTCCTTTGAAAGACTGCACCTCCGGCAATGCAGCACTCCTTCAGTACCGCACTGAGGGTCAGCCTCAAGTTCAGCAGACCGAAGTAGCTGCAGAACCTACATACCGAAGTGCTCTGATTCTAAAATTAAAACAGAAAATTCTAGAAACAAACGACATGTCCATCTGAGAAGAGAAAAGACAGATTAACATCAGAACTCACCCATTAATAAGATTACACCACACAACAGTGGTGTACATTCAAGGAGTTATTTTACAACTTCCAAAAAAAAAATATTCCACTGAAAAGAAAAGGGTGTAAAGAAAGGACAGTCATCCGTGGCTAAGTAAAGAAATTAAGGATAGTATTTGACTAAAAACAAGGGCATATAAGGTAGCGAAATCTAGTGGGAGGACAGAGGATTGGGAAAACTTTAAAAGGCAGCAAAAAATAAAAAAGATTGATTAAGAAAGGGAAGATAGATTATGAAAGTAAATTAGCAAAAAATATAAAAACAGATAGTAAGAGTTTTTATAGTTATATAAAAAGAAAAAGGGTGGTTAAAGTAAATGTTGGTCCCTTAGAGGATGAGACCGGGAAATTAATGGTGGGAAATATGAAGATGGCAAAAACACTGAATGAATATTTTGTATCATTCTTTACAGTAGAGGACACTAAGAATATCCCAACACTGGACAAATAGGGGGCTATAGGGGGAGAGGAGCTAAACACGATCAAAATCACTAAGGAAGTGGTACTCGGTAAAATAATGGGACTCAAGGCGGATAAATCACCTGGACCTGATGGCTTACATCCTAGAGTCTTGAAGGAAGTGGCGGTAGGGATTGTAGATGCATTGGTAATAATTTTTCAAAACTCCCTGGATTCCGCTAAGGTCCCGGCAGACTGGAAAACTGCTAATGTAACACGCTTATTTAAAAAGGGCAGTAGACAGAAGGCTGGTAACTATAGACCGGTTAGCCTAACATCTGTGGTAGGTAAAATTTTGGAGTCCATTATTAAGGAAACAGTAACAGGACATTTGGATAATCATAATTTAATAGGACAAAGTCAGCATGGTTTTACGAAGGGGAAGTCATGTTTGACAAATTTGCTGGAGTTCTTTGAGGAAGTAACATATAGAGTGGATAAAGGGGAACCAGTGGACGTAGTGTATTTAGACTTCCAAAAGGCATTTGACAAGGTGCCACACAAAAGATTATTGCTTAAGGTAAAAATCACAGGATTGGGGGTAATATTCTGGCATGGATAGAGGATTGGCTATCTAACAGAAAGCAAAGAGTTGGGATAAATGGTTCATTCTCAGACTGGCAATCAGTAACTAGTGGTGTTCCACAGGGGTCAGTGCTGGGTCCCCAACTCTTTACAATCTATATTAACGATTTGGAGGAAGGGACCAAGTGTAACATATCAAAATTTGCAGATGATACTAAGATGGGAGGGAAAGTAGTGAGTGAGGAGGACATAAAAAACCTGCAAGGGGACATAGACAGGCTAAGTAAGTGGGCAGAGATTTGGCAGATGGAATACAACTCTGGAAAGTGTGAGGTTATGCACTTTGGCAGGAAAAATCCTAGAGCAATTTATTATCTTAATGGCAAGAAACTGGAGAGTACTGAAGTGCAAAGGGATCTGGGGGTCCTGGTGCACGAAACTCAAAAGGTTAGTATGCAGGTGCAGCAAGTGATTAAGAAGGCAAATGGAATGTTGGCTTTCATTGCTAGGGAGATAGAATATAAAAATAGGGAGGTATTGCTTCAGTTGTACAAGGTATTGGTGAGACCGCACCTGGAATACTGCATACAGTTTTGGTGTCCTTACTTAAGGAAAGACATCCTTGCTCTCGAGGCAGTGCAAAAAAGGTTCACTCGGTTAATCCCGGGGATGAGGGGGTGGTCATATGAGGAGAGGTTGGGTAGATTGGGACTCTACTCATTGGAGTTCAGAAGAATGAGAGGCGATCTTATTGAAACATATAAGATTGTGAAGGGGTTGGATCGGGTGGATGCGGGGAGGATGTTCCCGATGACGGGTGAGACTAGAACTAGGGGACATAGTCTTAGAATAAGGGGCTGCTCTTTCAAAACTGAGATGAGGAGGAACTACTTCACTCAGAGGGTGGTAGGTCCATGGAATATGCTGCCACAAAAAGCTGTAGAAGCTACATCATTAAATAAATTTAAAACAGAAATAGACAGTTTCCTAGAAGTAAAGGGCATTAAGGGTTACGGGGAGCGGGCAGGAATTTGGACATGAGTCTAGGTTCAGATCGGTCATGGCCCTGTGGGTATTGGAGCGGGCCCAGGGACCGTGTAGCCTGATTCTGCTCCTATTTCGTGTGTGCAATTCTGTTAGATGCAGGAGATGGTTCTGTGATAGTAGATAGTAGATTGGCGGTTAGGATCAGATCAGCCATGATCTTATTGAATGGCGGAGCAGGCTCGAGGGGCCGATTGGCCGACTCCTGCTCCTATTTCTTATGTTCTTATGTTCTTACAACACAAGAGTTGTTGAATATGTACAGTATTTGTCCTGTGCTGATGAAGGGTTTCCTTCCAAATGGTTAACCTGGTCTTTCTCTTTTCAGAAGCAGACGAGCCTGTTGTACTTTTCCAGCAGTTTTGGCTTTTATTTCAGATTCTCTGCAATTGCATTCTTTGTCCTTTTTTATCTCCGCTGCCTGGCCTCTTTACAACCTTTATTAACGCAGTTTCCGGGCGTTCAATGGCTTTACATTATCCAGACTATTGGTTCAATTAATAACGTCACTGGCAGACGGTGGGGGAGGGTTGGGGGGGGGGGGCGGGGAATAGACCTGGAACTGACCAGCAGTTGAAACATGCTCGTCCTCTCTGAGTGCTGAGTCAGCATCTCGGTCTTGACGCCAGCGTGCAAGCTGGTGCCCCCTAGCTGCAGCACTCAGAATGACAGGCCTAGTGTTGTGTGTTGTGAAGCTCTCGGACTGTTTATAGAATCATAGAATGGTTATTCAAAAGGGAGTTAGATATAATACTCACAACTAGGGGGATCAAGGGGTATGGCGAGAAAGCAGGAATGGGGTACTGAGGTAGCATGTTCAGCCATGAACGCATTGAATGGCGGTGCAGGCTCGAAGGACCGAATAGTCTACTCCTGCACCTATTTTCTATGTTTCTATGTTTTCTATGTTACAGCACAGAAGGAGGCCATTGGGCCCATCGAGCCTGTGCCGGCTCTCTGCAAGAGCACTTCAGCTACTCCCACTCCCCCGCCCTTTCCCCGTAGTCTTGCAAATTTTTTTCCTTCAGGTACTTATCCAACTCCCTTTTGAAAGCCACGATTGAGTCTGTCTCCACCATCCTTTCAGGCAGGTCATTCCAGATCCTAACCGCTGGCCGCGTAAAAAAGTTTTTCTCATGTCGCCTTTGGTTCCTTTGCCAATCATCTTAAATCTGTGTCCCCTGGTTCTCGACCAATGGGAACAGTTTCTCTCTACCTACTCTGTCCAGACTACTCATGATTTGGAACATCTCTATCAAATCTCCTCTCAACCTTCTCTGCTCCAAGGAGAACAACCCCAGCTTCTCTACTCTATCCACGTAACTGAAGTCCCTCACCCCTGAACAACAACTTGCATTTATGTAGCACCTTTAACGTAGTAAAAATGTCCCAAGGTGCTTCACAGGAGCGTTATCAGACAAAATTTGACACCGAGCCACATAAGGTGACATTAGGAGAGATGACCAAAAGTTTGGTCAAAGAGGTAGGTTTTAAGGAGCGTTTTAAAGGAGGAGAGAGAGGTAGCGAGGCGGAGAGGTTTAGGGAAATAAAATTGCTAAATAAAAGCAAGTAATTTTGCAGGCCTGCACACTCCTGTCACTTCTACATAAAACTATTACGTATGTGTTGCTGTTCAGGATTACTTAACTGATATAGCTTAACTGACATATTTTCTTGATGTATATTAATGACTTGGATGTGGGTGTACAGTGCATAATTTCAAGATTTGCAGATGACACAAAACTTGGAAGTATAGTGAACAGTGAGGAAGATAGTGATAGACTTCAGGTAGACAGAGACAGGCTGGTGAAATGGGCGGACACATGGCAGATGAAATTTAACGCAGAAAAGTGTGAAGTGCACAAATCGTTGAAGGTGGCAGGACAGGTTGAGAAAGCAGTTAAAAGGCTTACGGGATCCTGGGCTTCATAAATAGAGGTATAGAGTACAAAGTGTGGAAATTATGATGAACCTGTATAAAACATTGGTTCGGCCCCAACTGGAGTAGTGTGTCCAATTCTGGGCACTGCACTTTAGGAAGGATGTGAAGGCCTTAGAGAAGGTGCAGAAAAGATTTACGAGAATGGTTCCAGGGATGAGGGACTTCAGTTACGTTGATAGACTGGAGAAGCTGGGGTTGTTCTCCTTAGAGCAGAGAAGGTTGAGAGGAGATTTGATAGAGGTGCTCAAAATCATGAGGGGTCTAGACAGGGTAGATGGAGAGAAACTGTTCCCATTGCTGGAAGGGTCAAGAACCAGAGGACACAGATTTAAGGTGATTGGCAAAAGAACCAAAGGTGATGTAAGAAAAAACTTTTTTACGCAGTGAGCGGTTAAGATCTGGAATGCACTGCCTGAAAGGGAGGTGGAGGCAGATTCAATCTTATTTTTCAAAAGGGAGTTGGATAAGTAGATTCCCCCACGAGGGGAAACATCCTCTCAGCATCTACCCTGTCAGTCCCCCTTAGAATCTTATATGTTTCAATAAGATCACCTCTCATTCTTCTAAACTCCAATGAGTATAGGCCCAACCTGCTCAACCTTTCCTCATAAGACAACCCCTTCATCCCAGGAATCAACCGAGTGCTTCCTCAGTTCCACCTGTTTAGCCACTTTCTTTCCATGGAACACCTCCTCATCCTGCTCGCAAATTGCTGCTTCTCACTCTTAAACTCCGTGAAGAAGCCCCACACATACAAACAGCCACTCACCGACACACTTCCTCTCTTTCTGCGGGCTATCATCAGGCTATCCGGAGCGAAGAGTACTGGCAATAGTGGGGCGGCGGGCTGCACTCAGCAGGATGTCTGCCGATTACTTGTACCATTCCCTTGACCCCAAGCAATCACTCATTCAAGTAGCTTGGCAGCTGAATGCTGCAAAGTGATGCCAATCATCTGCTACTGTGTAGCCTGTCGGTGCCATTCCAGCGGATGTCCCTTTCCCCTTTGTCTAGGTCCTTCTCAACACCTGGACCCAGAAGGAGAGGGCGCAGAGGCGGACAAGCCTCCAGAAGAAGCAACATCACTTGCTCTGTCCTCCTCATGGCACCCGGGTCAGTTAGATAGTGAGCTAGAGAGTGAAACACTCAGCACTAGTGTGCAGGAGCAGGGAATAGTGGAAAGGACAGCCCAGGAGGCTGAGGACAAGCTCGGCTTCAAGCTCTGCCGAGGAGGACAGCGATGAAGAATTCAGGGGCCGGGCCTTCAGAAGTTACTTGCCGCACACGCACAATCGTGCGAGCTATTGGAAAGCCTGCCAAGGAGCTGAATGTCTGGAGGAGCCTTGTGTGGCGTTCTGTCACAGGGCATCAGCACTCTGCAGTACCATGGGGAGTGTGGGTGCTGCAGCCAGGCCCTCAAACCAGGGGTCTGGGTCACCACCTCGTGCAGCTTCGTCACAAGCTCAAACTGCTGCCATTCAGCCTCTGGGCTCCAATTCCGCAAGACATCGGAACGATGGGTGGGCCACATGGTTAGGGGTCGTTGACCTCCTGTGCTCTGCTCCCCCGCAGATGAGCGGGAGTGATGAGCCACGCCCCCATGGAGTGACACATGGAATAAGGTGCATAAAAGAGTGAGTGCGTTGGATAGTACTGGAGAAGAAAGTAGTACTAGAGGTGGTAGTAGTACCATATTAGATAGGAGCAGACTAAGAAAGACTGCAAAAAATTCAAAAATGGGTTTAGAATGCATGTACGTAAACGCACAAAGTGTGGTGAATAAGGTTAGTGAGCTACAAGCACAATTAGCCGTGTGGCAATATGATGTTGTGGCAATAACGGAAACGTGGCTTAAAAACGGTGAGGACTGGGCACTTAATATTCAAGGGTACAAGGTGTTCAGAAAAGATAGGGAAGGAAAAAAGGGAGGTGGGGTGGCAGTGCTGATTAAGGAAGACATTGTAATGTTGGAAAGAGAGGATGTTCTTGAGGGGACAAGGACAGAATCCATTTGGTTAGAGTTGAGGAGCAAAAAGGGTATGATCGCACTATTGGGGGTATTCTATAGGCCTCCAAATAGTGAGAGGGAGGTAAAGGAGCAAATCTGCAGGGAAATTGCAGAGATATGCAAGAGCTATAGAGTGGTGATATTGGGGGACTTTAATTACCCAAATATCGATTGGGATAATGCTAGGGTAAAGGGAAAGGAGGGGGAAGAATTTCTGAAATGTGTTCAGGAGAATTTCCTTGACCAGTATGTTCTTGTTCCAATTAGGAAGGAGGCATTGCTGGATCTGGTGCTGGGCAATGAGGTGGGCCAGGTCGACCAAGTGTCTGTGGGAGAACACTTGGGTACGAGTGATCATTGTATCATAAGATTTAGATTAGTAATGGAGAGGAGCAAGGAACAATCTAGAGTGGAACTTTTAAACTGGAATAGGGCTAACTTCAATGGGATGCGAAAGGATCTAGCCAGGGTAAAATGGAACCAAAGACTGACAGGAAAAACTGTAACAGAACAATGGGTGATCTTTAAGGAGGAGATGTTCCAAGTACAGGCTAGGTACATTCCAACAAGAGGGAAGGGTAAGGGAACCAAAGCAAGGGCTCCTTGGATGATGAGGGAGATAGAGAAGATGATGAAACAAAAAACAAGGGTGTATGATGCATGTCAGGTAAATTCTTCAAGGGAGAACCAGACCAAATATAATAAGTTGAGAGGGGAAGTGAAGATGAAAATAAGATTGGCAAAGAGAGAATATGAGAGTAGAATGGCAGTTAACATAAAAGGGAACCCAAAAATCTTCTCCCGGCATGTAAACAGTGAGCGGGTAGTAAGAGGCGGGGTGGGGCCTATTAGGGACAAAGAAGGTGATATATGCTTAGAGGCGCAGGGTAAGGCTAGAATACTCAATGAGTACTTTGTATCAGTGTTTACTAAGGAGGTGGATGCTGACAAAATATCGGTAGAAGTGGAAAAGGTAGAAGCAATGGAAGGGGTGAAAATTGATTGACAGGATGTACTAGAAAGGCTGAGTATGCTTAGAGTGGATAAGTCGCCTAGTCCAGATGGCTTGCATCCCAGGTTGCTAAGGGAATTGGGGGAGGAGATAGCGGAAGGGCTTGCCATAATCTTCCAATCTTCTCTAGATGCAGGGGGAGGTGCCTGAGGATTGGAAAGTGTCAAATGTGCCACCATTGTTCAAAAAAGGGTGTAAGGATAATCCTAGTAACTACAAGCCGGTCAGTTTAACATCAGTGGTGGGTAAAGTTTTAGAAACAATAATTAAGAAAAAGTTAATGGGCACTTGGAGAGGTTTAAGCTAATTAAGGAGAGCCAACACGGATTTGTAAAAGGCAGATCGTGTTTAACTGATCTAATTGAAATTTTTGATGAAGTAACAGGGAGGATTGATGAAGGGGATGCAATGGATGTTGTCTACATGGATTTTCGGAAGGCGTTTGACAAAGTACCACATAGAAGGCTGGTTAACAAAATTGAGGCTCCTGGAATAGGTGGGTCAGTGGCAGCCTGGATAAGGAATTGGCTTAAGGACAGAAAACAGCGAGTTGTGGTAAATGGATGTTATACACTTAAATGGCACAGTTTTAAAGAGTGTGCAGGGACAGAGGGACCTGGGAGTTAATGTGCATAGGTCCCTGAAGGTGGTGGGACATACTGAGAGAGTGGTTAGCAAAGCTTGTGGGATCTTGGGCTTCATAAATAGAGGTACTGAGTACAAAAGTAGAGAAAGTATGCTGAACCTTTATAAAGCACTGGTTAGGCCACAACTGGAGTATTGCGTCCAGTTCTGGACACCACACTTTAGGAAGGATGTGATGGCACTTGATAGGGTGCAGAGGAGATTTACCAGAACGGTTCCGGGGATGGGCATCTTAGCTACAAGGACAGATTGGAGAAGCTGGATTTGTTTTCATTAGAGCAAAGGAGGTTGATGGGTGATTTGATAGAGGTGTACAAGATTATGACGGGTTTGGATAGGCTCGACGGGGAAAGCCTGTTCCCACTAGTTGATGGTACAAGGACTAGGGGACACAGATTTAAGGTTTTGAGCAAGAGATACAGGGGGGACGTGAGGAAAAACTTTTTTACGCAGCGAGTGGTGAGGACCTGGAACTCGCTACCGACGGAAGTGGTGGAAGCGAGACACTCAATGTTTTCAAGGGGAGACTGGATAGGCACTTGAGGGAAATAAACTTGCTGGGCTACGGGGATAGAGCGGGGGAATGGGACTGACTGGATTGCTCTACAGAGAGCCGGCACGGACTCGATGGGCTGAATTGCCGTCTTCTGTGCCGTTATGACTCTATGGGCTAAAAATTGAGTAGCGCCCCATAACGTCGCCGGAGCACTACTTGTAGCGCCCGGAAAAATTAGAGCCCCTGCGCCGGAACTTGAGTGGTTGCGCCCCAAGCGGGAAGCGGGGCGCTACTGGAAGCGCCCCGCATCCCTCTTGGGGCGCTGCGAGTTAATATCACGGCGCTACGTGCCGCAGCGCCACATGCAGCGCCACATCGCGCCGCGGTATTGCAGGCCTTCCTCCCCTTCTTAAAAGGGGAGGGGCCTTGGGCAGCGCGACCCGGGGCCCAGCTGGACCCCCGGGGATCGGGAGTGCCGGCAAAAGAGCCCGGTACTCAAGAGAAGTGCCGGGCTCTGGGAGCGCAGCTGGCACTCCACGGGGGGGTGGTGGGGGGGGGGACGTTCAGGAGGCCGGGGACGGGAGCGCAGGCAGGTGCTGGAAGGCAGCCAGCAACAAAAATGGGCGCCGCTCACCTCGCCTTTAAATTGTGCCTCCACGGCTGCAGGTACGCCCCCCTGACCCTGTCGGACATAGCGTCCAGCGGTAAGTCGGGGGGCGCTCCCGAAGATCGCGGCCGGGGCGCGAGTGGGGCGCTGCGCAGACCGATGACGTCATCGTCAGCGGCGCAGCGCCACGGGGCGCTACCGGTTAGCGCCGCCGCTATCCTCCCGTTGAATTTTGCTGGAGGTGTGGGCAGCGCCGCGCCTGGGCGCTAGTTGCTTTGCGTCCCGTTAGCACCCTCTTAGGGCACTAATGGGAGGCCTAAAGCAACCCAATTTTTCCCCCTATGACTCTATGTCACCCTCCCTCAGGACCACAGCATGTTTGCTCCATCGCCAACCCCGCATCAAATGCCTGCCATGGTGCAGAGTTTTTTTTTAATATCTCCGCAAGGGCAGCATCAAAGCACAACAATGTTGGAGTTCAGTTAGTTACGAGCTCCATGCAGTGACAGTAAAGCTGCAGTCCCAGCAGGTTTAATGTGATGAGAGCCACCCTGAGCTCATTAACTCATGATATTTATTTGGACATCAGGGACCAATGGCCAGAAGTAAATTATTCTAATATTATTGGCTATTCATAGATTTAAAATTAAATTTAAATTACCATATTTTGAATATGTAAATCGTGATAATTTGCATCCATTAATTCTTTATCCCGAATACCATGGTTGTTTTCAATTTTCATTAAAAGTAGTAGTTAAATATTTTCGGTCACAGGATACGGAATTTTCTTTTCTAATTAATCTGTTTAATATTTGCACATTTGGTTTAATGAGCATAATTTGTGATCTGTAATGGGAATGTGATTATAATCTCCAAGGTTCAGAAAGCCAAAGTGAGTTGTTTTGGAGTTAGTGAGAAATGTCTGTATTCTAATGGTTCTAATTAGCATTTGCAAACTTGAATTTAACTCCTAATTAATTAATATATGTCATGCATTATGAGATCTGTTATCATCGCCTAAGTTTCACGCTGATGGGGACTTACAGCTTTTGACTGTCTGTGAAGATCCTATACTTGAATGAGCATCCGATAATTAATAACCCGATATAGAAAAACAATTATACTCTTCAAGTTTGTAAATGGGAATGTGGAAAATGTCCCCCCTCACTGGCAACAGTTGCTCAGGAAGTGCATCCTGTAATGTGATAAAGCAGAGTAGGAAGGTCCCAGAGTTGAACCCTAGGGGGCGATCTTGCCAGCCCTGGGGAGGCGGGTATGGAGGCGGGACTGCCGGGAAAATAGCAGAATCTGGGGGCGGGTGCCCATCCCGCCCCAACCCGCCTCCGGGCCATCTTGCCAGGAGGTGGGTAGCCGACCCGCGCCGGGTCCCGTCTCCTGGAGGCGGGAAGGGGATTACAGCCACTTAACTGCCTGTTAACAGGTAGCAAACAGGCAGTTAAGAGGATTATCCCCATTTTTCCAATAGAGGCGCGGGCTTCCCGACATCGGGAAACCCCGCCAGGGTCACCGAGGCGAGCAGTGGGTCTGCGGGGGTCGGAGGGGTACAAAAGTGCGCTGTGAAGGTAAGTGATGGGTGCAAGTGTGGAGAGGTAAGTATGTGAGGTGAGTGGAAAGTGATAGAACATAAGAACATAAGAACATAAGAAATAGGAGCAGGAATAGGCCACTTGGCCCCTCGAGCCTGCTCCGCCATTCAATAAGATCATGGCTGATTTTGGGCTCAAAGCCACTTGCCTGCCTGCTCCACATAACCCTTCACTCCCTTATCTTGCAAAAATTTGTCTATCTCCACCTTAAATGTATTTAATGACCCAGCCTCCACAGCTCTCTGGGGCAGAGAATTCCACAGATTTGCGACCCTCTGAGAGAAGAAATTCCTCCTTTCTTAAATAGGGGTGTTACATTTGCGGTTTTCCAATCCGCTGGGACCTCTCCAGAGTCCAGGGAATTTTGGTATATTGCAACCAATGCATCCACTATCTCTGCAGCCACTTCTTTTAAGACCCTGGGATGCAGGTCATCTGGTCCAGGGGACTTGTCGTCTTTTAGTCCCATTATTTTACCAAGTACTGTTTCCTTAGTGATAGTGATTGTCTTTAGTTCCCCCCTCCCTGTGGCCCCTTGATTATCCATTATTGGGATGATGTTAATGTCTTCTACCGTGAAGACAGATACAAAATATTTGTTCAGAGTCTCTGCCATTTCCCCATTCCCCATTAAGAACATAAGAACATAAGAAATAGGAGCAGGAGTAGGCCAATCGGCCCCTCGAGCCTGCTCCGCCATTCAATAAGATCATGGCTGATCTGATCCTAACCGCCAATCTACTATCTACTATCACAGAACCATCTCCTGCATCTAACAGAATTGCACACACGAAATAGGAGCAGAATCAGGCTACACGGTCCCTGGGCCCGCTCCACTACCCACAGGGCCATGACCGATCCGAACCTAGACTCATGTCCAAATTCCTGCCCGCTCCCCGTAACCCTTAATGCCCTTTACTTCTAGGAAACTGTCTATTTCTGTTTTAAATTTATTTAATGATGTAGCTTCTACAGCTTTTTGTGGCAGCATATTCCATGGACCTACCACCCTCTGAGTGAAGTAGTTCCTCCTCATCTCAGTTTTGAAAGAGCAGCCCCTTATTCTAAGACTATGTCCCCTAGTTCTAGTCTCACCCGTCATCGGGAACATCCTCCCCGCATCCACCCGATCCAACCCCTTCACAATCTTATATGTTTCAATAAGATCGCCTCTCATTCTTCTGAACTCCAATGAGTAGAGTCCCAATCTACCCAACCTCTCCTCATATGACCACCCCCTCATCCCCGGGATTAACCGAGTGAACCTTTTTTGCACTGCCTCGAGAGCAAGGATGTCTTTCCTTAAGTAAGGACACCAAAACTGTATGCAGTATTCCAGGTGCGGTCTCACCAATACCTTGTACAACTGAAGCAATACCTCCCTATTTTTATATTCTATCCCCCTAGCAATGAAAGCCAACATTCCATTTGCCTTCTTAATCACTTGCTGCACCTGCATACTAACCTTTTGAGTTTCGTGCACCAGGACCCCCAGATCCCTTTGCACTTCAGTACTCTCCAGTTTCTTGCCATTATTAATTCCCCAGTCTCATCCTCAAAGGGACCAACGTTTACTTTAGCTAATCTCTTCCTTTTTATATACCTGTGGAAGCTCTTACTATCTGTTTTAATATTTCTTGCCAGTTTACTCTCATAATTCATCTTCTCTCTCTTTATTATTTTTTTAGTCTTACTTACCTTTGTTTCTTCCTGCAGGCTTCAACAGTTGGGGATGCAGAGAGTCTCACATCTCACCGGCAGGGATGACAGATGGCTGCTGCATTTTCCGATGCAACAACCATCTAATTTCTGCAAAAGAAAGAGGTTTGATGAGTCTTGAATACAAGGACTCATCAAACAACATGGAATGTCAGTGTTTGACAGCTTCACAGACAATTCATCTGTCAAAAATTTTTGACAGATGAAACGTCATACGCTGACGTTCTCTGTAACCGGCTTCCCCTTAATTGGCCTGCTAAGCCCGCTGCGCAGGCTTAACAAGGTCAATCAAGGGAAAATAGAGTGGGTTGGCCACAAGTCGATGGAGGCGGGACAAGCAGCAGTCCCGCCTCCAATGCACCCCCATTGGCAAAATCGCCCCCCCCCCCCCACTCTGTGCTGAGGTAGTTGATCTCAGCCTGGGTGCTAGAATTTGTCCAGCACTTAAAGGGCTGCTGCTTGCAATTAAAAGAGAAGGAATCTTTTCTTTGGCCAAAAGTATTGAAGACAAAGGGAGCAATTGCTGTTTGTTGAGGACATTAGCCACTAGTTTATTTCAGGGGGTGATGTGGAGAAAGCTTCCCCATTTGAGGAAGACAAAGTGTTGTGGATGCTGAGTCATTGAGTATATTCCAGGCGGAGATCGATAGATTTTTGGACTTTATGGGAAATCAAGGAATATGGGGATCAGGTGGGAAAGTGGAGTTGAGGTTGAAGATCAGTCATGATCTTATTGAATGGCAGGGCAGGCTCAAGGGGCCATATGGCCTACTCCTGCTCTTAATTCTTATGTTCTTATGAATGCCTTGCTGCAGGATATGCAGTAAAGGAGGGTGGCTTACCTTGGATCAGACGTGCAGAAGTGCAAGATGCCCGGATAAAGAGAGTAGAGGAATTCAGTGCAAGCTACAAACCCGAGGAAAACATGCAGAAGAGTTTTGAGGTATCAGTGATAGATGCTCTGTGACAGCAAGGACAGGCGGTTGAAGAAACTCACTGGCAGGCAGGCCAGTGCGCTTAGCACTTTGCGTGTTGCCGTCGGTCTTCTTATGTATGGCTTGCCCTCACAAGTCTTCATCTGTGCCCTCTGCAGCAGGGCTAGGATGAGAGCTCTCCCTCCAGCGAGCTGCCTCCTGGACCACCCGATCCTCCTGCCTTGCTCTGGCACACTAACGCTGGGTGCATCTCCCAGCACAGACCCCTCTAGCCTACCCTCTGAGTGGGGTGCCAGTCTCTGAGCTCTGAACTGATGCCTAGAAGGGTACGGTCAAGTGACGCTTCCTCTAATGTGCTCCCCTCTCTTCCTTTGTTCTCTCAGCACTCCGTTGAGCTTCCGTTGAAGGGACAAGGGTTAGCATTTAGAGGCAAGGGTAAACATAGTCAGATGAATGGCTACAGAAAGCAGCAGCACTTTTTCTTGCATAGGATGTGAGGGTGAGATTTCAGGAAGAAGGGAACGCGGGAAAGGTGATCCTGGGGGGGACGTGTTCTTCAGCCTCGCCAGACGCCACGCTCCTGACACGCCTCCTGCCCACGATGTCCATCACACCCTCTACGAGTGAGAACAGGGCACGTATGGTTGCTCTGCTTCCTACTGTGGCTGGCTGCTCCCTCTTATTGTGGGTGAGCTGGTCCTGCAAGAAAGAAGGGAGTGTGTTAGTGGTAGCCCAGTGCATTGAGGATGTGCATGTCAGAGTAGAATAGTTTTGCCGGTGAGTGAAAGATGGCACAGGTGTAAGGAGGTAAGGGAAGTAATAGTGAGGAGAGTAACAGGTACAGAGTGCTGCAATAGGAGCAGAAGGAGGTGGAGTGAAGTGTGCTGCAGTGATTGGAGGAGAGTGATAGGAATCAGGAAAGGTTATGAGTGCTAAGGTAACAGGTATTGCTGGACCAGAAGAGAGTAATGAGAGCTATCAGTTAGGAGGCTTACCTTAGCTAGCCTTGTCAGATCATTAAACTTTTTTCTTTTTGCAACCAGGTCCTCGGTACTATGCTTCTGCTACTCACCCGCTATGTCACCTCAGCCCACGTGTGCCAGGCAGCTTTCCTTGAGATCTTCCTACCACTAGGTTGAAAGAGGATGTCTCTCCTGCATCAATACCTCCAAGGCAGTGTCGGAAAACCGGGGAGCCCTTGTAGCTTCTACTTTGCCTGCCATCTTCAGACATTGACTTCCAGTTGCATGTAGCCAAAGTGCACCTCCCCTTTAAGAGGAGCAGACTACCTTTATATGGCGTCAAGGACACACAATATTCAAGCCCATCAACACAAGTTGCACTGGCAGCCTGCCTCTTCTATTCAAATTAAGCACGGGAACCAATTTGGGGCCTTACGTGCGTCCATGTGATTGGGCGCACGCTCCGAACACGCCAACCATTCTCCGCCCGAAACTCTATTAATTGGATTTTAATTGCCACTCCGCCCAGTTTTCGCCAGGCAGAAAGAGTTAAAATTCCCCTCAAGTCTCTTCCGTCTTTGCTCCTGATCCAGACCTCTAACTCCAGGGATGCTGCAACATTGTGAAGTTCTCTCTGTTCCATGCTACAGGTTTCAGTGCTGAGGGCCATGCCGTGTTCTCAGCTCTCTTCTACAGGAAATCTGACCTTCCCCAATACAAAATGTTCAACCAAAGGTTAAAACACTATGGGGGAGAAATTCAGTATCGCCCTGTTTGGGGTGCTAACTTTTGAAAGCTGGGAAACTTAGTGATTCCCAGCTTTTACAAAATTCGGTGTTTGTGCTCCAGGAAGGATGTGTAGCGCTAATTCAAGCGCTCCACCTCCTTCCTGGAGCGCTAAAGGACATGGGCGGGTCAGTAGTGGTGCAGCGCTGCACAATGTCCCGTGCAGCGCGGCCGCAATCCGAGGCTCCTTCCCTCCCTTAAAGGGAAGGGCCATCGCTGCAGGCTCTGCATTGGGCCCGGTTAGCAGGTCCCTGATGGCAGCCGTGATCTGGCCTGATCAGCCCCCTGCACTCCAGCAGAGTGCCGGGCTGATCGATCGCGGCCCAGGAGCAATTTTTATCCTACCAGCGCCGACATCCCCTGTTATTTGCGCCCCCGAAGCTCCCGGCCTCCCGAACAACGCCTCCTGTAGCTGTCGGTGTTGTTGCCCGTCGATGCTGCAGGGGGCGGAACCGAAGTTCGGGTCCGGGGCGCTACCGGGGCGATGCGCAAGGCAATGACGTCACGATCTCCGGGCGCAGGAGATTGTGGCGCTAATGGTTGCCGCCGCCGCAAAGCTCCACGTCAATTTCGCGGGCGTCAGTACTTTCGCCGCGCCCGGTCACAAAGCCGGTAGTGCCCCATTAGCGCCCCCCGGAGGCGCTAATGGGAGGTGCTAATTTACCAAATTTTTCCCCCATAGCACTTCCTATATTAACATTAAATTCACTTGGTACCTATCAATTATGTAGAGATTAAACGGTTGAAATCATGCCTTGCAAAATTTGCAAACACATGAAAGTATCTGTGTCAAATTCCGTTACCCGTTATTTTAACAAAGGCTTTTATTAAAGTTAGTCAGGAGGAAGGTTTACCTCTATCTGAGGCTGTGTGATGTTAGTAACCAGTCTATCTTTGCTCTTTTCAGATACTCACAGACCTGCCGTGTATTTCCAGCATTTTCAGTTTGTTAATAGCAATCATTTCATTAGTATAAGAATGATTTTCCCTCATTGCCACAATTGATTTGATTAATTAGTTGCATTAACATGTTCCTAAACTAATGAAGCCTTGGTTTGTGCTGTTAGTCACATACCTGGTCTCTCCCTTTGTCTTGGCGCCTCTGTCTGATTGTATTAAATTCTTCTCAATATCCTCCATAGTCTGCAGTCGATTTTTCTTCGAAACTGTCTCTCATGGTGTTTCTCTTTTCTCTTTAGTCGATTTCATTTGATCCCAGCTCTTATTATTGTTCCTTGATTCTCACTGTGCTCCACAGTTAATTGTCTTTCTCTGTTTGACATGAGTTGTCTATTTTCTGGGTAGATAGCTTCCACCCTCTTTATTTGATCACTCAGCTATTGTGCTGTTTTTGAATTCTTCTCTTCAGTCAGGCCACTTGCATCTTCCCTTTATATTCCTTCAATTGTCTCACCTGCCACTCTCTCACCTTTTTATACTTTTCTTCTTACATAGAATTACATAGGCACAGAAACAGGACATTCGGCCCAACCAGTCCATGCCAGCGTTTATGCTCCACTCATAGAAACATAGAAAAATAGTAGCAGGAGTAGCCCATTCGGCCCTTCGAGCCTGCTCTGCCATTCAATATGATCATGGCTGATCCTCTATCTCAATACCATATTCCCGCTCTCTCCCCATACCCCTTGATGCCTTTTGTGTCTAGAAATCTATCTATCTCCTTCTTAAATATATTCAGTGACTTGGCCTCCACAGCCTTCTGTGGTAGAGAATTCCACAGTTTCACCACCCTCTGAGTGAACAAATTTCTCCTCTTCTCAGTTCTAAATGTCCTACCCCGTATCCTGAGACTGTGACCCCTCGTTCTAGACCCCCCAGCCAGGGGAAACATCCTCCCTGCATCCAGTCTGTCTAGCCCTGTCAGAATTTTATACGTTTCAATGAGATTCCCTCCCATTCTTCTAAACTCTAGTGAATACAGGCCTAGTCGACCCAATCTCTCCTCATACGACAGTCCTGCCATCCCAGGAATCAGTCTGGTGAACCTTCGCTGCACTCCCTCTATGGCAAGTATATCCTTTCTTTGATAAGGAGACCAAAATTGCACACAGTACTCCAGGTGTGGTCTCACCAAGGCCCTGTACAACTATAGTAAGACATCCTTGCTCCTGTACTCAAATCCTCTCGCAATGAAGGCCAACATACCATTTGCCTTCCTAACTGCTTGCTGCACCTGCATGTTTGCTTTCAGTGACTGGTGTACAAGGACACCCAGGTCCCTTTGTACATCAGCATTTCCCAATCTATCATTTAAATAATACTCTACCTTTCTGTTTTTCCTACCGAAGTGGATAACTTCACATTTATCCACGTTATACTGCATCTGCCATGTATTTGCCCACTCACTCAACTTGTCTAAATCGCCTTGAAGCCTCTTTGCATCCTCCTCACAACTCACAATCCCACCTAGTTTTGTGTCGTCAGCAAACTTGGAAATATTACATTTGGTTCCCTCATCCAAATCATTGATATATATTGTGAATAGCTGGGGCCCAAGCACTGATCCCTGCGGTACCCCACTGCCACCCCAAAAAAGACCCATTTATTCCTGCTCTCTGTTTCCTGTCTGTTAACCAATTTTCAATCCATGCCAGTATATTACCCCCAATCCCATGTGCTTTCATTTTGCACACTAACTTCTTATGTGGGACTTTGTCAAAGGCCTTCTGAAAATCCAAATACACTACATCCACTGGTTCTCCCTTATCTATTCTACCAGTTACATCCTCAAAAAACTCCAGTAGGTTTGTCAAACACAATTTCCCTTTCATAAATCCATGTTGACTTTGTCTAATCCTCCTCCCGTCTTTCCTCATCTAACTCTATCAGCATAACCCTCTATTCCCATCTCCCTCATATGCTTATCTAGCCTCCCCTTAAATACATCAATACTATTCGCTTCAACCACTCCCTGTGGTAGCGAGTTCCACATTCTCACCACTCTCTGGGTAAAGAAGTTTCTTCTGAATTCCCTATTTGATTTCTTGGTGACTATCTTATATTGATGGCCTCTAGTTATGCTCTTCCCCACAAGTGGAAACATTCTCTCTGTATCCACTCTATCAAAATTTTTCATAATTTTAAATACCTCTATTAGGTCACCCCTCAGCCTTCTTTTTTCAAAAATGAGAAGTCGCACAACACCAGGTTATAGTCCAACAGTTTTATTTGAAATCACAAGCTTTCGGAGCTGTTGCTACTTCGTCGGGTGAAGTAAAGAGTAAAGAGACGCAGCCTGTTCATCCTTTCCTGATATGTATACCCTCTCATTTCTGGTATCATCCTTGTAAATCTTCTCTGCACCCTCTCCAATGCCTCTATATCCTTTTTATAATATGGCGACCAGAACTGTACGCAGCACTCTAAGTGTGGTCTAACCAAGGTTCGATACAGGTTTAGCATTAATTCCCTACTTTTCAATTCTATCCCTCTAGAACTAAACCAGTTTCAGCTGTCGCTGCACCTGTCATTGAGCTAACCTAATCTTAGCAAGCACCCTCCTCCAATATTGGGCTTCGGATCTTGGGTAAGGACGAGAAAGAATCAGCCATGGTCCCAGTTCCTGGTCACTATCTGATGACCTATGAGTGGAATTTTTAAAATTCATTCTCAGGATGTGGATGGTGCTGGCAAGGCCACATTTATTGCCCGTACCTGGTTGCCTTGAGAAGGTGGCGATGGGCCTTCTGTTTAAACTGCTGTGGTCCGTGCGATGATGACGCTCCCACAATAGTGTTAGATAGGGAATTTCAGGATGAGGGAATAGCCGTATATGGCCAAATCAGGATGGTGTGTGACTTTGAGAGAAACCTGGTGGTGATGGTGTTCCCACCATATTGCTGCTCTTGCCCTTCTTCGGGGGTGTAGCTTTCAAAAGCTCTGAATTAATTTGTCCGTGACTACACAAACCACTCTGGGTACAGGTATATTGTGTATCAGTAAAACAGGTTTATTAAGCATTAAACAATGTTTACTAAATCCTGCAGGTGCACTCTATCCTACAGATCCCTACCTCGAGGGTCAGGCATTTTGCCGACCCCTCAAAACTAAAATCTTACATATGGGTTTATTCTCCCACATTTATGTAACTCTAAGATATTCTGGGTTGTGATCATATTTAAACGCAATCGTGTTTTGTATGTTAGGTGTCTCAGGTGGCAGGTGTAGAATAGTAAGCATATCAGTACTACGAGTTGGGTGATGACCAGTACATGGGAAATTATCCTAATCCAAGGAGGAATTTCCATGTTTGTCCCTATGTCCCATCAGTGTGTTTGATCTTCGATACCTGGAATTTCCTTGGCTATGGTTTTATTCCCTTGCACCAGTGTATAATAATGGCGTTGGGAGGTGCTCACTTGATTTATTAATTCGGTTAAGGCTTCAGGTAGCTCAGGGATATCATATCCGAATTTAGTGACATAATCTTCCAGATTTATATTTAAATCATCTTCTACTTGTAATACCTGCTGGTCATGTGAGGCTATTGCAAGGAGAATCCTTCCTCCTATTACCATAGTCCTAGTAGGTGTGATACAGTAGGTCCCTGGGGTTATTGAACATTCAAGTGTTCCGTGATTATAAGGGTTTTCTAAAGTGGTAAAACAATACCTCCCTTCTCGTACATAGGCTGTTCTAGTTCTTACATCTGAGGGGCCTGTCACTCCCATAGTACAGTTTAACCTTTCTTCATTCCAACCATACCCACAGGTGTCCTTTGAATGATCGTACAAACTGTATGGGCAAACAAGGGCATCCTCATTTGTGTTACATCCTTGTAGGTTTGGTTCAATCCATGTTAGTTTTTCTAACTGTACTAACCATTGTGGTGCCGTGAGAAATCGGTTAATGGTATTTCCTTTTACTACTCCTATATTCTCTATTCTAAATAGGGGGTTGGGCCTGGTTTGATTCATTAGACTAGGAAATTGTAGTATTAGTCCCATCAACCTTTGACTCCCTACCTCATGGCATTCGTGTTTGACAGGGTGAATCCTAATCAAACTTCTGATCTTACATAGTTCTGCATCATCGTAATAGCTGGATAGCCCTGATAAGTGTTTATTGGTGACCCAAGTGGGGAGACGTCCCTTATTGATGGTCTGAAGGTTTTCCCTAGTTTGCTCAATCAGCCAATTCCCGTACATAACGCATACGTCATTATGGGCTGCTTGATCAGAGGCATTTCTGTTTTCTCTAATCAGATCATTAATTCTTTTGGCATGATCCTCTATCTCGTGTATGATGTCCCGCAGGTGTATGGTCATTACCTGATCCTCCCTTAGCTCCTCGCTTTCTATGCTGTTTTCCTTACTGAGCATCTCCTTCAATTTCTCCCTCACCATTTGTAATTGTCTCTGTAAATCTGCGGAGTCCATTGAGTTAACTATTGAGGTTACTGTGTTGAAACCCGTGAGCCCATCATTTATCAATCCTCTTCTCCGCCTACTCTTTCCCTGGCTTTCCTCTTGAGTGGTACTAAGCTCGTGGTGGAAGGCCCCTTCTGTTTTCTCTATGCTCGTCGACAAAGTCGCCTTTTCCCAGAATTGGCTAAAAACCTGCTGCTGCATTCTTTGAGTTAATTGTGCTGTTTTGTCAGGGCACCACTTTGGTAGTATTAGGTCTGTTAAATTGAGGATAACAGGGGCCACTTCTGGTATTACTTGATGATACACTGCTTTATAGGTAGGGATAATTACAAGACCATTCCCAGGTCCTGGTTTTAAGTAGGGGCATTGTTTCTCGAGTACTCCCTTTTGGGGTTCTGAATGGTTTGTTTTCTCATAGGGTGTGAGCCTAATGCTATAGAAATACCCATCCTCCCTTGCACACCCAGTTATTGCAATTTTGAATTCTACTATGCTGCTATCTTTATTCTCGGGGTCCTTATAATTTCCCCAACGTTTAAAGGTTGTCATAAAGGGTTCATTCCCTGCTGAGGTAATCTTTATATTATCTTCAGGGATAGGAGGCCAATCATCACTCTGATTTTTAAGGTCCGAGATAATATTTGACCCAATACAAGAATACTGGCCGGTCTGTTTCTTCCACCACCGAGGCCAGCATAATTGCACGTATTCCTTGCTCTCTGAAGCTACTGAGCCCTGGTTTGATTCTTGTACCTGTTCCCAGATTCCATTATTTTTCTTCAGGAATTTCCACACATTTGGACCTTTGCTGTCTCCTATCCCGCACCTGATACACACACCATATCCTTCTTTTATTTCCCAACTATACACCTTTTCTTGTACTGGACCTCAACCCATCACATATGTTGTTGTTACATTATCTTTTGTACTGTTTCTGATCCCCCCCATATGTCTCAGATGAACCACTGTGGTTCTTTGATTGTTTATGTCCACCAATAATTTGAGGTTCCGTTCCATAGATGGGGAGTGGAGCGCATTCGCCTCCTTGATCCAGTGTACAGATGTTGATGGTAATGTCAAAAGTTTTTGTTACCTCCGTAGAGCTCGCTGCACATCCAATCATCAATATCAGTATACAGAGCCACATCTTTAACCTGTGGGTAGACCAAAATGTAACATCTTAATTCTTAACAGTTTTCATCTGATTGATATGGAACCATTTTAGTTTAGGTTCTCCCTTTGGACCATGTGGCACATTCAGTAGATACACATTTGGATTTAATTTATCTATTATGGTATGCGGGCCCGTCCATTTTACTTCGAATGAGTGTTTTTTTGGAGAGAAATTTTGTAACATCACCCGGTCCCCAACCTCATACTCAAATGGTTTTACCCTCTTATCATAATATCGCTTGATTTGTTCACGCGATTTGCCTGTGTTAATGGCCACCAGCCTGTTCACCTCATCCATATGATCTATCAAGGTTTGTAACCATTTTTGGCTACAGGGTTGTAACTTTAATGGTGTGTTATTTCCCAATGTTACGTGTCCTGGTATCCGCATTTGTCTCCCAGTCATAGCCTCATATGGACTTACCCTCGTAGTCCCGTGTGGGGTAGAACGTATTGCCATTAAACATAAGGGCAGCATGTTAGTCCACTGAGTGGGGTGTTCTGTACACAGCTTCTGCAGCATTGTTTTTAGAGTTCCATTCCCCCTCTCCCCAGTCCCTGATGATTGTGGATGGTGCGCAATGTGCAATTTATGTTTTATCTGTAACATTTCTTGTAGGGTTGTGAAAACTGCCCCCGTGAAGTGTGGACCCTGAGCACTATCCACTTGTAGTGGTAATCCCCACCTACAGAACACCTCACTCAGGAGAATTTGGGCAGCAGTGCGCGCTTTATTGTTTCTTGTGGGAAATGCCTCGATCCATTTCGTGAACAGATCAATTACCACGAGCGTGTACTCGTAGCTACCCTTGGATTTTGTTAGCGGGCCAAAAAAGTCAATCTGTAGGTGTGTCCATGGTCCCTCAGGAGGGGCACAATTAGAACATGAAGGAGGGTTTGTTTGTAGGCATGGAATAATGGTTATAGAATCTTAATAATGATTACAGTAAACTCTTTCGTATCTGGCACCTATGGGACCGGGATGGTGCCGGTCGATGAAAAATTCTGGATAACAGAGAGGTAGGCAATTTGTAACACAAAAAAAAACACTGACTAACTCGGCCACTGCGGGAAACTCGGACTCGGAAAAACGAAAAATGGATGGATTCGGCAAGATTACCGGTTATCTATTTTGCCGGTTATTAAAGAATTCTGGATGATTAAGTGCCATTTAAACAAGAGTTTACTGTACCGAATCCTACAGGTACACTCTATCCTACAGGGGGGAGGTGCTGTTGAAGTGAGCTTGGCCTCTGAGGATGACAAGATCAGGCTCGGTTGTGATGTCTCCTTCCTTTCCCCAGCCGTGAACTCAATTTCTAATATCTGCACAGAAAAACCTGAATTTCTTCTGTATTATGGGCTCTATTGTCCAGTCCATAAGGCGATACCCATGAAATATGATTATTGGGAGATTATCTTTTTTTAAATTCATTTTTATGGGATGTGGGCGTCGCTGGCAAGGCCAGCATTTATTGCTCATCCCTAATTGCCCTTGAGAAGGTGGTGGTGCGCCGCCTTCTTGAACCGCTGCAGTCCGTGTGGTGAAGGTAATCCCACAGTGCTGTTAGGTAGAGAGTTCCAGGATTTTGACCCAGCGACGACGAAGGATCGGCGATATACTTCTAAGTCAGGATGATGTGTGACTTGGAGGGGAACTTGGAGGTGGTGGTGTTCCCATCTTTCTCTGTATATGAGTATAACAGGTACTGTTCAGTATATAAACGTTGCTCTTTTTAAATCATAAACTGCAAAGAATTGTTCACCACACAACAAAGAACAGTTGACCTGAAAATAACATTTTGGGATACAATATATGAGTAAATTAAGGCATGAAGTGCTGCAGCATGATTGGGAGGAAAAGGGTGACTTTGGACCTATGGTTCCCCCACCACTGGGGTTTTCCTCATGACATGTCTGGGTCTGTTGTAGACCGATTGATAGAGATAGATTGCAATGATTGGTCAACAGCTCCATTATCGTTGCAGCATGCGATTACACGGCAACACGGTGGCATAGTGGTTAGCACTGTTGCCTCACAGCGCCAGGGACCAGGGTTCGAATCCGGCCTCGGGTGACTGTCTGTGTGGAGTTTGCACATTCTACCCGTGTCTGCGTGGGTTTCCTCCGGGTGCTCCGGTTTCCTCCCACAGTCCAAAGATGTGCGGGTTAGGTTGATTTGGCTATGATAAATTGACCCTTAGTGTTAGTGGGATTAAACACGTGGGGTTACGGGGATAGGGTGGGATGTGTGTCAGTGCAGGCTCGATGGGCCGAAATGGCCTCTATCTCCATTGTGGGGATTCTGTGATACCAGGATGGTAGAACAGAAGGCGAGCTACATGGATTGTGGTCTATTTTCATCGAGCAGTTTCTAAGCTGACCTAAGTTTCTGTGCATTTTTACTGCTTTGAAAAATGTCAGGGGAGAAATTCCTCCCAGTGTCAATTTTAGAAAAATATTTGGTGTGAGTGTAAAATCGGGCTCACAGATTTGGTAAAATAATGCACATTGGAAGTTGACAACAGTGCGATAAAAGTAGCGCAAATTTGAATTTCAAGCACCATGTTGATTATAACATCAATTTATGCCGCATTGCCTTGACTCATGGTAAACTCGCCTCCTTTTAATAATTTTCTAATTTATTTTACATGTTACGAATGTAAAAGGAAAACGCACGGCAGGATATTTAGCAGCATGTTTAGAGTTGTCATCATCAATCGCTCATGACTGGGGTATTAATCGGTTGGGCCAGCCCTTTAGATAACTAACATATTCAGTGGGTTCCCAGCATCTCTCTCTGCGTATGTACCTTTCAGCTATTTCCAGTAGGTATGCGATGCCAATGTGAGTGTGAAAAAGCCCAGGCCACTTCCAGTAAAAACCCTCTCCAAAATGTCAGCACTTGCACTGGCTGGCATGTGAGGAACCTAGGTTGATGACCTCAGATATTCGGGCATCTTTCCAGACCGTCTCCTTTCGTTGCAGATGACAGAACACCAGGGTACAGACAGAGACACGCGTACGGTTTAACCACGATGGTTGCTGGAGGCAGAGATTGTCAAAACACGTTCCGACCTACGTCAGAAAATCAGGTCATGCACAACGCAGTGGCTGAGGGTCTACTGCACCAAGGATGTTCTCCATCTGTTAAATGCTTCAGTTTCAATTTCAGCACCTGAACATCCACCGATTTGTAGAATTAATCCACGACAAATTGTGACAATGATCCTAAGAAATCATTAGTTATAGTGTGTACGTGAACAGGAGCAAGTTGTGGTATCAGAGGAGAAGGAACCGTTACCCAGATGGCCATACGGATGCCATCAGTGACCCCCCCAACACTTTGTGATATCTAGCAGTGCAGTGAAATTCGGCAGCCATGCTCCTGGTGCTATGCATTGGAAAAGGAGATGAAAGTGCTCATCCTGCTCAACAAAGTATCAGTGCGCTGGCTCCCTAGCTCCACATACACTGAATTTAAAATCCTTATCCTTGTCTTCAAATCCTTGTATAGCCTCGTCTCACCCTACCTCCTTCAGCCTTGCATTGCCTCCTGTGCCTTCTGATCTTCTGACTCTGGCCTACATATCCCCCCATCTCCACCCCACCACCTGTCTTAGTCCCTCTTTGGTACTCCTTCCCTAAAACCCTCCAACTTCCAACTTTTCTCTCCATCTTTAATAACCTTCTCAAAACCCATCTTTTTGCCCAAGCATTCGGACACTTCTCCTAACTCGCCCACCTTGGGCTGCTATCTATTATTCCTTTTATCTATTTTTATGTCTTCTTCTGTACAGCACTGTGGGATGTTTTCTATGTTAAAGGCACTGTATGAATGCAGGTTGTTCACAAACAGCTTTAATGAAAGCTGACATGTACAACCATGATTGTTTTGTTTTCTCATTTGTTGTTAAAAAAAAACCTGCCCCCAGCTATCTGACAACTGATATCCATGGTGGCTCAGTTATAGTGTGTTTCTCAGTAAATCTTTTCATATTCTTCAATGAAACTGTCTTGTCTTGTCAGAGGTTGAGATTATCAAGGTCACATTAAGATTTTACTACATTGTACCTGTAAATACATCAAAAAAAGAAAGACTTCCATTTATATAACATTTTTCACAACCTCAGGACACCCCAAAGCGCTTTACAGCCAATGAAGTAATTTTTGAAGTGTAGTCACTGTTGTAATGTAGGAAACCCGGCAGCCAATTGCACACAGCAAGGTCCCACAAACAGCAATGTTGTGATAATGACCAGATAAATGATGTTGATTGAGGGATAAATATTGGCCAGGACACCAGGTATAATTCCCTTGCTCTTCTTCCAAATAGTACCACAGGATCTGTTATGTCTACCTGAGAGAGCAGACAGAAACCTTGGTTTAATGTTTTATATTGAAAGACAGCACCTCCGACAGTGCAGCACTCCACTGGAGTATCAGCCTAGATTTTTGTGCTAAAGTCCATGCAGTGGGACTTGAACCTGATGTAAGAAAACTACTAGGCACTTGATCTAAGCGTTAAACAAAGCTTTAATCAACTGTTTTACAACATGGAGGTCTAGTTGTGTCCTTCTCTAGTTCCTGTTAAGAATGTCCTGCGCAAGCTGGGCCCGTGCCCGAGTATTTATACTCTCCCTGGACAGCGCCACCCGCAGGCCACTCAATATTATTTCATAAGTCTTTCTTTCATGAATGGCAGATTCATGTCAGAACCCACGGCATTATTGAGTGAGAGGTGAAAGTGCTACCCACTGAGCCACGGCTGACACATTGTAAGTTGCAGCTGCCAAATAGCCTTCTGGGGATCGATGTTTATTTTTTTAATTATATATAAAAGTTTTGTTTCAGGTCTGATGCTAGAATGTGATGTTTGTCTTCCTTATATTTCAGGCATACGTCAGACACCTGACGTGCAAATTATGCATCACGCTTGCACATGATTGACTCAAATTTCATATTCATAAAAATTCAATAATTCAAAACTGTAGACAATGTACCAAGCAAAAAGGGTACATGGACATCCAATGAAAAGCTGCTCAGGACATTTGAAAACAACAACGAGCAGTCAGCAAAGCCTACCTCTAAAAAGTAAATCCAATTAAATCACTACTAATATCTTTGACAACCCTTACAGTCATCAGCTTGCTTTCTGAACTAAGAAGTTACTACTGGAGATATGGTTTGTAACATCATAGAGATATTTAAAAAATTCACAACATCTACATTGTCAAGCTTGGCTCTGAGTCACAATTTCAAATCCCATTCCATGACATGAGCACACAATCTAGTCTAACACTTCAGTGCCTTCTGTGCTATATTGTCAGAGCTGCAATCTTTTGGATGAGCGATTAAACCAAGGGCGCCTCTGCTCGCACAGGTGAACATAAAAGATCCAATGGCAATATTCAAAGAAGGGCAGGGAGTTCTTCCAGTGTTCTGACCAACATTCCTTGAAAATTTGCGATTTGAAAGTTTGCCATTGTTCACTTTTTATTTACATGTTGTTATTTATTCTAAAGGGTTATAACGGCTGCATTTCTTTTATTTATGTATGTTTGAGAGAGAACTCAAAACAACCAGCAATAAAATAGTGTAGGTGGCAAATTCTCAAAGGACGGTACCATTCTAAAACAGAAACAACATACTGCTGATGCTAGAAATCTGAAACAAAAACAGAAAATGCTGGTAAACACTCAGCAAGTCAGGCAGCATCGGTGCAAAGAGAAACAGGTCGATGTCCTTTCATCAGAACTGGAAGAGGTTAGAGATTAACAGTTTTTAAGAGTAAAAGAAAGATCGAAAAATTTACATTTATCTAATGCCTTTCATGACCTCGGGATGTCCCAAAGCGCTTTACAGATAATGCAGTACTTTTTTGAAGTGCAGTCGTGTAATCTTGTAATGTAGGAATAGTAGTACCAGTATGTAGGTTTGCAGGGAGTCTATGAATAAGTGTCCTGAGCTTAAACTTGTTTACTTTATCAAAACTTTTTAGCAACACTAAGCACTGTTGCAGAAATATTTGGTAAACAAGAAAAGGTGGAAATTAGTTTAATATTGTCTGTGTCAGCTGTGACTCAGTGGGTAGCACACTTACCTCTGAGTCAGAAGATTGCGGGTTCAAATCTCACTCCAGGGACTTGTGCACATAACGCTAGGCTGACACTCCAGCGCAGTGCTGAGGGAGTGCTGCACTGTCGGAGGTGCTGTCTTTCAGCTGAGACATTAAACCGAGGCCCTATCTGCTCTCTCAGGTGGACATAAAAGATCCCATGGTCACTATTGTGAAGAAGAGCAGGGGAGTTATCCCCGGTGTCCTGGCTGATATTTATCCCTCAACCAACATTAAAAAAACAGATTATCTGGTCATTATCACATTGCTGTTTCTGTGCAAATTCACTGCCACATTTCAACAGTGACTCCACTCCAAAAGTACTTCATTGGGTGTAAAGTGCTTTGAGATGTCCGGTGGTCGTGAAAGGTGCTATATAAATGTAAGTCGTTCTTTAAGTTTTATAGTTCTTGGCTCTCGCTATAAAAAACACACACTAAACAGATGGAACAGAGTGTGCATTCCCCAGGCAGAGAGCCACCACCCTTATGTGATGCTTGCACTGATTTTTTTTTTATTCGTTTATGGGATGTGGGTGTTGCTGGCAAGGCCAGCATTTATTGCCCATCCCTAATTGCCCTTGAGAAGGTGGTGGTGAGCCACCTTCTTAAACCGCTGCAGTCAGTGTGGTGATGGTACTCCCACAGTGCTGTTAGGGAGGGAGTACCAAGATTTTGACCCAGCGACGATGAAGGAATGGCGATATATTTCTAAGTCAGGATGGTGTGTGACTTGGAGGGGAACTTGGAGGTGGTGGTGTTCCCATGCGCCTGCTGCCCTTGTCCTTCTAGGTGGTAGAGGTCGTGGGTTTGGGAGGTGCTGCCGAAGAAGCCTTGGTGAGTTGCTGCAGTGCATCTTGTAGATGGTACACACTGCAGCCACGGTACGCCGGTGGTGGAGGGAGTGAATGTTTAAGGTGGTGGATGGGGTGCCAATCAAGCGGGCTGCTTTGTCCTGGATGGTGTCGAGCTTCTTGAGTGTTGTTGGAGCTGCACTCATCCAGGCAAGTGGAGAGTATTCCATCACACTCCTGACTTGTGTCTTGTAGATGGTAGAAAGGCTTTGGGGAGTCAGGAGGTGAGACACTCGCCGCAGAATACCCAGCCTCTGACCTGCTCTTGTTGCCACAGAATTTATGTGGCTGGTCCAGTTAAGTTGCTGGTCAATGGTGACCCCCAGGATGTTGATGGTGGGGGATTCGGTGATGGTAATGCCATTGAATGTCAAAGGGTGGTGGTTAGACTCTCGCTTGTTGGAGATAGTCATTGCCTGGCACTTCTGTTACCTGCCACTCATCAGCCCAAGCCTGAACATCGTCCAGGTCTTGTTGCATGCGGGCATGGACTGCTTCATTATCTGAGGAGTTGTGAATGGCGCTGAACACTGTGCAATCATCAGCGAACATCCCCATTTCTGACCTTATGTTGGAGGGAAGGCCATTGATGAAGCAGCTGAATTTGGTTGGGCCGAGGACACTGCCCTGAGGAACTCCTGCAGTGATGTCCTGGGGGTGTGATGATTGACCTTCAATCACCACAACCATCTTCCTTTGTGCTAGGTATGACTCCAGCCAGTGGAGAGTTTTACCCCCCGATTCCCATTATTTCTGCAACTGTGATATGTGAGGGGAACAAATTAATTTATCTATTGGCGAAGAAATCATTATTTATCTTCCAGAAACTTCCTTCACTATCTCTGAGCAGAACTCTTACACACTCCTTTCCAAATTCTTTAAGTGGAGATGCCCACCCCACCCCCACCCCCTAGCACCCCACGTGCCTTGCAACAGCCTAACCCCCAACTCACCATAAGCAGCACTGTGGCAGATCAGAGTTAAAATGGTGAACAAAAGAACATGTGAACCAACTTGTTAAAAATAGTGTGCAAGGGCATTTTTGTGCGAGATATTTGTCTGGCTGCTTTTGGTATTTCATTTTTATGCTAACCAAAAGTGCCCTGTTATCATAACAAATACTCATAAAATATTAATTTTATCATACTGACATTCTGCTGCACTAAGAATGGTCAACAGAGCTTGTATTAGCTGATAAAGAAACCGGTATAGATACTGTGCTTTAGCTTTATTACTGCCCTGAAATGCAAAGAAAACCCAGTTTTGTAAATCTTTTCAGTTTATATCACTGAATAAGTCAGGGCCTCCAGCAAATGCAGAGATTCAGTCCCTCTGATTGCTTTTTAAATATCTTGCCACACGGAGTCTCATTTATCTTACTTAACAAAATGGGTTCTGTTGAAAGTGCGCACGTAAGTACACGCAACATTTTGTCTGCAATCCAACGCACTGTATACTGGATTCGAATGGAAGGTGCACATGGAGACTTGGAAGTATATCGCCGTTCCTTCAGCGTCGCTGGGTCAAAATCCTGGATCTCCCTCCCTAACAGCACTGTGGGAGTACCTTCACCGCACGGACTGCAGCGGTTCAAGAAGGCGGCTCACCACCACCTTCTCGAGGGCAATTAGGGATGGGCAATAAATGCTGGCCTTGCCAGCGACGCCCACATCCCATAAATGAATATTTTTTTTAATGCATGCGACACCATCAAGATAAAACGTAACATTCAGTCTTATTCACTCTGTCAGCCCTTTACTCCCATTATCTGATCCTGGCATGTTTAATGTCTCTGTTATTTTAATATGAATAAATATTGGCAGAGAAAGGCTTGTCCAATGGGTCAATTAGTTAAGGCAGTGAGTTGCTGAGCCACACGGGCCAGGAAGGCCCCAGGTTGAAGCCCCCCAATCTGTGCTGAGTTGTCTGAGGGGTTCTATAATTGACTTCAGTGCCTCGAGTTAGTGAGAGGAAAATCAGCCAGGCTTCCCGACCCTGATCACGATCCAGTGATCCCTGCCAGAAGTCAGTGTTGAGTGAGGAGAGATTGGATGGGCTGTGACCTCCCCATCCGCACAGTCGAGTGGTCTGCTGGCATTTATTTTCCAGGGCTCACGCACAAATAATGACTATGAATATGAAAAAGTTCCCTTCGAACCATACCCCAGCAAGCGCCAACCAAATTGAAGGAAAACGTTGGCATAGTAGGCCAATATTGCATGTAAGGAAGCAGATATCGAGCAATGTGTTGCAAGGTGGTAACGCATTGAAAAGTTCAAACAATGTAATAAACCATGGCAGAGCAGCTAATGCGATTTATCAATGTGATTGGAGCCACCGGAAGTTGTTTAAGAGCATCTGGAGCCAGAGTTTCCTGTTCCTGCCCCTGGGCTCACTTGGGTACAGTGCAGAGAAGAACGTCAGGCCCGGAGGAGCGCGCGGCCATTGTGGAGCTCCCCTGACTACCCATTCACGAGAGAAGATTGGGCGGGACTCTCTGACAGGAGTGTGTTCCTCCCTGTCTGATTCTCCTTTATTCACTGTGCCCAATGGTGCAATATGCCCAGCTGCAGGGACAGCCGCCCATGTTCTTCAGCATTAAAAAAAATTGTATCCTGTCAAATCTTATTTTCCCCGATGAAAACAAGTTCAGTTCTTGCAGCCGTTCCGAAAGAGTCTGAAGTTTCCGAACCTCCCTTGATAATTTTTGTGAATGACTCTTTCATTCAGCGCTCAGGGCAATGTCCAATCTTTCTCCTTGGCTCGGCTTGAACTATTCCATCCTCAAGTGGCTTTCCTCCCACAGCATACACTTGTTTCTTGGCTGCAGATCTCCTGTGGTTTTGAACTTCGACCAAATAAATAGACTGCAGGCTGATTTCGATACACTGAGGAACGGGCCCAGGAGTAGCAGATATCCTTCAATGTAAATAAATACCAAGAAGGTGAGACAGGCTCTCCTGTTTCCAAAAGCCATGTTGGGATTCCATAATTGCCACTACTCTTTCCAAATGATCACACAACGCATCTTTAACAAATCCTTCTATCAACTTGCCGATAACTAACATCAAACTCACTGGCCTATCATTTCCCAGGCTCCGACTCGCTCACTTTTTTTAAATATAGGTATCAGCAGGTGATGTAAACTGTTACATCCCTAACTTTTTCCAGTTCTGACGAAGGGTCACAGACCTGAAACGTTGACTCTGTTTTTCTCTCCACGGATGCTGCCTGGCCTGCTGAGTGCTTCCAGCGTTTTCTGCTGTTATTTCAGATTTCCAGCATCCGCAGTATTTTGCTATTGTACCCCATTTCTTTTATCACTCTAGGATGGAGACCATCAAGGCCAGCAGCCCGATCTGCCTTAGAGTCTTAGTCCTATCCAAGTTCAACTTCAATAGATTGAGTTTTATATATCTACCAGCTCAGGCTGCTCCGCATCACCTTAAGTAGTGACAACAGGTGCAAAGTAGCCATTCAGCACCTCAACCATTTCTTGGGACTCTACCCTAAGATGCCCTGCAGAATCTCTCAAAGGCCCTGTGCGGTCCTTGATCACTTTAACACCGAACATTACTAAAAAGAAAATGACGTGCTATCGCTAGTGCAATAATGGCCCGAAAATTAGACCTAATACGCGAGAGTACGCACTGTGTACTCTCGCGTTTTAGGTCTCCAATTGCCGGTTTCCTGCATGCACTGCGCATGCGCGGGAAACCGGCACTTCGTGAATTCAAAAGGGGGCGGTTCCTAAGTGAACCGCATGCGCGCTACAGGCTGCGCGCACGCAGTGCACTTAGTTATTTTTGCAGCTTTGAACGCGCAGGTAAGTGTTGAAGATTTTACACATAAAGAAAGCAGGCGTAGGACCCCTTTTTAACAAGGTAAGTAGTTAATTAAGTGTTATTTTAAATTTTTTTCAACAGGTTTATCTTTTTTAGAGACTTTAAAGAAAGGTAAGTTTATTTTTATAACTTTTAAAAAGATTTTAAAGTTTTTCAAAAATTTAATTTTTTGTTTAAAGTGGTTAATTTATTTAACTATACTTATTTTATTAATGTGATGGCTTTTTTTTAATTTAATTGAGGTTTAGCTGTTCTTTTGGGGGTGTGTAGGATTCATAGCTTTGACAGCTCTTGCTGTGAAAACTATGAATGAAAGATGGTGTGCTGCCATTGGCTCTAACTGAATCACGTGATCCCAGAGCTCGCACGAACTAATTGCGTCTCTGGGATACGCACACACTGCACAGCTGCATGTGGGACTGGCCTTGAAACTAAAGTTCGTGTGGGCCCGGAGGAAAAAGGTAGGCGCGGAGTGAGATATCGTGGGGAAGCCTTACCCCCGCGGGAACACGCACTGTTTAATTTCTGGGCCAATATAATTTGGCAAACAGTTAAGCCCTCCCACTGGCAGAGCTGGGGCAGATGCTCAGCTCCGTCCCCGCCCATTTTTTCATCCCAGAGCTTCCCACAGGCAGGGGGCCGGCTGAGTGCAGTACATCTGCCCATTTATTGGCGGGTGTATTTTGAGCAAATGTAAATGAAGGAAATACATCTTCCATGTACAGCATTTACCATCATTTCTGCCATAGTAATGGCACGAGGGATGCCTGTGTTGTCCTGGGCTTTCGGCATTGCTATTGTAGCAGGGGGAGGGAGATTTAATGACTGAATCCCGAGGGCCTGTGCAATCGCAGTCAGCCATCCTCCAGCCCCATTCTAGGCAGACTCCTCAGTGGAGGCTAGGGAGCCCACCAACACGATGCGAATGATCCCGAGGCCAGCAAATCGGCTGGGGACAAACTGCATCTTTGAGGTTAAGGGATGGTGAAGGCAGAAAATCTAGGCTTAAGTATTTAGGTTATTTTACAACTTCAGGGTCTCTGCACTGACGCCAAAGGGAATGCTACTGAATTAATGTGGGTGCTGGGTGATTAGTCAAATGCACAGTTTGCAACCACGTCTCGAACAGACAGCCATCGGCAACTCTTGAAACAGTACGGGCTTAAGTCTGAAAATTAGGAGCTTAGCTCCAGCTTGATTACAATAGACCACTCTCGTAAACCTCTCATACCTTAAACAGGGATTTAAAAGAGCTTTCTGATTGAATCTGTGAGGTAATCATTTCGGAGGTGGATTTGCCTGATAATCTGACAATGGCTGACTGGTCGCGAAGGAGTTGCAATCTTACTATCTTTGCTTAGCTGAAAGCAATATTAATTGTGATGTAAATGCAGAATAAGTAAAATCATCCCCTTAAGCCCATTTTAATCAATATCAGTGTGTCAGTGCAACACTGCTCTACATTACACTTTACACGTGTTTCGACGATATATCGGATCACTGATTCTTCTGTAGGTTTATTAATATTCAGGGATGTTTATTTAGGTCAGGAGTGGGGTGGGGGGGGGAAACACCAAAATATTACTTGATAAAACTAAGACGCTTTAATTTCAACAGAAGCGCAAGTCCTTCCACTTTCTAAACTCTTTAAATACGCAGAGGACAGTGTGAAACGGTGGAATGCCAAATTAATATGCAGCTTACAACTAAAATAAAAACAAAAACATTCTGGAACTACGCAGGTTAGTCGGCACCTGAGAAGGAGAAAGGACAGCTTAACGTTTCAGCGGGGGCTGATCGAGAGTGGCACTGAGGCTCCTTTTCATCGTGGAACTCCATTTTTATATTGCAACTCCTTCGCTACCAGTCAAAGCCGTTGTCAGATTATCGGCCAACTCCACCTCAGGAACAATCACCTCACGGGTTCAATCAGTCAGTGGCTCAGTGGGTAGTCAGATGGTTGTGGGTTCCACTCTAGAGACTTGAAAATCTAGGCTAGACACTCCAGTACAATACTGAGGGAGTGCTGCACTGTCGGAGGTGCCACCTTTCAGAAGAGGCGTTGAACTGGCGCCCCGTCTTCCCTCTCAGCTGGAGGTAAAAGATCACCTGGCACTATGTTGAAGAAGTGCATGGGAGTTCTTCCCATTCCCATTTATCCTACAACCAACTGCTAAAAACAGATTATCTGGTCATTATCACATTGCTGTTTGCGGGAGCTTGCTGTGCGCAATTTGGCTGCCGCGTTTCCCACATTACAACAGTGACTACGCTTCAAAAGTACTTCATTGGCCGTTTAGCACTGTTGGGGCATCCTGAGGTCGTGACAGGAGCTATATAAATGCACAGATTTCTTTCTTTTTATTTGACTGACCAAAAGAAACAAGGTGGGGAGAGTAGGTAAATGCCAGTAGCCAGGTATACTAACTACAAAGAGACAGCAAAGCCCTTGTGAAGAGTTTAACTTGAATTAGAGGAAGAAGTGCTGGAATATATTCAGAGGTAATTGCAGTCAGACCAGGAAAAGGCACGAGAAAGGGAAGGAAAACAACTCAGAATGGAAAGGGGCAAACTGGCAGGAAAATGGGGGGGGGGGGGCGGGGGAGGGAACAGATAAAGTCTGGAGTTACTAAAGTCAATGCTCACCCCAGGGGCCTGCGGAGTGTCCAGGAGGAAAATGAGATACTCTTCATGACGTTTGAGTTGAGCTTGGTAGGAGCAGTGTTGCAGGTCAAAGACAGAAAGACCGTTTGAAGTGATTGAGCCACGAGGCAGTCGAGGTAATTCTTCCGGATAGAAACAGAGATGTTTAACAAATCTAAATTTAACCTCCTGAATATAGAGACCAGACCACGAGCAATGAATAAATACAGTGTACTAACTACTATAAGGACAATTACTGTTCAATAGTGTGTTAAGAGGCTCCCCAGATGACTCAGAGGTAAACTGACCATCTCTGAGTCAAACAGACCGGGAGGATTCAATGTCCAGTCTGGACTGGGGTTGCTGATCTCAGCTAAGACAGCAATAAGGGCACCGTACCTGGAGCAGGATCCAAGGGAGGGAAAAGAAGATTAACTAGCACTCCAACTCCTGATCATTATAGGTGACCTCTGGTAGTTGGGTAAGGACAAGATCGGGCTTGTCTGTGATGCCCTCCACCGCCTGCCAGTGCTTACTATTAGGGCTCGCACGGAATGAACGGCCACTGGGGAAAGTACTGAATGGTGACTGCCTCTCATGGAAGCTATCCCAGTAAGAGAGTTAGCACCTCCAGGAGAGATGGGGAAGAAGAAAATCAGAGAGAATTTTTTTAAAAAAAACAATGCATCAAATCTTTAATGCATGGGAAAGGAGAGGGATACGAAAAGCTTAATCATTATGAACACTGCAGCGACATCAGCAATTGAGAAAGAAAAAAATAATAATTCAGAGGCTTTCATTTCAGTACAGTGCAGCGTAAATAGACCGACAAGAGAAGTTCAGAGCATTAACTTGGACTAAATTGATCCAATGATCCTTCAATTCCCCACGTCGACACAGTGTTAGACCAGACCTCAGATGCCCGTGCGTTGATAAATGAAGGACATCAGTTATAAGCATGTGCGTGTGATAGATTTGTCAATCTTCCTATCATTCATTCACTCACATGTGTTCCCACTGAGACAGCTTATCGGAGTTTCTAAGGATTTAACTCATTGAACTGTAAAGGAGGGAGGGTGAAGAGGCTGTTTGGAAGGTTGCCATGCAAAAGGTTTATGTAACAGATTTCGATCCTAGCGAGGAATTAAATAGAGTTTTCTATTCTCAAAAACCCTTAGAGATTTAACGATCTTTACAGCTCTCACCACATGTTTACTTCCTACCATATAACAATGGCAAAAATGAATCTATTGGCAATGAAATTCTAAGTGTTATGCAACCTGCTGCTTTTGTGATTAAACACAGAAAAAGCTAGAAATACGCATCAGGTCAGTAAGCACCTGAAAGAGATTGACAATTATATACTGAAAAAGAAGAATATATGCTTGAAAAGGAGAAATTTGAATGGCTATGGGGAAAGAGCGGGGGCGTGGGACTAATTGATAGCTCTTTCAAAGAGCCGGCACAGGCACAATGAGCCGAATGGCCTCCTTCTGAGCTGTATGATTCTATGGCCAGAATTTTCTGGGGTCCGTGCGGACACGATTGGAGGCAGGTCAGGTGGGAATTTTGAAATATCTTGCAGCGGGTCAGGAACCCGCCGTCATCCCGCCCCCACGCGCCTTTCCCTCGGGCGTGTTTGCCGGCGCAGCAGTGACCCAAACAGCAGAGGCAGGCGAGCTAATTTAAATCATTAAGAGTCTTTTTAATCCTACCTTTCAAATTTCCCTGGATGACCACGGGAATCACGCAGCTCAGGAACCACGTCTGTGAACCTGAGGTGGAAGTTGAGTGGCCATTGATCCAGCTGATTAATTCACAGCATGGAAAGTACAATAAAAACTCCCACCTCACAGCTGAGCACTTTCCTCAGGCAGAAGCTGTTGCTGACTGCATTGCCAGCACAGATTGAGGTTTCTACAAGCTGCAAGTGTTTCCAGCAAAGTCGCCATCCAGTCTCACCAGTGTTCATTGTTAGAACCTATCACCTCATTGAGAGATTGCTTCTGTCATCTCTACTTGACCTGCCATCTATTCCATCAGCATGGGTGCCGTCTATACTGTCTCACTTTTGTCCTCAGAATCAGACCACGATGAATCTCAGCACCAGCAGCACCAACAACAAAACCACCAACCTTCTCCTCAATGCCCTGATGCTGCACAGGACAGAGGGCATCAGTGCAGGGCTGCACCGTACCGGAGGCGATACCCCTGATACAGGGTATACAGGCAGAGGATGAGCTTCCTCAACATGACTGAGCAGCAGTGCCAAAGGAGGCTCAGGCTATCGCGCCAGGTCGTCGCAGACATTTGCAGATTGCTGGAGCAAGACCTGCAGTCCAGAGGAAGGAGTGGACACGCCTTACCAGTGACTGTCAAAGTCACCATTGCCCTCAACTTCTTCGCCTCAGGCTCCTTCCAGGCATCTGCAGCAGACATTTGCGGCATCTCGCAGTCGGCCGCCCACAGATGCATCACACAGCTCACCGATGCCCTCTTTGACAAGTCCGCCAATTATATCAACTTTGCCACAGATGAAGCCAGTGTTACTGAGCGGGTGCTCAGCTTTACAGTATAGATGGCACCCATGCTGATGGAATAGATGGCAGGTCAAGTAGAGATGACAGAAGCGATCTGTCAATGAGGTGATAGGTTCTAACAATGTGGTGGCACTGGATGCCGCTCTGGCTGGCTTCCCACGAGTGCAGGGCGTCATCGACTGCACACATGTGGCCATCAGGGCACCCCATCATAACCCAGCAGTCTTTGTCAACCACAAGGGCTTCCACTCGCTCAATGTGCAGCTCGTCTGCAACCATAGGAAGATCATCATGCATGTGTGCGCCAAATTCCCCAGCAGCTGCCATGACTCTTTCGTCCTGTGCCAGTCCACCCTCCCTCAGCTCTTCGCTCCTCCAAACAGACTTTCCGGCTGGCTGCTTGGAGACAAGGGCTATCCACTGAAGACGTGGCTCATGACACCCTTGAGGAGGCCAAGTACTGAGGCCCAGGAGTGATATAATGAAAGCCACATTTCCACCAGATGTGTCATAGAGCAGACAATAGGCATGCTGAAAATGCGCTTCAGATGCCTTGACAGATCTGGAGGAGCCGTTCAGTACATACCAGCCAGGGTCTCCAGAATCGTCGTGGTCTGCTGCTGACAACATAGCGCAGCAGAGTGAGTTTGGGTGAAATCGATCGCGACCGAGAGACTTTTGGAGCGTCTGTGGAGCGGCTAGAAATGCTTTTCACCGCGAATAGTATCGTCAAAGTCCCCAATGATGTAAACCGTAACCAGGCGGTTTTAGAAACGGGCTATTTTTTTGACTGAAGCAGGCCCCAAGGTGTATGAAACCCTGAAAAATGTGCTTGTTCCCCCCAAGCCGAAAGACACACCACTGAAGGAGATTCAGCACTACAGTCCTGAGCCCCTGGAAATTGCTGAAAGTTATAGTTTTGGAACACGCAATCAATTAAATGACAAGGGTATCAGTGAGTACATTGTAGCTTTATAAAAGCTATCCATTCACCGTCATTTCCGAAACTTTCAGGACCGAGCTTTGTGTGACCGCTTTGTTTGTGGGTTGAAAAATGAACATATCAGAAGTAAATTGTTGACAACCCCTAACTTGACTTTTGACTTCGCTTGTCAGACAGCTATGTCGATGGATATGGCCGACCGATACTCCCGAGAGTTTAACGCCATTTCCAGTCGTCAGACAACTGAGGTGAATCGGCTGCAGGCTAAAAGTAAAAGGCAGTTGGGCCCTAAGGTCTCAGCAACTGGTCACGGTAACAGTGCATTGAAGTCGTGCTATCGGTGCCTGGGACAACACATCGCTCAAAGCTGTCCATATGTGAAGGCAGAGTGTTTCAACTGCAAGAAAACTGGGCATCTTGCGAAGGCGTGCCGACAGAAGAGTAAACCGACTGGCAATGCTAGAAGTAGAAATCACCAGACACTACGTACCATTGCAGAACAGCAGCAGGACGAGGAGTTTCTGGAGATTCACGTCATCAGGAGCACGAAGGTATCTAACAGCGATTCGCGAGGTATCGTTATCCAAGTAGATGTCGCAGGAACCAGGATACCCATGGAAATCCACACTGGTGCAGCCGTGAGCGTAGTACCGGAATCGTTATATCGTGACAAGTTGCGTGATTATCGACTAGAGAAATCGAAGGTAGAGCTGTGAGGCCACTCAGGAGAGCAAATCCCCATAGTAGGAAGTGTCACCATACCAGTGAAATACAAGGATCAGTGTCAGAGCTTGCCTCTCATAGTAGTGGCAGGACACAAGCCTGCCTTGACAGGTAAAAATTGGTTGGGATCACTGAAGCTGGATTGGAATGAGATTTTTCGTGTGGAAGTGAAATTTGCATCGAAAGATATTGGTGCAGAAATTCCGATCCCTACGGGTGGGTACGCGCTGTGTACTCACCCGTAGGGACATTGGAAATGCTGGTTTCAGGCATGCACTGCGCATGCGCTGGAAACCGGCATTTCCGGTCTGTCAAGAATCCTCTTGACAGATCCTCCACCTGCCCGGGAGAAGGGCCTCTGCGGGCGGATAGTTCCGCTTTTTGGAAACCCTCTGCCCGCAGAAAACCCTTACAATTCTTGCGCCTGGTAAAAGTTGAGCAAGAACTCAAAACTAGAAACTGAGAACATTGTCTCTAAGGCCGATCTGAGTAATTGGGCTACACCCAGTGTTGTTGTACCTAAGTCAGATGGTAAGGTAAGGTTGTGTGGTGATTATAAGGTAACCGTAAACCAGGTTCTAGAGTGTAATCTACCCAATACATTGCCGAATGTGGAAGATTTGTTCACAACGCTGACAGGTGGCCAGATCTTTTCGAAGTTAGATCTAACAAACGCCTACCTACAACTTGAGTTAGATGAAGAGTCCAAGTCATGCTTGACTATAAATACTCACCGAGGCCTATATCAGTTCAATACGCTACCATTTGGAGTGTCTTCCGCCCCCGACATATCCCAGGGGGTGATGAACCAAATTTTACAAGGGATTGAAGGGGTAGTGTGTTATTTGGATGACAGACTCATTTCAGCACCAAACAGGCAAATCCATGCTGAGGTGTTGAATGAAGTGCTCAAACGGCTCGAGAAGAACGGAGTACGAGTGACAGCTCGAGTTGTTTCAAACTCAGTGGAGTACTTAGGGCACAGAGTAGACAAAGATGGTTTGCATCCAACGAAGGGAATGTTGGATGCAATCAGAAATGCACCCACTCCCAAGAATGTCTCTGAACTTCGATCATTTTTGGATCTTTTGAATTATTACGGAAAGTTCCTCCCAAACCTGGCTACATTGTTACATCCACTGAGTGAGCTGTTGAGAAAACAGGTCCTTTGGAAGTGGTCAAAAGAATGCGACACAGCATTCAAAGAGTGTAAAAGCCAGCCAGTTAGCCACTCGTACTCCGTGCAAATCCTAGCCGTTTGAGCACTTCATTCAACACCTCATCATGGATTTGCCTGTTTGGTGCTGAAATGTGTATGTCATCCAAATAACACATTACCCCTTCAATCTCTTGCAAAATTTGGTTCATCACCCCCTGGAAGAGAGTAGCTAAAGTAAACGTTGGTCCCTTAGAGGATGAGTCTAGGGAATTAATAATGGGAAACAAGGAAATGGCAGAGACTTAGAACAAATATTTTGTATCGGTCTTCATGGTAGAAGACACTAAAAGCATCCCAATAATGGATAATCAAGGGGCTATTGGGGTGGGGGGGGGGGGGAACTTAAAACAATCACTATCACTAGAGAAAAAGTACTAGGCAAACTAATGGGACTAAAGGTAGACAAGTCCCCTGGACCCGATGGCCTGCATCCTAGGGTCTTAAAAGAGGTGGCTGCAGAGATAGTGGATGCATTGGTTGTAATCTACCAAAATTCCCTGGATTCTGGCGAGGTCCCAGCAGACTGGAAAACCGCAAATGTAACGCCCCTATTTAAGAAAGGAGGAAGACAGAAAGCAGGCAACTGTCGACCAGTTAGCCTAACATCTGTCATTGGGAAAATGCTAGAGTCCATCATTAAGGAAGTGGTAGCAGGACATTTAGAAAATCATAATATAGACAAGCAGAGTCAGCATGATTTTATGAAAGGTAAATCATGTTTCACAAATTTGCTGGAGTTCTTTGAAGATGTAACGAGCAGGGTGGATAAAGGGGAACCAGTAGATGTCATGTATTTGGATTTCCAGAAGGCATTCGATAAGGTGCCACATAAAAGGTTACTGCACAAGATAAGAGCTCATGGGGTTGGGGGTAATATATTAGCATGGATAGAGGATTGGCTAACTAACAGAAAACAGAAAGTCGGGATAAATGGGTCATTTTCAGGTTGGCAAACTGTAACTAGTGGGGTGCCGCAGGGATCAGTGCTGGGGCCTCAACTATTTACAATCTATATCAATGACTTGGATGAAGGGACCAAGTGTAATGTAGCCAAATTTGCTGATGATACAAAGATAGGTGGGAAAGTAGGTTGTGTGGAGGACGCAAAGAATCTCCAAAGGGATATAGATAGGCTAAGTGAGTGGGCAAAAATCTGGCAGATGGAGTATAATGTGGGAAAATGCGAGGTTATCCACTTTGGTAGGAAAAATAAAAAAGCAAATTATTATTTAAATAGGGAGAGATTACAAAATGCTGAGGTACAGAGGGATCTGGGGGCCCTTGTATGTGAATCACAAAAAGTTAGCATGCAGGTACAGCAAGTAATTAGGAAGGCAAATGGAATGTTGGCCTTTATTGCAAAGGGAATGGAGTATAAAAGTAGGGAAGTCCTGTTACAACTGTACAGGGCGTTGGTGAGACCACACCTGGAGTACTGCATACAGTTTTTGTCTCCTTATTTAAGGAAGGATATACTTGCATTGGAGGCAGTTCAGAGAAGGTTCAAGAGCTTGATTCCGGAGATGAAGGGTTGTCTTATGAAGAAAGGTTGAGCAGGTTGGGCCTATACTCATTGGAGTTTAGAAGAATGAGAGGGGATCTTATTGAAACATATAAGATTCTGAAGGGGCTTGACAGGGTAGATGCAGAGAGGATGTTTCCCCTCGTGGGGGAATCTAGAACTAGGGGGCATAATTTCAGAATAAGGGGGCATCCTTTTAAATCGGAAATGAGGAGGAATTTCTTCTCTCAGAGGGTCGTGAATCTTTGGAATTCTCTTCCCAATAGAGCTGTGGAGGCTGGGTCATTGAATATATTTAAGGTGGAGATAGACAGATTTTTGAATGGTAAGGGAGTCAAGGGTTATGGGGAGCAGGCAGGGAAGTGGAGTTGAGGCCAAGATCAGATCAGCCATGATCTTATTGAATGGCGGAGCAGGCGCGAGGGGCCAAATGACCTACTCCTGCTCCTACATCTTATGTTCTTATGAGTGCAGTCATGTTTGGCACTCTTTCCAGCAGTCCAATTGTGCAGTGAGCTGCCTGCACTCTCCTAGGTGAACCTTCAAATGCAATGTGGCCATGGCTCCTTTAAATATCCCGGCTGAAAACGCATCATCGCTGATGTCATCAGACCTGCACCATTTAATTGGGCCAGGTAAAGCGCAGGACTCCCTTAATAGGCGCCATTAACGCAAAGTCGCTCTGAGGAGCGGCATGGAATCAAGAATGGGGTCGCGACCCGCCAGGGCGACCGCCTGCACCCGACCCGCCCAGGTACGGAAAATTCCAGCCTATGAATTCATCAAAACGCTGTCGGGAATCAGAAGCTCCACTTTCCCTTGAGATGTTAGACGATCTTTCTCTTTCAGATGCTGAGCGAACTGCTCTGCAGTTTCTGTTTTTAATTCAGAAGTGTCATTTTCTCCTTTGGGCTACCAGTGCAGAGCTTTGCCCTCCACATGCACGTGCTAGCAACTGCATGACCTTCTAGCATGACTGCACGACCTTTCGGTAAGCACCTCTGCCAAGCAAGGCTCCCCCGGCAGCACAATGTCAGAAAATGATCACCTCAGATTTCCAGTTTGACTTTTTGGGGTAGTATTTCCTGTGGGGTGGGGGGGGGGGGGGGGGGGGGGGGTAATCGGGAAGTTATACCCACGATTATACTCATGCCTGTGCCAATTTTGCTGATGCCAATTTACTCTTAAATTTCCTGCCAATCTCATTAGCATACACCAGAACGTAAATCTTCGGCGTAAACAAGTGGGAATCAATGTAAACAATCGGGGACAGAGGAAGGCATGGTGCTCTCATCATATATTCTTCAAGCCATCTAATTATCACTGATGTACGTTAGGCACAGCATGTTTAAGAACATGCACTCGGGAAAGCTTTTCAATTTTTCATGTGACTCATATGCAAGCCATAAAAATGCATTCAATGAAACAGAAAATACAGTTCCGGTCTCAGTGAGGATACATTGTTTAAAAGACCAGGAAAATGACTGTTTCCTGCTGTGCCTAAAATTCTGGCCTTAATTTTACACCTGTTTTGAAGCAGCGTAATTCTAGGAGGTTCGGGTGTAAGGCTCTAGCCCGGGAGCAGAGCCATTATAATGAGCAGTGATGCCTTCGGGTGCAGGGATTGATAGACGGACATAAAAGAACAAAGAAATTTGGGTGTAGCACACTTACCTACGTAACATACTTGCAGCCAAGTTTGCTCGATCTTTTACGCCAGGTATTTGTTATTCTTCTCGGTTACATGCGTCTCTTGGTGCGAATATACAGGAAATTCTACCTCTTTATCTCTAGCTTCAGCAGGGTGGAGACAAGGCGATCTTCTCACCCTACATGGCACAGCACGGTGGAGATGAGTCCAGGTTCTCACCCTCTGCGGCACAGTGTGGTGGAGACGGTGCGAGGTTCTCACCCTCTCCGGCACAGCGCGGTGGAGACGGTGCGAGGTTTACACCCTCCACAGCACAGCGTGATAGAGACGGTGCGAGGTTCTCACCCTACACGGCACAGCGCGGTGGAGACGGTGCGAGGTTCTCACCCTCTCCGGCACAGTGCGGTGGAGACGGTGCGAGGTTCTCACCCTGCACGGCACAGTGTGGTGGAGACGGTGCGAGGTTCTCACCCTCTCCGGCACAGCGCGGTGGAGACGGTGCGAGGTTTACACCCTCCACAGCACAGCATGATAGAGACGGTGCGAGGTTCTCACCCTACACGGCACAGCGCGGTGGAGACGGTGCGAGGTTCTCACCCTCTCCGGCACAGTGCGGTGGAGACGGTGCGAGGTTCTCACCCTGCACGGCACAGTGTGGTGGAGACGGTGCGAGGTTCTCACCCTCTCCGGCACAGCGCGGTGGAGACGGTGCGAGGTTCTCACCCTGCACGGCACAGTGTGGTGGAGACGGTGTGAGGCTCTCACCCTCTGTGGCACAGCGCGGTGGAGACGGTGCGAGGTTTACACCCTCCACAGCACAGCGTGATAGAGACGGTGTGAGGCTCTCACCCTCTGTGGCACAGCGCGGTGGAGACAGTGTGAGGCTCTCACCCTCTCCGGCACAGCGCGTTGGAGACGGTGCGAGGCTCTCACCCTATACGGCACAGCGCGGTGGAGACGCTGCGAGGTTCTCACCCTACACGGCACAGCGCGGTGGAGACGCTGCGAGGTTCTCACTCTCTCCGGCACAGCGCGGTGGAGACGGTGCGAGATTCTCACCCTACACGGCACAGCGCGGTGGAGATGGTGCGAGGTTCTCACCCTGCACGGCACAGCGCGGTGAAGACGGTGCGAGGTTCTCACTCTCTCCGGCACAGCGCGGTGGAGACAGTGCGAGTCTCTCACCCTCTGCAGCACAGCGCGGTGGAGACAGTGTGAGGCTCTCACCCTCTCTGGCACAGCGCGGTGGAGACGGTGCGAGGTTCTCACCCTGCACGGCACAGTGTGGTGGAGACGGTGCGAGGTTCTCACCCTCTCCGGCACAGCGCGGTGGAGACGGTGCGAGGTTCTCACCCTGCACGGCACAGTGTGGTGGAGACGGTGTGAGGCTCTCACCCTCTGTGGCACAGCGCGGTGGAGACGGTGCAAGGTTTACACCCTCCACAGCACAGCGTGATAGAGACGGTGTGAGGCTCTCACCCTCTGTGGCACAGCGCGGTGGAGACAGTGTGAGGCTCTCACCCTCTCCGGCACAGCGCGTTGGAGACGGTGCGAGGTTCTCACCCTATACGGCACAGCGCGGTGGAGACGCTGCGAGGTTCTCACCCTACACGGCACAGCGCGGTGGAGACGCTGCGAGGTTCTCACTCTCTCCGGCACAGCGCGGTGGAGACGGTGCGAGATTCTCACCCTACACGGCACAGCGCGGTGGAGATGGTGCGAGGTTCTCACCCTGCACGGCACAGCGCGGTGGAGACGGTGCGAGGTTCTCACTCTCTCCGGCACAGCGCGGTGGAGACAGTGCGAGTCTCTCACCCTCTGCAGCACAGCGCGGTGGAGACAGTGTGAGGCTCTCACCCTCTCCGGCACAGCGCGGTGGAGACGGTGCGAGGTTCTCACCCTCTCCGGCACGGTGCGGTGGAGACGGTGCAAGGTTTACTCCCTCCACAGCACAGCGTGATAGAGACGGTGCGAGGTTCTCACCCTCTCCGGCACAGCACGGTGGAGACGGTGCGAGGTTCTCACCCTACACGGCACAGCGCGGTGGAGACGGTGCGAGGTTCTCACCCTACATGGCACAGCGCGGTGGAGACGGTGCGAGGTTCTCACCCTCTCCGGCACAGCGCGGTGGAGACGGTGCGAGGTTCTCACCCTCTCCGGCACAGCGCGGAGGAGGCTCGAACAGCTGAAATGAGAACAGAAAATGCTGGCACTACACAGCTAGTCTGCAAGCATCTGCAAAGGGAGAAGATGGGTTAACCTTTCAGGTGTAGGCTGGCCTTCGGCACTCGTCAGAGCCCTGAGGAAGGGTACATACCAGAACCATTAACCTACCTTTGCTGTTTCTTGTAGTCCCTGTCAGACCTGCTGTGCCTTTCCAGCATTTCCCACTGTCGGAGGCTCCCAACATGCTGCTGCCTGACTGTGACCCGGGGGCCCCTCTGTAATCTGAATTGTACTTTAGATACCAGGAACTGAACAGGGGAAAACACATGTTTTGGTCAGAAAATCTGTGGGGGGGCTTCTCCGCATGAAAAGAAGTGATTGTGAAGGGCTGTACGAAAGAGCCACCGTTGACAGCTTTCTGCAGAACCTGATATTTTATGCACAGCCTTGCTACCAGTGTGATGAGCACCAATTATTTTTGAACAAAAGGGGGACTATATTCTGGTAAGATTCTGCTTCTGGTAATGATGCCGTCGCTGCTGGAGGTGTCGCTTTTAAACACGGCGTCAGCTCACTGTGGGTACGGATATCTTAAATGACAAGAACTCCCAAGTACCACAACCTTTCTGCATCACTCCAGGCAAATTGCTTGTAAGCTCTCAGCTCTCCCTGTGCGGAGAAAAGCTGGAGCTGCTGCAATGTTCTGTGAAATGGTAACTGGAATACTCGGGAGAAGCTGTTTCAGGCACGAGGGACCAGCAGGTATCACTTCTGCCAGAGTCATCACGCTCAATGCCTGTGACATTTATCGTTTAATTACTGTGTCAGTCACTCATTATTCTGTAAATTGTATTTGCAGCGTGTAATGTTTTCAAGATCTAATAGATTTACCAGGAGAAATGAATAATGATAGTTGGGAACTTCTCAAAATCCTGCAGGACCTCCATCTAATTAATCCTATGTAAAGGTGCCAGGCAAGATACCCAGTGACAGAGAGACACAACAGGCCCAGCACTGGTGCAGGCACATCATAAAGAAGCTATGTGTCTTTACAGATAACACTTGATCCATGTGGTCTCCTGGACTGGTTTTGATCACCTGAGAGCGTCATAGAGAAATTTTCTAGAGTATTTTTTGCCTTATTGGCCCTGGGCTGGTCTCTGTTTTCTTTGCCTCTCCCAGGAAATTATATGGTTGCGGTGGGGTGGGGGTGGCGGGGGGGGGAGGCATTGGTTAGGAAGGGTCTGGTCATGATGCTCCAGCCATCATGAGTGTGGGGCAGACTAGATGGACCAGAGCTGCTCGTTTCCTGCCTGTCATTCTTGTATGTTTGTAGGAACCGCACGTACTGGACCGGGATCCAGTGACTTAGAAGATTGAAAAAAATAGAAAATGGTGGAAGTTTGCAGCAAGTCAGTCAGCCCCCCTGAAAGGAAAAGGTTAATGTTTCAGTGAGACTCTTGGCTTGAATATTCTTTATAGATCCGACTGATTTTCATTCCATTGAAGTCATGGGCAGGTCCCATAATGGAGGGGCGATCCGCTCTGCCAGGTTACTCTGATGTTATATAAGCCTATAGGCAAAGGAAATACTCACACAGAGTGACCTCCAGCACACTGAACTGGGTGGTGGTGGGGGAGGGGCGGGGGGGGGGTCACCAAATCCCTTGTGCGGGCAGTCCTTAAAGGGCTGCAACTCACCATTAAAGGGGAAATCGTGGTGGTGGCAGTAAAGTGGACTAAATGTTCACAACAGCACAGCAGAGACATGTGGGCAATACCGCTCCCTTAAATGCTGCAGAGTTACAGGCCCTGTTGCAAGAGATGCACCAAAGGAGAGTGGGCCTGTCTGGGGCTGAAGTAAAAGGAAAATGACAGGACCCAGCTGAAGGGAGAAAGATAAATCGACTGGGTCGTTGCAGCCACACGTGTCCCTCGAACCTGGCTGCAAATGAGAAAGAAGTTGCCAGGTATAGCAGGAAGGTGAAGGTACCGATATTCTTCAATTTTGCACACATTTCTTGTGGGGCCTATCAATGATAGTATAAATCTAAGTTGAGAACTCCCATTCCCTCTGGAATGGACCATTTCAAGCACTGCCCCATGACCATTGCTCTTTTTGCACATACTCATTCATTGTGCAGGTGGACGCGGCAGCCGAGGGACAACTAACAGATCCTCAAGCTTCCAGCCCAAGGTGCTCCTCTGCTGTTAACGGGTTTCTCAGTGAGCGCGGCGGCTATGGAGCCTGGTGGTCCTCAGAACCAGCTACATTGTGTTTCTTCTTCTTCAAATAATGGGGGCACTTTGAAATGCCACGCAGTGAAGGCATCAAGGCTGCTTCCCGGATAGTACCCAGTTAGATGGTTTCTGCAGTTCGATGCCACGTGAACATCAACTGAGTGCAAACTCTTTCTCTACATAAAGGCCATGGGCTGAAAGGAAGAGCCTTGATACCCACATAGGTACCATATATGACGCTTTGCACTTGAAGGAACCCTCCCATTGTGTGTCAGCTGTGGCTCAGTGGGTAGCACTCTCGCCTCTGAGTCAGATAGTTGTGGGTTCAAGTCCCACTCCAGAGACTCGAGCACAAAATCTAAGCTGACACTCCAGTGCAGTGCTGAGGGAGTGCTGCACTGTCGGAGGTGCCGTCTTTCGGATGAGACGTTAAACCAAGGCCCCATCTGCTCTCTCAGGTGGACATAAAAGATTCCATGGCACTATTTCGAAGAAGAATAGGGGAGTTATCCCTGGTGTCCTGGACACTATTTATCCCTCAATCAACATAACAAAAACAGATGATCTGGTCATTATCACATTGCTGTTTGTGGGAGCTTGCTGTGTGCAAATTGGCTGCCGCATTTCCTACATTACAACAGTGACTTCAAAAAGTACTTCATTGGCTGTAAAGTGCTTTGGGACGTCCGGTGGTTGTGAAAGACGCTATATAAATGCAAGTCTTTAACTTTCTTTCCACCAGCTGAAAGTCCTTCGCGGAAAGCTGATGAAGGTGTTGCCCCTATTAACCACTTCCCTGATATGTCGGTGCACTGCAGGTTGTCTAATGTGACAGATGTCCCCTGAAGTGGCTGGAGAGATCCTGTGGCATCGAACCCCAATACAGTTGTCACCTTCACAGCAACATCCCTGATCAAGTCACACTATGGCTGACTATCAGGAATTCTTTCTTTACACAAAGAGGGATCAACGTATGGAATGAACTATTGATAGAGTAATGGAGGAAAAAGCCCTGGAGTCATTTAACAAACAATTGGACACTACAATGTCGGCAGGGGGTGGGGGGACGTTAGGATCACACTGGATAGACGAATCAAATGGGCCAATTGGTCCCCCCATCCATAATTAAACATCCGTCCCTATGACATGTTATTTCGATTTCTGTTGGTGCCACTCCTACAAAGGGCTATTTAAACATTTGCAATTTCAAAGCTGAACAGATCAAGTTTCTCGAATAAATGTTCCACTTACTGTTACTAGAGCGCAGTGCAATGGTACATTGCATTAGGCGCAGTAATACACAGACAAATGAGCAGAGGCAGTTCTGTGGCAAGTTATTTCAAGCCTCATTGACTCGTGGCAGATGACTCAGGAAATAAAAAACTTCAACAAGGAGAAGGGGAAGAAAAGATTTTAATAAGTATTCAACAAAATACAGGCCCAAACATTTACACCAGCACCATAAAAAATAACTTGCATTGATACTGTGTCTTTCATCTAGATAAACACCCCAAGGCATATCACAGAGGCATGAGGAGTCCGGCAGGTGCCAAGCCAGAGATGGAGAGATCAGGAGGGGCGTCTAAAAGCTTTGTCAAAAAGAGGTGGGAGATTTAAGGGGGGTCTGAAAGGAGGATAAGGAGTTGGAAAGATTAGGAAGGAGCTTCCAGAGAGGGGGACCTAAGTGACTGAAGGCACAGCCGCCAATTGTAGGGCAAGGGGAAGGGGGGAATGCACAATACGCTGGAGGCAGATACCTCAAGGTTACAGAGATAGGGAGGGGTGAGGCTATGGGGGGATTCAAACACAATGATGAGAATTTTAAATTTGAGGTGTGAGGGGACCGGAGCCAATGTAGGTCAGCAGCGGCCGGGGTGACGGATGAACCGGACTTGGCGTGGGATAGGAGACAAACAGCAGAGTTTTGGATGAGCTGATGCTTGTGGAGACTGGAGGTTGGGAGGCCGGCCAGGAGAGAATTGCAGTGGTTGAGCCTGGAGCTGGCGAAGGGATTGATGAGGCATGGACCAAAAGCTCATCACTTCCACCTGTCCTCAGCTGATCCTGGCCACAAGTTGCTCCTTATATTTCACTCCTGGAGAACTGCCAGCGTAATCTTTGGCAATTTGGGTCTGCAGAGCCACTGATCCTGATTTTAATTTGTGTCAATTAGTTGCGTGAGGAGTCGGCTGGAGAGATCACGATTGCGAATTTGGGTGTGACGATTTTGGGGTTGAAAAACTGCCAGAAATGGCTTCCACCACCATTTGCTAGACAGGTGGAAAAAAATGACCAGATTTTAGGCTCCAGATATGTTGAGAACAGTTCGGAATTTCAGAGCACTTGTTTTCTAGAGTAATGCCTAGAACCTACTTTTTTTTATTGAAGTCTTGTTCACTTCATTCTTTACTCTGTAGCTTTTGCACAATTTTATTTACCAGACGTTTTACTGACTATGTTTTCTTTTATCTCTGCAGGTGCACGTCTGTGCAGGAATAGTTTACCATTTCATTTAACATATTGCTTAGACCTCCGATGTTCTGACATTGACAGCCACGCCACTGTTAATCCAGTTGTTCCACACATCTGATATTAACCACCAGCGACAAATCAAACATGGGATCACGGCTCAAGCCTTCAGAGGCAAAGGGACCGCCTACTCAAGCTATTTTCTTTTAATGCCCTTATACGGCAGAAAATTGTAAATGATTTCATAAGCACCTCTGTGACAGGCTCCTGCTAGAATCAGAAAGTTCTTGGTGCATAACTGAAATAAAGACAGAAAATGCTGGAAACACTCAGCAGGTCAGGCAGCATCTGTGGAGAGAGAAACAGAGTCAACGTTTCAGGTCGATGACCCTTCGTTTCAACGTTAACTCTGTTTCTCTCTCCGCAGATGCTGCCTGACCTGCTGAGTGTTTCCAGCATTTTCTGGTTTTATGTCAGATTTCCAGCATCCGCAATATTTTGCTTTTGTAGTAATGCCTAACTGGTTTCAACTAGAAGCAGTTCTATCCTTCTTTTGATTTGTATCCCTTGGGAAGGTGGTTAAGGTATCTGGTTTACCCACCCCTCCCCCGCTGATTCTCCTTGTATTTCACGAGCGTGACTGGAATGATAAATCCAGAACAAGTACCTGAGGCTTTTTGTGGGCTCTTTAATGTGATTGCACAAGTGAAAATTCCATTCAATCCTATCCCCTCTTGCATGGTGTGATTTTGACGCCCAAAAGTCTAATGAAGTGAAGAGCTGACACACAGCCACAGCTGGGGTGCTGCTGTTTGCTGCTGTTGACGTCAAGCCTAAAGCCTGCAGTAACGGAAGCATTAGTGATCAGTAAGTCCACCAGTGAGCTCGCAGTTACCACCTTTTTTCCCTATTTCTGTGAAGTTGCTATGGAAGTGAAGGTTGGCTCTTTTGTTAAGTCTTGTTCACTTCATTCTGCAGCTTTTGCACAAATTTACGCCAAACCCACGATTGCCAGAAGTTGTACGGACTATTTTTTTATCTCTGCAGATTTCAAAACCCAAAATCGCCGCACCCAAATTTGCAAACGTGATTCGGCCCATCCTGGGATCTGCTCATCCAACTAATTAACATAAACTAAAATCAGGACCAGTAGTTTTGCAGCCCCAGGTTTCCAGATATTATGCTCACAGTTCCCGAGGAGTGAGTTAGAATGGGAAATACAAGGAGCAACTGTGGCCAGCACCGAATACATGGATTATCATCATCACCATTGTTATTGCTGGCTCAATAGTTTGTGAAAAGCACTGTGTCCAGTATTCCAATGCTAATACATTGCATGAGCACTGCGCTGCGAGCTATCCGACAGGACCAGTGTTGCTGCAGAAGTTTCGGTCCATGATCTGGTTTACATGGGGAAAGGTGTGTTGCTGGATGCTTTAGCTGACACTCTAAGGGGGAAATACTGGGTTGCTTTGCGCCTCCCATTAGCGCCCCCGGCGATGACATCATCACCATGCACAGCGCCCCAGCCGCACCCCAGCCGCAAACTTGGGTTGCGTCGGACAATATGTCCGACAGGGTCAGGGTGGTGTTTTTGCAGCCGTGGCGGCGCTATTTAAAGGGGCAGGTGTCGGGTGGCCATTTTTTTTTTGGCCGGCTGCCAGCACCTGCCCCCTTCCCCTTTTTTCTTCAGGGTGCCGGCTGCGATCGTTCAGCCCGGCACTCCTCTTGAGTGAACCGGGCTGTTTTCCGGGCACCCCGCTCCCCGGTGGTCCAGCAGGGCCCCGGTGCGCGCTGCGCGAGGCCCCTCCCCTTTAATCAGGGGAGGGAGGCCTGCAATGACGCGCGTGGCGCTGTTGCACGTAGCACCGCAAAATTCACTGGTAACGCCCCAAGAAGGAGAGGGTGTGCTCCCAGTAGCGCCCCGCCTCCTGCTTGGGGCGCTATCACTGAATTTACGGCGCGGGGGCACTAACTTTTTTGGGGCGCCAAACTTAGCGCCCTGACGATATTAGTGCCCCAAAGGGGGTGCCACCGAATTTTTTCCCACTAAAGCCCCAATTTTAACTTAGGGCTTGGGTGTCGTGCATTGGGGGTGGGGTGAACATAAACATAAGAAATAGGAGCAGGAGTAGGCCAATTGGCCCCTCGAGCCTGCTCCGCCATTCAATAAGATCATGGCTGATCTGATCCTAACCGCCAATCTACTATCACAGAACCATCTCCTGAACCTAACAGAATTGGACTCACGAAATAGGAGCAGGATCAGGCTACACGGCCCCTGGGCCCGCTACGCTAGCCACAGGGCCATGACCGATCCGAACCTAGACTCATGTCCAAATTCCTGCCCGCTCCCCGTAACCCTTAATTCCCTTTACTTCTAGGAAACTGTCTATTTCTGTTTTAAATTTATGTAATGATGTAGCTTCTACAGCCAGAGTTCTGATGGAAGGTCATCGACCTGAAACGTTAACTCTCTTTCTCTCTCCACGGATGCTGCCTGGCCTGCTGAGTTTTTCCAGCGTTTTCTGTTGTTATTTAGCTTCTACAGCTTTTTGGGGCAGCATATTCCATGGACCTACCACTCTCTGAGTGAAGTAGTTCCTTCTCATCTCAGTTTTGAAAGAGCAGCCCCTTATTCTAAGACTATGCCCCCTAGTTCTAGTTTCACCCATCATCGGGAACATCCTCCCCGCATCCACCCGATCCAACCCCTTCACAATCTTATATGTTTCAATAAGATTGCCTCTCATTCTTCTGAACTCCAATGAGTAGAGTCCCAATCTACCCAACCTCTCCTCATATGTCCATCCCCTCATCCCCGGGATTAACCGAGTGAACCTTCTTTGTACTGACTCGAGAGCAAGTATGTCTTTTCTTAAGTATGGACACCAAAACTGTATGCAGTATTCCAGGTGCGGTCTCACCAATACCTTGTACAACTGAAGCAATACCTCCCTATTTTTATATTCTATCCCCCTAGCAATGAAAGCCAACATTCCATTTGCCTTCTTAATCACTTGCTGCACCTGCATACTAACCTTTTGAGTTTCGTGCACCAGGACCCCCAGATCCCTTTGCACTTCAGTACTCTCCAGTTTCTTGCCATTAAGATAATAACTTGCTCTACTATTTTTCCTGCCAAAGTGCATAACCTCACACTTTCCAGTATTGTATTCCATCTGCCAAATCTCTGCCCACTTACTTAGCCTGTCTATGTCCCCTTGCAGATTTTTTATGTCCTCCTCACTCACTACTTTCCCTCCTATCTTAGTATCATCTGCAAACTTTGATATGTTACACTCGGTCCCCTCCTCCAAATCGTTAATATAGATTGTAAAGAGTTGGGGACCCAGCACTGACCCCTGCGGAACACCACTAGTTACTGATTGCCAGTCTGAGAAGGAACCATTTATTCCCAACTCTCTGCCTTCTGTTAGATAGCCAATCCTCTATCCATGCCAGAATATTACCCCCAATCCCATGATTTTTTATCTTAAGCAATAATCTTTTGTGTGGCACCTTGTCAAATGCCTTTTGGAAGTCTAAATACACCACATCCACTGGTTCCCCTTTATCCACCCTGTATGTTACTTCCTCAAAGAACTCCAGCAAATTTGTCAAACATGACTTCCCCTTCATAAAACCATGCTGACTTTGTCCTATTAAATTATGATTATCCAAATGTCCCGTTATTGTCTCCTTAATAATGGACTCCAAAATTTTACCTACCACAGATGTTAGGCTAACCGGTCTATAGTTTCCAGCCTTCTGTCTACTGCCCTTTTTAAATAAGGGTGTTACATTAGCAGTTTTCCAGTCTGCCGGGATCTTTGCTGAGTCCAGGGAGTTTTGGAAAATTATTACCAATGCATCCACAATCCCTACCGCCACTTCCCTCAAGACCCTAGGATGTAAGCCATCAGGTCCAGGTGATTTATCCGCCTTGAGTCCCATTATTTTACCGAGTACCACTTCCTTAGTGATTTTGATCGTGTTTAACTCCTCCCCCCCTTTAGCCCCCTGTTTGTCCAGTGTTGGGATATTCTTAGTGTCCTCTACAGTAAAGACTGATACAAAATATTCATTCAGTGTATTTGCCATCTCCATATTTCCCACCATTAATTTCCCGGTCTCATCCTCTAAGGGACCAACATTTACTTTAGCCACCCTTTTTCTTTTTATATAACTATAAAAACTCTTACTATCTGTTTTTATATTTTTTGCTAATTTACTTTCATAATCTATCTTCCCTTTCTTAATCAATCTTTGTTATTTTTTGCTGTCTTTTAAAGTTTTCCCAATCCTCTATCCTCCCACTAGATTTGGCTACCTTAAAAGCCCTTGGGGGAGAAATTCAGTATCGCCCCATTTGGGGCGCAATTATCGGCCGGGCGCAAAGATTAGCGCCTGGCGCTAATTATCGCCACCGACTGCAAACTTGACTTTTATCGCCCCTGGAGGTGATTGGAGCGCTAAATCAGGCGCTTCACACCTGTCTTAAGGCGCAAAGGCCGAGGAGCGAGGCGCTACCTCAGAGCGCTGGCGAAGCTCATGTAATGTCAGTCAGCAATGGAACACACACACAATGGCACGGGTCAGTTCTTAAAGGGGATGGTTAATCTTGATTTCCATCCACATCCTGCTCATTGCAGCCTTGAATCTCGGCCTGGAGAGACCTGCACATCAAATCTGCTGGAACGAAAAATGGAGAGTACCAGGCAAAGAGCTCAGAGTGCAGCCCCGACAGTCTCTTCTAAATCGATACAAGGAATGCTAAATCAAAATGAACCTGCAAAGTGCTGCTCAGTACCCAAAACTCCTTCACACAACGTTGAATCTCTCCAGAAGTTTCTCTTTCTCTCTCTCAGAATGCGTAGTTCAAAAATGGCACCAACAATAAAAGGCAGGAAGCGGTCACCTTTAAATAGCGCACCCCCTTACCCTTCATGACTGCAGAACGCTCCCCTCAACCTGTCGTTGCTAGCGTCAGGCGGTAAGGCAGGGGGCGCCACTCAATATCCGCTCCGCGGCGATACTGGGGCGTTGCGCACTCGACTGACGTCACGATCTGCCGGCGCAGGAGATCGTGGCGGTAGTGTTTAGCGCCGCCGCAAAATGTCTAGTTAATTTCGCGAGCGGCACAAACTTCGCCGCGCCTGGGCGGTAGATGCTTTGCGCCGCATTAGCGCCCTCTTAAGGTGCTAACGGGAGGCGCAACCAACTGAATTTTTCCCCCCTTGTTTTTAGTCGAATACTATCCTTAATTTCTTTACTTAGCCACGGATGACTGTCTTTTCTTTTACACCCTTTTCTTCTCAGTGGAATATATATTTTTTGGAAGTTGTAAAATAACTCCTTAAATGTACACCACTGATCATGTATCGTCTTACCCTTTAATCTATTTTCCCAATCCACTCTACTCAATTCCGCTCGCATACCTTCATAGTCTCCTTTATTCAAGCTTAGCACGCTTGTTTGAGATCCAACCTTCTCACTCTCTAATTGAATATGGAATATGGGTGGGCAACGGTGCTCACATGGCCACATTGGCGAGAGGTCTGGGTCATTGTAACCCTCGGGCCACATTACCATATTCCAAGACGGACACCTGCCCAAACCCAGCAGGAATGACGTGGAGGCCGACGGGAGGGAGTGGGATTTCAGGCAGCATGAGATCGCTGCCAGGGACCTGAGAAATGGTCGCGACCACAAGGGTAATTCATGGGTGGAGGGTGGAGGGGGGTGGAATTCAGGAGACGATCGTGGTTGGGGGGTGAAAGCAGAGGCAGGGGAGGCCAAAGGTTTCTTTGTGGAGTTGGCAGGAGCTCTCCTGTTCCTTCTGTCCCACAAGGAAACCTTAGAAAGTTTAAAAAACCTGACCTCGCTGGGCCTCTTCTGGCCCCGGATCCATTTTTAGATATATTTCTTAAGGCTAAGGGGATCAAGGGATTTGGGGAGAAAGCAGGGACAGGGTACTGAATTTGGATGATCAGCCATGATCGCATTGAATGGCGGAGCAGGCTCGAGGGGCCGAATGGCCTACTCCTGCTCCTATCTTCTATGTTTCTATGTTACTATTTGGCGATAGCGCTCCCCGGCTTAGTCGGCACTGCGGCCTGGGGTTAAAATCGGGCTGGGGTCCGAATGACGTCATCAGATAGTGACTGACTCGCCTCCCAAAACCCATCAGGTGCAGGGCGTTGAAATCAAGGCGATCACAGATGTGTTACCCAGCATAGCTAACAATATCATCACTTTCACCACTGCCCAAGACCAGAGATTCAAATCCCACCAGGACATGTTATAAAATTCAATTCAATAAATCTGGTCAATTGTAGGCTAACAACAGAAAATTAATGGCCCGGATTTTGCGGTGGGTATGATGGCGTACTCTGAGAGTACGCCATCAAACCGCCTTTGAAATCCACCGGAAGTTTGGAATTTCAGCTGCGCTAAATCCCGAACTTGCGGTCTGTCAACGTAAGTGTCGACAAACCACCCACTTCATCACCGAAAACCTAATCACTGGCGCAGAGTTGGGCTATTTGCCCACCAACTGCCCAGCAATTACATACGGTAATGTTAGGGCTGTGGAAGCAGGCGCAGGGCCTATTTCCACAGCGTAAGGGGATACCCGAGATGAAAAAAATGCTTTTTTTTCAATTAAATGTCTTAAAAACTTTAAATAGAAGCAATCCTAGTGTATGTTAAAGCTGCAGTTATTTTTAAAATAACATTTACATTTCATAACTTTCTGCACAGTGCGCAGTATTTGTTTAGAAGTGAGAATTATGAGTAATGAATTGGATTTTTTTTTATTCGTTCCTGGGATGTGGGCGTCGCTGGCAAGGCCAGCATTTATTGCCCATCCCTAATTGCCCTTGAGAAGGTGGTGGTGAGCTGCCTTCTGGAACCGCTGCAGTCTGTGCGGTGAAGGTACTCCCACAGTGATGTTAGGGAGGGAGTTCCAGAATTTTGACCCAGCGACGATGAAGGATCGGCGATATATTTCCAAGTCAGGATGATGTGTGACTTGGAGGGAAACTTGGAGGTGGTGGTGTTCCCATGCGCCTGCTACCCTTGTCCTTCTAGGTGGTGGAGGTTGCGGGTTTGGGAGGTGCTGCCAAAGAAGCCTTGGCAAGTTGCTGCAGTGCATCTTGTAGATGGTACACACTGCAGCCACGATACGCCGGTGGTGGAGGGAATGAATGTTTAAGGTGGTGGATGGGGTGCCAATCAAGCGGGCTGCTTTGTCCTGGATGGTGTCGAGCTTCTTGAGTGCTGTTGGAGCTGCACTCATCCAGGCAAGTGGAGAGTATTCCATCACACTCCTTACTTGTGCCTTGTAGATGGTGGAAAGGCTTTGGGGAGTCATGAGGTGAGACACTCACCACAGAATACCCAGCCTCTGACCTGCTCTTGTTGCCACAGTATTTATGTGGCTGGTCCAGTTAAGTTTCTGGTCAATGGTGACCCCCAGGATGTTGATGGTGGGGGATTCGGCGATGGTAATGCCGTTGAATGTCAAGGGGCGGTGGTTAGACTCTCGCTTGTTGGAGATAGTCATTGCCTGGCACTTGTGTGGCGCGAATGTTACTTGCCACTTATCAGCCCAAGCCTGAATGTTGTCCAGGTCTTGCTGCACATGGGCATGGACTGCTTCATTATCTGAGGAGTTGCGAATGGAACTGAGCACTGTGCAGTCATCAGCGAACATCCCCACTTCTGACCTTATGATGGAGGAAAGGTCATTGATGAAGCAGCTGAAGATGGTTAGACCTAGGACACTGACCTGAGGAACTCCTGCAGCGATGTCCTGGGGCTGTGATGATTGACTTCCAACAACCACAACCATCTTCCTTTGTGCTTGGTATGACTCCAGTCAGTGGAGTGTTTTCCCCCGATTCCCATTGACTTCAGTTTTACTAGGGATCCTTCATGCCACACTCGGTCAAATGCTGCCTTGATGTCAAGGGCAGTCACTTCCACCTCACCTCTGGAATTCAGCTCTTTTGTCCATGTTTGGACCAAGGCTGTAATGAGGTCGGGAGCCGAGTGATCCTGGCGGAACTCAAACTAAGCAATGTTGAGCAGGTTATTGGTGAGTAAGTGCCACTTGATAGCACTGTCGACGACACCTTCCATCACTTTGCTAATGATTGAGAGTAGACTGATGGAGCGGTAATTGGACGGATTGGATTTGTCCTGCTTTTTGTGGACAGGGGCTGCCAGGGCAGTTTTCCATATTATGGGATAGATGCCAGTGTTGTAACTGTACTGGAACAACTTGGCTAGAGGTGCGGCTAGTCTGGAGCACAAGTCTTCAGCTTAACAGCCGGGATGTTGTCGGGGCCCATAGTCTTTGCTGTATCCAGTGCGGTCAGCCGTTTCTTGATATCACGTGGAGTGAATCGAATTGGCTGAAGACTGACTTCTGTGATGGTGGGGACCTCAGGAGGAGGCCAATATGGATCATCCACTTAGCACTTCTGGCTGAAGATGGTTGCAAATGCTTCAGCCTTGTCTTTTGCACTCACGTGCTGGGTACCACCATCATTGAGAATGGGGATATTCATGGAGCCTCCTCCTCCCGTTAGTTGCTTAATGGCCCACCACCATTCACGACTGGATGTGGCAGAGCTTTGATCTGATCTGTTGATAGTGGGATCACTGAGCGCCGTCTAAAGCATGCTAATTCTGTTGTTTAGCATGTATGTAGTCCTGTGTTGCAGCTTCCCCAGGTTGGCACCTCATTTTTAGGTACACCTGGTGCTGCTCCAGGCATGCTCTTCTACACTCCTCATTGAACCAGGGTTGGTCCCCTGGCTTGATGGTAATGGTAGAGTGAGGGATATGCAAGGCCATGAGGTTACAGATTATGGTGGAATACAATTCTGCTGCTGCTGATGGCCCACAGCGCCTCATGGATGCCCAGTTCTGAATCTATCCTATTTAGCACGGTGGTAGTGCCACACAACACGATGGAGGGTGTCCTCAGTGTGAAGACAGGATTTCGTCTGCACAATGACTGTGCGGTGGTCACTGTTACCAATGCTGTCATGGACAGATGCATTTACAACAGGTAGATTGGTGAGAATGAGGTCAAGTAGGTTTTTCCCTTGTGTTGGTTCTCTCACCACCTGCCGCAGGCCCAGTCTGGCAGCTATGTCCCTCAGGACTCGGCCAGCTCGGTCAGTAGTGGTGCTACCGAGCCACTCTTGGTGATGGACATTGAAGTCCCCCACCCAGAGTACATGCTTGCTACTCTCAGTGCTTCTTCCAAGTGGTGTTCAACATGGAGGAGTACTGATTCATCAGCTGAGGGAGGGCGGTAGGTGGTAATCAGCAGGAGGTTTCCTAGCCCATGCTTGACCTGAAGCCATGACACTTCATGGGATCCGGAGTCAATGTTGAGGATGCCCTCCCGACTGTATACACTGTGCCCCCAACTCTGGTGGGTCTGTCATGCCGGTGGGACAGGACATACCCAGGGATGGTGATGCAGGAGTCTGGGACATTTGTAAGAAATCGTGAATTGGAAGTAATTGTGAATTATAAGAAATAATGGCTTTATAAAAAAAAAATAATCTCATCCGAGCTGAGCAGCCAGGATAAGCTGCTGATACAGACAAATTCCAATCAGGCCAGATAGAGAGTTGTACAAAGATCTGAGGTCGTTGCAAGGTCATAACACAAACAGGCCTCCGAGTGGGCATAACTAGGGCTGATAGGGGCTGAGTAAGGAGCCTTATGATAATCAAGCTGTCTAGAAGAAAGTGTAAGATGTCCAAATAAGAGATAAGCGGAGGGATGATCTCCTGGGGTCAGGCAGGGTTTGTCCTAGGTACCTATTCCCCTGTAATTGGACAATTGAATGGGTAACAAATGATTGACGCGAGGTATCCACCGGCCCACCGAAATAAGGTATAAAAACGGGCAGCCGAAAGGGAGTAACAGGCAGAGAGGGGGAGAGCTTCTTCTGAGGTGGATTCATGCTGGCTACGGCCTAACACCTCCGCCCGCTCGGGAGACGACCAAAGAGGAAGAGACCGCTGCCGCAGGCTGCAGGGATCCGAGACCACCGTTCTGTCTCAACCTCCATCCGTTCCGGGGCCGGTAAACCATTCTCATCTGTTACGGGTTGTATCTCTATCCTGATTGTGTGCCGTATTTGATTATACTTAAACTGTCGCTCCTTAATAAAGTGACCTATGACCCTTTGGGTAATCTGTGTGTGACATGTGATCCAAATCTTACAATTGGCTGAAAGCTATGATTCTGTGAGTATGACTATGTCAGGCTGTTGCTTGACTAGTCTGTGGGACAGCTCTCCCAATTTTGGCACAAGTCCCCAGATGTTGATGAGGAAGACTTTGCAGGGTCGACTGGGCTGGGTGTGCCATTGCCGTGTCCGTAGCCGGTGCCGATGCCGGGTGGTCCGTCTGGTTTTATTCTTATTATTGTTTTTCATAGCAGTTTGTTACAACTGAGTGGCTTGCTAGGCCATTTCAGAGTCAACCACATTGCTGTGGGTCTGGAGTCACAGATACATGTACAGCAGGCACCTCAAAGCACTGGAGAGGTACCACCAACGCTGCCTCCGCAAGATCCTGCAAATCCATTGGCAGGATAGGCGTACCAACATCAGCGTTCTCGCTCAGGCCAACATCCCCAGCATCGAAGCTTTGACCACGCTCGATCAGTTCCGATGGACGGGTCACATCATCCGCATGCCCGATACGAGACTCCCAAAACAAGCGCTCTACTCGGAGCTCCGACACGGCAAGAGAGCCCCAGGTGGGCAGAGGAAACGCTTCAAGGACACCCTCAAAGCCTCCTTGAAAAAGTGCAACATCCCCACCGACACCTGGGAATCCCTGGCCCAAGACCGCACAAAGTGGAGGCGAAGCATCCGGGAAGGCGCCGAACACCTCGAGTCTCTTCGGCGGGAGCAAGCGGAAGCCAAGCGCAAACAGCGGAAGGAGCGCATGTCAACCCAAGCACCCCACCCACCCGCGCCTTCAACCACCGTCTGCCCCACCTGTGACAGAGACTGTAGGTCTCGCATTGGACTCATCAGTCACCTGAGAACTCATTTTTAATGTGGAAGCAAGTCATCCTCGGTTCCGAGGGACTGCCTAAGAAGAAGATAGGCCAGACTGGGTAAGGACAGCAGATTTCCTTCCCTAAAGGAAATTAGTGAACTAGATTGGTTTTTACAACAATCCGATAGTTTCATTGTTACCATTACAGATACTAGCTTTTTATTCCAGATTTATTTAATTAACTGAATTTAAATTCCCCAGTTGCCGTAGTGGGATTTGAACTCACGTCTCCCGGATCATTAGTCCAGGCCTCTGGATTACTAGTCCAGTAACATAACCACTATGCTACCGTTCCCACGATAAAAGCTAAATCTGTCTGTATTTTAAAGGCTGCAGTAATGAAGTAATATAGTAATTTAGATAAATGAAAGACAATCTGTTTTCTGATTGGAGGACCAGGCCCACGCGATCCCAGGTACGCTTCCGCACAGGCTGCGTCCCTGGGATCCATGGGCCATTACGCTGCCCTCCTACTCGCAGGGTCAGAGCGCAAGTTTACGTAGGAGGGCTGACATCAGGTAGGTGCGTATTCTTTTCACAGGTCGGCAGTGTACTCCGGAGGTACGCCGCCGACCGCAATGTTTGGGCCAGTATGATTGTTGTAAAAACACAATGGGTTTACTAATGTCCTTCAGTCGGCCATTGAGCACATCAAGCCTGCTCCACCATTCAATTAGATCACGACTGACCTGTACCTTAACTCTATCTACCTGCCATGGTTCCGTAACCCTTCATACCTTTGCCTAACCAAAATCTACCAATCTCAGTTTTGAAATGTTCAGTTGACCCCCAGCCTCAACAGCTTTCTGGGGGAGGGAGTTCCAGATTTCCACTGCCCTTTGTGTGAAGAAGGGCTTCCTGACATCACCCCTGAACGGCCTAGTTCTAATTTTAAGCTTATGCCCCCTTGTTCTGGACTTTCCCACCAGAGGAAATAGTTTCTCTATATCAAATCCTTTAATCATCTTAAACACTTCAATTAGATCACCCCCTTAATCTTCTATATTCAAGGGAATACAAGCCTAGTTTATGCAACTTGTCCTCATAATTTAACCCTTTTAGCCCCGGTATCATTCTGTCGAATCTGCGCTGCACCCCCTCCAAGGTCAATATATCCTTCCTGAGGTGCGGTGCCCAGAACTGAATGCAGTTCTCCAGATGGGGTCTGACCACAGCTCTGTACGGCTGTAACATAACTTCCACCGGTTTGTATTCCAGCCCTCTTGAAATAAAGGCCAACACTCCATTAGCCTTTTTTAAATTATGTTTTTGTACCTGGCCAGGTCTACATGTGACTCCAATCCCAAACTACATGGTTGACTTTTAGGGCAATTAGGTTTGGGCAACAGATGCTGTGTTGTCCCCACACTGAAAATGCTTTTTTTTTATATTGCATCCACGTTGCTGCTTCGGCTGCTGGGGAATTCTGTACACGGTGAACAGACAGTGATTTTTCTTCTGTTAGTATCCAGCTGCTGTGATCCATCACCATAGAATCAAGACGATCAATGCCTGCCTCCCTGAGAGTTCTCCTGATACTTTAATGTTAAGGCTATCCTCTGTGCCAGCTTTATTTGAAAGGGAAGGAAGAGTAGAAGGATGTCTCCTGGGGATCCTCTGCAGCCGTGGTTCACGGCACTATTATTTACATAGAAGCTACAACATGGAAACAGGCTGTTTGGCACAACCAGTCCGTGTCGGTGTTTACCTTCCACGTGAGCAAATAGTTCCAATCGCATTTACCCACCCTTTTCTCATATCCCTTTCAACCCTTTTCCTTCAACCCACCTAGCCAATCTAAGTGAATTCCACAACCTCGCAACTCACTATGTAAAAAAAGTCTTGATGTGGAGATGCCGGCGTTGGACTGGGGTGGACAAAAATGAGAAGTCGCACAACACCAGGTTATAGTCCAACAGATTTATTTAATTTTACAAGCTTTCGGAGCAGTTCGCTCCTTCGTCAGGTAAGTTAGCAGTGAGAGAATCTCCCAGAATTCACAATTTAAACACAGACAAAATCTATTCACATCTTTCCCTACATCAAAGAGCACAGCCAAGACAATGAGATGTGTCCCAGGGGGTCCAACGTGTCAAACCACCTGCTGGCTGCATAACCTGTCAATTTGTGTAGGTTCTTGTGTTAGTCTTTTTAAAAAAAAACACCTGGGAAGACCGGCCATGATGTCAAGTCACGTTCTGTATCGTGACATGAACCCGATATCGCGATTGAGGCCATCCTCATGAGTGCGGAACTTGGCTATCAGTTTCTGCTCTATGATTTTGCGCTGTCGTGCCGCCTTGGAGTACGCTTACCCGCAGATCCGAGGCTGAATGCCCCTGGCTGCTGAAGTGTTCCCCGACTGGGAGGCAACCCTCCTGCCTGGCGATTGTTGCGCGGTGTCCGTTCATACGTTGTCTCAGTGTCTGCATGGTCTCGCCGATGTACCATGCTCTGGAGCATCCTTTACTGCAACGTATCAGGTAGACAACGTTGGCCGAGTCTGTCCTTCAACCATGGACAGAAGCAGAGTGTAGGTACAATGAATCTCATTCTACAACCATAATCAGTATTGAACATACCACTGGGATCTTAAAACGTGCAGATACCTTGGCCACTTGGAAGCACCTGCAGTGCGATGCAGTGCAATCTCATCTGAGTTTCTTGTCTTGTGCTCCAGTACATCACCCTGCAAAGAGAGACAGCCTGTGCAAGTTGAAGAACGGGATAGAACAGCAAGATGGTGAAAGTGACAATTAGTTGTGGAACCACCGAAACAGCAAAGGGTTCCAATCACATTAACCGACCCTTTTCTCATATCCCTTCAACAATGTTGAAATCAAGTGCGGTGTATTTATTTAATCCATTGTATAAAGGTTGCTTGTGCTTTGTTTTTGATGTGTGGCCCCTAATCTACTCCTTCTAAGTAGAAGCATTAAGTGGCTGGTTGGCGACAGAGGTGCGTTGACAATCTGCTGGGCTCCTGCTGGACCCGGATATCTCTTGTGGTGTGCATTGCAAGGGCCCATCTGAGGTCAGCCACCTCTGGTGCTGTCAAAAAAACCAGATTATTTGGTCAGTATCACATTGCTGTTTGTGGGACCTTGCTGTGTGCAAATTGGCTGCCACGTTTCCTACACTTCATTAAAGTTCCTCAATTCCTTCCTTCCCTCCTTCCCTCCCTCCTTCTCTCCCTCATGCATGCTGCTGCTGATGGATGATCCCTAACCATGTCTACTGATCCATCTGAGAGCAGAAATTAGGACAACTATGAGGTATGCAAATTTCCACCTCAAGATTGTCCTTATGTGATTTCCCAGCATGCTGAAGCCAGCCAAGGGAGCAAAATTATGATTTGAGCCTAAGGCCTCTTGCCGATGACCAAAGATGGGCAGCATTGTAGGCAGTGTAGATGGAAGCATAAAATTACAAAGGGATATCGACAGATGAAGAGAATGGACAAAACTGTGGCAAATGGGTTTCAATGTAGGAAAATGTGAGGTTTGGACCTAAAAAGGATAGAACAGGGTACTTTCTAAATGGTGAAAGGCTAAAAACAGTGGTGGTCCAAAGAGACTTGGGGGTCCAGGTACATAGATCATTAAATGTCATGAACAGGTACAGAAAATAATCAAAAAGGCTAATGGAATGCTGGCCTTTATATCTAGAGGTCTAGAATACAAGGGGGTAGAAGTTATGCTGCAGCGACACAAAACCCTGGTTAGAGCACCCCTGGAGTACTGGGAGCAGTTCTGGGCACCACACCTTAGGAAGGATATATTGGCCTTGGAGGGAGTGCAGCGTAGGTTTACCAGAATGATACCCGGACTTCAAGGGTTAAGTTACGAGGAGCGATTACACAAATTAGGGTTGTATTCCCTAGAATTTAGAAGGTTAAGGGATGACCTGATCGAAGAGTTCAAGATATTATGGGGAACAGAAAGGGTAGATAGAGAGAAACTATTTCCGCTGGTTGGGGAGTCCAGGACTAGGGGGCATAGTCTAAATGTTAGAGCCAGACCTTTCAGGAGTGAATTTAGGAAACACTTCTACACACAAAGGGTGGAAGAAGTTTGGAACTCTCTTCCGCAAATGGCAATTGATGCTAGATCAATTGTTAATTTTAAATCTGAGATTGATAGCTTTCTGTTAACCAAAGGTATTAAGGGATATGGGCCAAAGGCAGGTTTATGGAGTTAGGTCGCAGATCAGCCATGATCTCATTGAATGGTGGAACAGGCTCGAGGGGCTGAATGGCCTACTCCTGTTCCTATGTTCCTCTAGCAGCAGTTTGAGTATCCATGGGAGGTGCTCCCATTGTACTCACAACCTACACAACTGAGGACTCTGCTGCAGATGCTACAGGATTGTCTACAGGCTCCATGGCAGAAGGCAGTGCAGACATTACTGTGCAGATAAGGGTAATGGGTTCTTCTGTAGTCCTCACCCATAGCTTGAAGTGTGTTATGCAACAACACGATTGTCTCATGGAGACAATCAAACTATAATCTCCATTTATAGACTGACTTGTGTGGTTGCCACATGCACTGTTACTGGAGCGTACATCCCAAGGGAAAAATTCAGTTGGTTATGCCTCCCGTTAGCGCCTTAAGAGGGCGCTAATGGGGCGCAAAGCAGCTAGCGCCCGGGCGTGGCGATGTTTGCGCCGCTCGCGAAATTAACTAGACATTTTGCGGTGGCGCTAAACACTACCGCCACGATCTCCTGCGCCGGCAGATCGTGACGTCAGTCGAGTGCGCAACGCCCCGGTATCACCCCGGAGCGGATATTGAGTGGCGCCCCCTGCCTTACCGCCTGCCGCTAGCAACGACAGGTTGAGGGGAGCGTTTTGCAGTCAGGAAGGGACTGGGGGAGCGCTATTTAAAGGCGACTGCTTCCTGCCTTTTATTGTTGGTGACATTTTTGAACCACGCATTCTGAGAGAGAGAGAGAAAGACTTCTGGAGAGATTCAACGCTGTGTGAAGGAGTTTTGGGTACTGAGCAGCACTTTGCAGGTTCATTTTGATTTGCCCTTCCTTGTATCGATTTAGAAGAGACTGTGGAGGCTGCACTCTGAGCTCTTTCCCTGGTACTCTCCATTGTTCTTTCCAGCAGATTTGATGTACAGGTCTCTCCAGGCCGAGATTTAAGGCTGCAATGAGCAGGATGTGGATGGAAAGCAAGATCAACCCTTCCCTTTAAGAACTGACCCGCGCCATTGTGTCTCTGTTCCATTGCTGACTGACATCACATGAGCTTCGCCAGCGCTCTGGTGTAGCGCCTCGCTCCTCGGCCTTTGCGCCTTAAGACAGGTGTGAAGCGCCTGATTTAGCGCTCCAATCACCTCCAGGGGCGATAAAAGTCAAGTTTGCAGTCAGAGGCGATAATTAGCGCCAGGCGCTAATCTTTGCGCCCGGCTGATAATTGCGCCCCAAATGGGGCGACACTGAATTTCTCTCCCCAAGTGTTTTCATTGAAATAAAGCCTTCCTTTCCCTGGCTCCATTATGATAGCAGTGTGCCCATTTACTGTTCCCACCATTAAAGATTTAAACAAGAGAAGGATATTTCTGCAGGTGTACTAGGTGGTACTGTTGACTTACCTTAACAGATTCATTGAGGTCAACACCTTCTCCCTGATCTCTTTCCTCCTTCTGTGGGTACAGTAACAGCACTTCCACTGACTGCCACTGCCTCACATGCCTGCTGCACCAGGTGCTTCTGGGAGGGGGGAAGTGTTGCGCCCATCTGTCCCATACAATGAGGCCGGGTCTAAATGATTAAGAACAGGTGTAAATCCGGCCAGACAGAGCAAATTCGAAGAGCACTCGATGCCCCTGTGTAAGCTCATTTTCATAACGATTCACAGCACCAGATGCAGAATCAGGTGGCTCTTGGGCGCACACTGATGCTGGGAAGAGGAAAATTAGGTCAAATTTAAAGGGATGGGACCAATTAAAGGGAGAGTCACAATAGGAGCACAAAAAATTGGCATCTCAACCTATCAGCAGTCTTTTCCAAGGGCTGAAGGGACAGCAGGTTAAGAAGAGGCAGGTAAACATGAAGGGAAAGGGAGCCATAGAGCATGTGTCTGCCACCAAATGAGGGAGCAGCTCAGCACACTATCCCTGATTGGTGGATGCTGAAATAGAGGTGCTGATACATGATGTACTTGCAAGGAGGGTTGCCCCCTGTGCCATCCACAGCAACATCCCCATAGATTAGCACCGCGTCATGCCTGCTGGAACCAAGTTTAAGGCCACAGCTGACCCTTACTGTTACTGGATGTGTGCCAGCCCCACATGCATGGTAGCCGTAGAGGTTCTTGCAGCAGATGGCAAAGCTCTGCATCTGGCTCTCTGCAGATCCCGAGAAGACAGTTCCCTGTGCTCAGTGCCAGGTATAATGAGCACATTGCAGATCATGCAGATATGGTTGGTGGCATCGGGCAATAGAAACATAGAAACATAGAAAATAGGTACAGGAGTAGACCATTCGGTCCTTCGAGCCTGCACCGCCATTCAATGCGTTCATGGCTGAACATGCTACCTCAGTACCCCATTCCTGCTTTCTCGCCATACCCCTTGATCCCCCTAGTTGTGAGTGTTATATCTAACTCCCTTTTGAATATATTTAGCGAACTGGCCTCAACAACCTTCTGTGGAAGAGAATTCCATAGATTCACCACTCTCTGAGTGAAGAAGTTCCTCCTCAGCTCAGTCTTAAATGGCTTCCCCTTAATCCTTAGACTGTGACCCCTGGTTCTAGTTTTCCCTAACATTGGGAACATTCTGCCCGCATCTAATTTGTCTAAACCAGTCAGGATTTTAAATGTCTCTATAAGATCCCCCCTCATTCTTCTGAACTCCAGAGGATACAAGTTCAGTTGACCCAATCTTTCTTGATATGTCAGTCCGGCCATCCCAGGAATCAATCTAGTGAACCTTCGCTGCACTCCCTCAATAGCAAGAATGTCCTTCCTTAAGTTAGGAGACCAAAACTGCGCACAATACTCCAGGTGTGGCCTCACCAAGGCCCTGTACAACTGCAGCATCACCTCCCTACTCCTGTACTCAAATCCCCTTACTATGAAGGCCATCATTCGTTTGCTTTCTTGACTGCCTGCTGCACTTGCATTCCCACCTTCAGTGACTGATGTACCATGACGCCCAGGTCTCGTTGCACCTCCCCTTTCCCTAATTTGCCACCATTCAGGTAATAGTCCGCCTCTCTATTTTTACCACCAAAGTGGATAACCTCACATTTATCCACATTGTACTTCATCTGCCATACATTTGCCCATTCACCCAACCTGTCCAAGTCACTCTGTAGCCTCCTAGCATCCTCCTCATTGTTCACACTGCCTCCCAATTTAGTGTCATCTGCAAATTTGGAGATATTACATTGAATCCCTTCGTCCAAATCATTAATATATAATGTAAACAGCTGGGGTCCCAGCATCGAACCCTGCGGTACCCCACTGGTCACTGCCTGCCATTCTGAAAAGTACCCATTTACTCCTACTCTTTGTTTCCTGTCTGCCAACCAGTTCTCAATCCACGTCAACACATTACCCCCAATCCCATGTGCTTTATCTTTGCTCACCAATCTCTTGTGTGGGACCTTGTCGAAGGCCTTCTGAAAGTCCAAATACACCACATCTACTGGTTCCCCCCTGTCCACCCTATTGGAAACATCCTCAAAAAATTCCAGAAGATTTGTCAAGCATGATTTCCCTTTCACAAATCCATGCTGACTTGGACCTATCATGTCGCCACTTTCCAAATGGTCTGTTATGACATCTTTAATAATTGCTTCCATCATTTTACCCACGACCAATGTCAGGCTGACCGGTCTATAATTCCCTGCTTTCTCCCTCCCTCCTTTTTTAAAAAGAGGGGTTACATTGGCCACCCTCCACTCCATCGGAACTGATCCAGAGTCTAAGGAATGTTGGAAAATGATCGTCAATGCATCCACTATTTCCAAGGCCACCTCCTTAAGTACTCTGGGATGCAGACCATCAGGCCCCGGGGATTTTTCAGCCTT